>VWYE01000061.1:0-18094 GCA_013398995.1 Alaudala cheleensis | reverse complement strand
AAGTCCAAAAACGTCCCTTTCTTAGCCAGAAATCCCCTGAGCCATATTGTTAATATGTCCCACATCTGCACCAACTGTAAAAAAAACATTAATTCTCTCCTACTTTTTGGTACAGAGGTTGTTGATGAAAATATGAAATAATTATTATGATTATTTATTTATTGGATTATCATACCATAATCTGATAATTGTACTTTGGTATACACTTTCTAAGAGTTCACTTTTCAGTATGGCCTCTTGCCAGCTTCTTCTGGACCATCTTTCACCATCACTTCATAATTTTCAGAAGTTCATCCTAATTTAATTAAGTTACTGTAAGTTTAACTAATATTTTCCCATCTGGCACAACAGTGGACATTTTACAGAAGCCTGGAATACTGCTTACACATGTACTTTTTTTTCCCCTCCCACTCGGCTATTCCATGCCCTAAAAATGGTGAGGAGTGAGCCCAGACTGAGTAGCCTGCAATCCTACAGATGTGTTGGAGTTACATCACCAGGAGGATGCAGCAGCTCGGGGCAGGAGGCTGAGAATACCAAAACATCGTTGGTCTCTGGGCAACCAGAGACTTAGGGCATCCACAGGTTTGAAATTCAGCCTTCTCAGCATCCTATATCATGAGATTGTGAGGAAAATCATGCCCTATTCCCTTCTCCCTGACGGGATGACCACAGACATCACTACAAGAAGATGCCTTTGAACATTTCTTCCTTAAAATCAATTTTTCCAGAAAGGACAAGAGATTAAGGAGTTCAGCAGAAGCAGGATTTCTCCCCATGCATACACACATATGTGTTTTTAAAGCATCTTTCTTATTGTGCTCAATAGCAATTCCAGAAACACTGCTCTTGAAAATTATTGGTTCAGAACCAATGCAGTAAAGAAAAGCCCCAAGTGCTACATTTCTGTCAATTCCTTCAGTGCTTCCTGCTTTATTGCAGCCTCCTAAGAAGTCCAGACTCCCATAGGAGCTATTCAAGATGATAAAGTCATGTTAAAGGCCTTTGCAGCCTTTTTTTTTATTATTATTTTTTTTAATGTCAGAGCTAATACTTGCCCTTTGTGCTCTTTTCCTCTGGTATTACACAAATCCTGTGAGATTTTCCCATTTGACCTGATGACCACATACCTTACCCTTGGCAATAAAAGGCATATCCATGCATGAGTCAGAAACAAAACTGTTGCATTTGTTGGCCTTTCTGTAAATGGTAGAATTTACACTCATTTAAACTTCTATCAAAATCTGTACTTGGAGAGCAGTNTTAATTCTCTCCTACTTTTTGGTACAGAGGTTGTTGATGAAAATATGAAATAATTATTATGATTATTTATTTATTGGATTATCATACCATAATCTGATAATTGTACTTTGGTATACACTTTCTAAGAGTTCACTTTTCAGTATGGCCTCTTGCCAGCTTCTTCTGGACCATCTTTCACCATCACTTCATAATTTTCAGAAGTTCATCCTAATTTAATTAAGTTACTGTAAGTTTAACTAATATTTTCCCATCTGGCACAACAGTGGACATTTTACAGAAGCCTGGAATACTGCTTACACATGTACTTTTTTTTCCCCTCCCACTCGGCTATTCCATGCCCTAAAAATGGTGAGGAGTGAGCCCAGACTGAGTAGCCTGCAATCCTACAGATGTGTTGGAGTTACATCACCAGGAGGATGCAGCAGCTCGGGGCAGGAGGCTGAGAATACCAAAACATCGTTGGTCTCTGGGCAACCAGAGACTTAGGGCATCCACAGGTTTGAAATTCAGCCTTCTCAGCATCCTATATCATGAGATTGTGAGGAAAATCATGCCCTATTCCCTTCTCCCTGACGGGATGACCACAGACATCACTACAAGAAGATGCCTTTGAACATTTCTTCCTTAAAATCAATTTTTCCAGAAAGGACAAGAGATTAAGGAGTTCAGCAGAAGCAGGATTTCTCCCCATGCATACACATATATGTGTTTTTCAAACATCTTTCTTGTTGTGCCCAATAGCAATTCCAGAAACACTGCTCTTGAAAATTATTGGTTCAGAAGCAATGCAGTAAAGTCCCAAGTGCTACATTTCTGTCAATTCCTTCAGTGCTTGCTGCTTTATTGTAGCCTCCTAAGAAGTCCAGACTCCTGTAGGAGCTATTCAAGATGATAAAGTCATGTTAAAGGCATTTGCAGCCTTTTTTTTTTATTTTTCTTTTTTAAATGTCAGAGCTAATACTTGCCTTTTGTTCTGCTTTCCTCTAGTATTACACAAATCCTGTGAGATTTTCCCATTTGACCTGATGACGAAATACCTTACCCTTGGCAATAAAAGGCATATCCATGCATGAGTCAGAAATAAAACTGTTGCATTTCCTGACCTTTCTGTAAATGATAGAATTCACACTCGTTTAGACTTTTATCAAAATCTGTATTTGGAGAGCAGTGTGGATGTGAAAAGGAAAAATAATGGGCTTGGCACTGCAAGTGCATCAGAAAAAGCCCTTGCTGTATGCTGCTTATCCAGTGAACTACAGAGTTTGTGAGTATTTATTTTCATTTGCCAAAATATTTAAGATTTATAGAGTCTTGGTTTATGCTCCTATCATATTTCCACCCAGGACTCAGGCTTACTGATTTTCCTTATTGTAGCTAATGTTATCTTATGTCAGAGAATGACATGAAAAAACTTTAAAAAGATGGCATATAAAAGAGATTAATTTTTTGGTTCAAGGTAGACTATCAGGTTTTTTAGCGTTATTTGCAGATGAGACTTTGGAGTCTGGTGCCAATCTCACGTTACCTGCACCACCGGGGACATGACTGAAACTTTGCAAATATTCCCATATTCCCCTTTTACCCTTCCTGTCAAGGATGACTCAAAATAATACGAAGTACTTGACCATATCCCAGACATATTTGTTATGCCTCCAGCAAAATTTGATCCAAACTGTGATAGGATGTGTTTTTAATGGCCATGGGTTCAGGGAGTCTGGAAAGTTTCTGAGGTCAGTCCTTTCTCTTTGTTTTATGGATAATACAGTTGTTAGCATAATATAGGCTGTAATACAAGAAGTAAAAGAGAAAGCTGAGATGGCTGACTTAACACCAGTGCCTTTTTCATTTCGTTCTTTATTAAAAACATTTGCTGTAATTAAGGTGCTTACTTATTTAAACACCTATAGTAAAGGATGAATGATCTCTCAGAGTAGTGCCATGAACACTTAGATAAAGATAAGCTAGATGTTTTCCAAGTAGCTGGGTATTGAATTTCTCAACCGAGACATATTGATTTAGCTCAACGACAGTTCAATACTTCTGAGGGTAACCTGCACCTCACAGAAATGGCTTAAAAATAATTTGCGAGACAGCTCCTTGGGTATGTTTTGTAAAGCAAAAGATTTAATAAACTTATAAAATAATAAACGATAATGAAGAAAATAGAAACCAAGCACAGGTACATGCAAGCATTGTACCTTGTTACAACATCCCAAAAAGCACTGAGAAGCTCTGTGCTCTCCCCTATGTACCAAAGTATTGGGTGGGGTTTTTTTGCAAACTGCCCAGTAGAGAATAGCTACATATCTGAAGGTAAAGAGGCCTATCAGTGTTTCAGTCTTGGCCTTGGGCCAATGGCTGCTAGGGGAGCAAAGAAATTTCTAGGGCTTTTTCCTTTTTAGTCCTAAGGTAAAACTGAAACCCTTTTTCTTATGTGGAAAACATCTGCTTGGTTTAAAGCTGCACTACTACAGCTGGGTCTGATTAAATTTATCTTAAAATATTTCTGTAGAACTGGCTAAAGTAGTCTCATATTTCCTACTAGTTATCTTTGAGATTTTCTGAAAAATAAGTGGAGACCCAAAAAACTGCAGAGGGATAAAAACAATGCTCCTTTACCACAAGGTAGAAAAGAGATTATAGATAACACAATTTCAGCTCTTGGAGGAATAGTGGAGAAAAAAAAAAACAACAAACAGTTGGAGAATGTATAGGCAATTAAAAGAAAAATAAGGAAGACTAGGAACAGCCAAAAAGTAGTCACTAGGAACAAATTCTGTAAGACCAGTTTAGTTGCTTTCCTTGGCAGGATAAACAGCTTGTATTTAGAGAGGTGTTGCAATAAATACCAGATATCTTGACTTGAGTAAGGTTTCTGACCTTATCGCCTATAACATCCTCATAAGAAACCTAAGAAACACAGTGTAAAAGATACTAGGAAATGGAATCCAAAGTGTCCTGAAAAACATCTGGAGAGTGTACACTGCCAGAGTACAATCCCATACAATGCTTCTCTGTGGAGAAATTAAGTCTCTCTGTCACTCTGAATTTTAAGCCTTCTGACAAGTTGTAACTANACTGCTTACACATGTACTTTTTTTTCCCCTCCCACTCGGCTATTCCATGCCCTAAAAATGGTGAGGAGTGAGCCCAGACTGAGTAGCCTGCAATCCTACAGATGTGTTGGAGTTACATCACCAGGAGGATGCAGCAGCTCGGGGCAGGAGGCTGAGAATACCAAAACATCGTTGGTCTCTGGGCAACCAGAGACTTAGGGCATCCACAGGTTTGAAATTCAGCCTTCTCAGCATCCTATATCATGAGATTGTGAGGAAAATCATGCCCTATTCCCTTCTCCCTGACGGGATGACCACAGACATCACTACAAGAAGATGCCTTTGAACATTTCTTCCTTAAAATCAATTTTTCCAGAAAGGACAAGAGATTAAGGAGTTCAGCAGAAGCAGGATTTCTCCCCATGCATACACATATATGTGTTTTTCAAACATCTTTCTTGTTGTGCCCAATAGCAATTCCAGAAACACTGCTCTTGAAAATTATTGGTTCAGAAGCAATGCAGTAAAGTCCCAAGTGCTACATTTCTGTCAATTCCTTCAGTGCTTGCTGCTTTATTGTAGCCTCCTAAGAAGTCCAGACTCCTGTAGGAGCTATTCAAGATGATAAAGTCATGTTAAAGGCATTTGCAGCCTTTTTTTTTATTTTTCTTTTTTAAATGTCAGAGCTAATACTTGCCTTTTGTTCTGCTTTCCTCTAGTATTACACAAATCCTGTGAGATTTTCCCATTTGACCTGATGACGAAATACCTTACCCTTGGCAATAAAAGGCATATCCATGCATGAGTCAGAAATAAAACTGTTGCATTTCCTGACCTTTCTGTAAATGATAGAATTCACACTCGTTTAGACTTTTATCAAAATCTGTATTTGGAGAGCAGTGTGGATGTGAAAAGGAAAAATAATGGGCTTGGCACTGCAAGTGCATCAGAAAAAGCCCTTGCTGTATGCTGCTTATCCAGTGAACTACAGAGTTTGTGAGTATTTATTTTCATTTGCCAAAATATTTAAGATTTATAGAGTCTTGGTTTATGCTCCTATCATATTTCCACCCAGGACTCAGGCTTACTGATTTTCCTTATTGTAGCTAATGTTATCTTATGTCAGAGAATGACATGAAAAAACTTTAAAAAGATGGCATATAAAAGAGATTAATTTTTTGGTTCAAGGTAGACTATCAGGTTTTTTAGCGTTATTTGCAGATGAGACTTTGGAGTCTGGTGCCAATCTCACGTTACCTGCACCACCGGGGACATGACTGAAACTTTGCAAATATTCCCATATTCCCCTTTTACCCTTCCTGTCAAGGATGACTCAAAATAATACGAAGTACTTGACCATATCCCAGACATATTTGTTATGCCTCCAGCAAAATTTGATCCAAACTGTGATAGGATGTGTTTTTAATGGCCATGGGTTCAGGGAGTCTGGAAAGTTTCTGAGGTCAGTCCTTTCTCTTTGTTTTATGGATAATACAGTTGTTAGCATAATATAGGCTGTAATACAAGAAGTAAAAGAGAAAGCTGAGATGGCTGACTTAACACCAGTGCCTTTTTCATTTCGTTCTTTATTAAAAACATTTGCTGTAATTAAGGTGCTTACTTATTTAAACACCTATAGATAAGGATGAATGGTCTCTCAGAGCAGTGCCATGAACACTTAGATAAAGATAAGCTAGATGTTTTCCAAGTAGCTGGGTATTGAATTTCTCAACCGAGACATATTGATTTAGCTCAACGACAGTTCAATACTTCTGAGGGTAACCTGCACCTCACAGAAATGGCTTAAAAATAATTTGCGAGACAGCTCCTTGGGTATGTTTTGTAAAGCAAAAGATTTAATAAACTTATAAAATAATAAACGATAATGAAGAAAATAGAAACCAAGCACAGGTACATGCAAGCATTGTACCTTGTTACAACATCCCAAAAAGCACTGAGAAGCTCTGTGCTCTCCCCTATGTACCAAAGTATTGGGTGGGGTTTTTTTGCAAACTGCCCAGTAGAGAATAGCTACATATCTGAAGGTAAAGAGGCCTATCAGTGTTTCAGTCTTGGCCTTGGGCCAATGGCTGCTAGGGGAGCAAAGAAATTTCTAGGGCTTTTTCCTTTTTAGTCCTAAGGTAAAACTGAAACCCTTTTTCTTATGTGGAAAACATCTGCTTGGTTTAAAGCTGCACTACTACAGCTGGGTCTGATTAAATTTATCTTAAAATATTTCTGTAGAACTGGCTAAAGTAGTCTCATATTTCCTACTAGTTATCTTTGAGATTTTCTGAAAAATAAGTGGAGACCCAAAAAACTGCAGAGGGATAAAAACAATGCTCCTTTACCACAAGGTAGAAAAGAGATTATAGATAACACAATTTCAGCTCTTGGAGGAATAGTGGAGAAAAAAAAAAACAACAAACAGTTGGAGAATGTATAGGCAATTAAAAGAAAAATAAGGAAGACTAGGAACAGCCAAAAAGTAGTCACTAGGAACAAATTCTGTAAGACCAGTTTAGTTGCTTTCCTTGGCAGGATAAACAGCTTGTATTTAGAGAGGTGTTGCAATAAATACCAGATATCTTGACTTGAGTAAGGTTTCTGACCTTATCGCCTATAACATCCTCATAAGAAACCTAAGAAACACAGTGTAAAAGATACTAGGAAATGGAATCCAAAGTGTCCTGAAAAACATCTGGAGAGTGTACACTGCCAGAGTACAATCCCATACAATGCTTCTCTGTGGAGAAATTAAGTCTCTCTGTCACTCTGAATTTTAAGCCTTCTGACAAGTTGTAACTTGGAGTCAGTTTCTCACGCTTCTTATGTAAACAACAGGTGCTGTTTACATCTGTCCTGAAATGTTTACATTCTTTTAGTGGGATGGTTTTTCTTTGACAAGCATGTGTATTGGCCAATGTGTGCGTAGATATTATACTTCTCTCAACCTATCAAATCCTTTTCCCTACCCTCTATATATATGACTGAAAATTTCATTAAACTCTTTTTTTTCCCANGTGGAGACCCAAAAAACTGCAGAGGGATAAAAACAATGCTCCTTTACCACAAGGTAGAAAAGAGATTATAGATAACACAATTTCAGCTCTTGGAGGAATAGTGGAGAAAAAAAAAAACAACAAACAGTTGGAGAATGTATAGGCAATTAAAAGAAAAATAAGGAAGACTAGGAACAGCCAAAAAGTAGTCACTAGGAACAAATTCTGTAAGACCAGTTTAGTTGCTTTCCTTGGCAGGATAAACAGCTTGTATTTAGAGAGGTGTTGCAATAAATACCAGATATCTTGACTTGAGTAAGGTTTCTGACCTTATCGCCTATAACATCCTCATAAGAAACCTAAGAAACACAGTGTAAAAGATACTAGGAAATGGAATCCAAAGTGTCCTGAAAAACATCTGGAGAGTGTACACTGCCAGAGTACAATCCCATACAATGCTTCTCTGTGGAGAAATTAAGTCTCTCTGTCACTCTGAATTTTAAGCCTTCTGACAAGTTGTAACTAGGAGTCAGTTTCTCACGCTTCTTATGTAAACAACAGGTGCTGTTTACATCTGTCCTGAAATGTTTACATTCTTTTAGTGGGATGGTTTTTCTTTGACAAGCATGTGTATTGGCCAATGTGTGCGTAGATATTATACTTCTCTCAACCTATCAAATCCTTTTCCCTACCCTCTATATATATGACTGAAAATTTCATTAAACTCTTTTTTTTCCCATTTCCTCGCTTGTCGGTGTGTTGTGCGACCTTGTTTGGTATCAGTGCGACATCTCTCCATGATTTGTTCCTGACCCAGATAATAAAATATAGGATGTGTGTTAAACTGACAGGTCTGCAAACATACTAGATAAGAGAAAAATGCAAAATTTTACATTAGCAAAGCCATTACATAAGGGTAATCTTTCCCTTCCCCTTGGGGCTTGCAAGGACTGTGTCAGAAGCGTGCATTCAGTTTTGGCCAGCATGCTGCTAGGCAGCTATGGCACACCTGGAGAGAAGTAGAGAGTGACTAAAAGATCTCAGTTTTCTGCAAAAATTTGGGCTAGTTTGACTTAGGGAAAATGCTAAGGGGGAACATATAACGGTGTTCAGCTGTGCAAAGAACACTGTAAAAACCTCTTACCCATGACAAAGGAAGACAGTAAAAAGCTAATGAAGTTCAACTACAGCAAGAGTAGATATTAGGAAAAGCTTTCAGCAGTAAAGATGCTTAATTATCTATGGAACTTTTAGAAATTCCATCTCAGAAAATCTTTAGTAACAGATTCAGATAAGTTGTCCATTTAAAACTCCAATTTACCCACAGAAGATAAAAACCACTTTTCCTCTCTTAGACTTTCTTGCTCCAGACTCCTTCTCTCAGTGCCCATTAGGTGCCCCACATGTGCAATTCCTCTCCCCTGATGGAAGTTCTGCCACAGTTCCATCGCTTCTTCCTCCACCAATTCACACCAGCATCCTTTCCTTTACCCACCTATTGTAACCCCTTCAGCAGATTTCAAGTGCACCACAGTTTTCCGCCTGCTACATTAACCCCCTTGCTTTAGCAGGCCTCTACCTGCATACAAGCTGTATGTGCTTGACAAGGGATGAACCAGTCCCTGGGACATGTTTGATCAACTAGGACATGCCAAGCAACTCCTGGCACCTCTATATAGTCAGCAGTCCATCAAAATTCCCCCCCAGGCTGGGTTAAACACCTACTCTGAGCCACAGGGGTGGCTGTGATTGGGTCCGGCTGGTAAGGAGATAGATTTCTTGAATTCCTGACTTCCACTCAGTTTAGTTTGGAAAATAACTTTAAGATCATCAAGTCCAGCGGCAAACCTAACATTGACAAGTCCCCCTCTGAACCATATCCCTCAGTGCCACAGCTACACAGAGATGTAGCCTTCTCACGCAGATGAAACTGTGTTCCAGTAACACTGCACTTCCTTTACCCTCCTCACTGTGATTGCAAGCGGAAGAGGCGATGGTGAGGCAGCAGACAAATGTGTTAGAGTTGGATCCCAGAGGGGTCCCTTGATTAAGTCACGGAAAATCATGCTTTGAATAGCAAACTCCACTGCTACCCATAAAAGGGGAATCAAAAACTCTTAACTCCACAGCATTGGCTGAAGCTGCTGTGGATCTGTCCAATACATGCAGCTCTCCAATGAGCAAAATGTCAGATCTACTCATGATACTCAAATGCAAGTTATCACATCCTCATTGCTGCAAAGGAAAGGGACAGACCCTGTTGCAACGCATGGCAGCAACACTGTTCATCGTATCTAGGGATGTTACAGTTGCCAGCATGGGATCACATGAGACAAGTCTGTTTTGTTAAGCTTGAGAATCCATTTATTTCCCTCTGGGCCGGGGAGGGGGATGAAGAAAAAGAGAGCCGGCAGGGGCAGGATCGTAGGGTTTTATAGGGTGTTGAAGGGGAGGAGTTTACACAGGAAGGGTAAGAATTAATTCTAGCCTCCTTAAAATGGGAGCAATCACAAGACCCCATGCACTTTCTTTATCAATCAGGTTTACTCAGCTAATGCATGGAAAGCTTTATGTCCAGGTTTTACTACAGCTAAAACACTCTTAGGTGAATATGGGCTTCTGTACTGGATTTCAGGACCAACACTTCCATACAGAGTTTTCCTTCATTGATTTCAGATGCCTGCACTGAGATTGCTGGGCCTGAATGTTTAGAAGCACTGAATTTTAGTAATTACCTGTTATTTTCAATCAAATCTGTCCCAAACATGTCTGAAGCTTCTGTGCCACGATGAATACTTCTAATTAATACAAAGTATTTTGAACACGTGTGTTTTGCTGTCAGTACTGCCTCACTTCCAATACATGACTCCAATTGTTCTTAATTTTACAGATACAAGGCATATGCTGAAAAATCCTGTGGACATTTTACTAAAGCTGCACATATCAATTAAATAAAATGTGATTGCCAGTCAGTTACTTTATTTTTTTAAAGAAATAAATAAGACTTGTTTGAGTCTCAAAATTTCAGGCACAGGTTTTGAAATTACCTATTTTAGAAGTTTGTACTTTTTGCCTATGGCATATTTCATTTTGACATGCCCACCTGTCTTGGTTTAGGGCAAATCTTGGAGGAAACTTCCTAAATGGGGGCCCTTCCGGGAAGCAAAATGAAACGGCTCCCCCTCTTTATTGGTTTGGGGGAAAATCTCTTTAGAGATGAGTGGAGAAAACCTCTCTATTTAACAAACAAAGTGCTTACAAACATAGAAATTAATAATATGAAACAATAAAACTTGGTAAAATTGAGAGAGTCCTTGCCGTGGGAGCTCAGCTTGCTCAGCTTGATATTAGTCTCTCTGGTGCTGGAAAATGTAGGCCTGGGTTCCGTGGCTTACTGGTGTGGACTCTCAATGTTTTCGCTCTCATGGGCCTTTTAGTCTAAGAGCAGGTTTAAACAGTCCCAAGCAAAAGGAAAAAAAAAACACTTTAGGGAACTTCTCTGCCCTAGCTAGCTAGTTAAAACTAACTAAAAGCAAAGCAGATCTCTGACCTGCGGCCTGTCTGTGCTTCAGACGAACAGTTTAGGAGCTGGAATGCGTAGGAGTGAGCTGCTTTTCTGAAAACAAACTCTGTGCTTCTCTTTTTTCTCCTTTCGCTCTTGGAACCAGTCTTAAAGGTACAGAACACAATATCTAACAGACAGAACAGACGATTTGGGGATAGAAGCATCATAAAGTCACTCTAGGACATTTCATCTCTATCTCTATATTGCCAATTTACAACTAAAACAAATATATATCTTAACTTTACACACACATACATTATACTTACATATACTTATATAAAAATAGTATACACTAATATAGAGACAAAACAGATAATGGTAATGATATTTAGCAAGTAATGATATTTACTCATAGTTCTTACCTAATAATTAGATTTCTTGGAGGTATATATTGTGTTGTTCTATTTTTCTGTATTATTTATTATGTGTAACTTGGTCTTTGAGTAAAGACAATTCTATGGATAGATTTGTCTGTACTTGATGTAGGATTGTTTTCTTTAGTAAATTTCTGATATGTATTACTGGGACTTTATTTTTATTTACTGTATTTAGGGGTTTGGATTGGGTAGGGTCTGCTTGGTTGGTGGAGTTTTGGGTGTTAATTAACTAGGTGTTTTTTGTTCAATGTTGCTCTTAATTTTTGAAAGATTTTTTACTTAGTGTTTTCAAAGTGGTTTTTAACAGTCTATTGTATTTCTCCACTTTGTAGTTGGTGCATGGTAGGGAATATGGTACACTTACTCGATGCTATGGTTTTTACCTCAGGTGTTGATGAGGTTGTTTTTGAAATGAGTCTTATTGTCTGATTCAATCTTCTCAGGGGTGTTATGTTTCCACAGGACTTGTTTTTTAAGGCTCAGGATGGTATTTTGCATAGTAGCGTGAGGCACAGGGTAGGTTTCTAACTATTTAGTGGTGGCTTCTGCTATTGTGAGTACATAGCACTTGCCTTGGCGGGTTTGGAGCAGGGTGATGTAGTCAATTTGCTAGGCTTCTTCATAGTTATATTTGGACTACTGTTTACTGTACTATAGGGGTTTTATTTGCTTGGTTTCTTTGATGCTAGTACGCATTTTATAGTTATGGATAACTTGAGAGATAATGTCTATGGTTAGATTTACTCTTTGGTTTCATGTCTATTTATAGGTGGTATTTTTGTTTTGGTGACTTGAGATATTATGGGTTTTTTGAGTTAGGAATAACTCTCTTGTGTTGTTAATTTAAGTCTATTTTTGATATTTTTATCTTTGTAGCTTGATTTACTTGCTAGTTGTTGTGGTGTTATTTATTAGTTTTACTTTTAGGCATATGGGCATTTATATGGCACATTTTCACAGATATTTTCTTTATTCTAGTACTAATGGTTTTTTACTCTTTAGTAGCCTAAATTGGTTTTCTTTTAAGCTGTTAATTAGCTTTTTTTTTAGTTCTCTAGCTATTTCTATATAGTATTTGTTACTATTTATGAATTAGTATAAAGGTAGAGCTTTGGTTACTTTTTTCTTTTAGCAATGTTTAGGGTTAATTGAACGGTTTTTAGTTTAGTAAATTGGCTTGATTCCTTTTTTCTTTTAGTAGCTTGTATAAATTGTCATGTGGGGTACTATACGGCCGTTTTCTACTTTTGTTTTATTTTTACAATACGACAAGAACTATTTGTAAAAAGAGTATAATGTGTTTTTTTCTGTTGGTAGTTGGCTATACGGTGGAGCTTTTTCAGTACGTTTTACTTGTACTTGTTTTTCTTCATCACTGAGAATAAAATATTCACTTTCAGGCTAATTTGTAATTATTTCTAAAACCTTAGGGTGATTTAGTTTTTTAATATGGGCGCATTGTGTGATGAGAGCAATTTACTTACTCTATGTGGCATTGGGGGCATGGTGGGTAGAGGGAATTTCTGCTTTGACCATCTACTCTAGTACTGGTAGTCAGGGTGCCAGGAGGAGCTGTGTTTTAGTGTTTATTACTTCTGAGGTAGCTTGGACTTTTTAATAGGTTGTTAAAATTTCTTTCTTTGTTGGAGTGTAGTTGGCTTTAGACTTTCTGTAGTTTTGATTTTAGTATTTCAGGGGTTGGTTTCAAGCTTTTTTAGGTACTTTTTGCTAAAGGTTCTAGGACAGATTATGGCTTTTGGCTATGGAGTAGAGCACGTTCTTCACTTCTGGTTTTGTTTTGACTGGGTTAAGGGCTACTGCATGAGCGATTTCTTGTTTGATTTGGGTGAAGGCTTGTTGCTGTTTAGGGTTCTACTGAAAAGTGTCCTTTTTGTGGGTGATTAGGTAAAGAGGGCTTATAGTTTGGCTGTACTCAGGAATGTGTATTCTTTAAAAGCTTATGGCACTTAGGAAAGCTTGTGTTTCTTTCTTGCTGGTTGGTGGAGACATTGTTGTGATCTTGTTGATGACATCAGTGGAAACTTGACGCTGTCTATTTTGCTACTTTATTCTTAGGAACTGGATCTCACGAGTTGGTCTTTTAACTTTGCTTTTTCTTGATAGTGAAACTAGTTTTGAGGAGAATTTGGATTATTTTTTCTCTTTTTTTCAAATATTTCTGCTGTAGTGTTCTTTTACACAATGATGTCATCAATATATTGTAGATGTTCTGGACCTTTACTTTTTTCTAGTGTAGTTTGAATTAGTTTATGGTAGATGGTGGGATTGTGTTTCTACCCTTAGGGAAATTGGTTTTAGGTGTACTGTACTCTTCTCTAGGTGAAAGCAAACTGAGGTTTGTATTCTGTAGCTAGAGGAATGGAGAAAAATGTACTGGTAATGTCAGTAGTGGTGTACTACTTTGCTGTTTTGGACTTTAGTTCGTATTGGAGTTTTAATATGTCTGGTACAGTAGTACTCAAGGGTGGAGTTACTTTATTTAATGTACTGTAGTCTACAGTCAATTTCTGTTTTCTTTTAGATTTGTGCACAGGTTAAATGGGGTTGTTGAAGGGTGAGTGGGTTTTGGTGACTACTTTTTGGTTTTCTAGTTCTTGAATTATTTTTTGGATGGGGATTACAGCATTTTGAGTTGTTTTTTATTGTTGGTGATGTATTATTGAAGTGGTAATTGGTACTTGTTGCTCTTCTCTCTTTAGAAGTCTTACTGTAGATGGGGGTTTTGATAGCCTAGGTAAGGTGTTCAATTGCTTGATGTTTTCTGTCTCTACAGTTGTTATTTCAAATGTTCACTTGAGTTTCTTTCGGTCTTTGAAATACTTATTTTGGAGGAAGTTTATGCTTAAAATGTATGGGGCTTTTGGACTAGTTACAATAGGGTGTTTCTTTTACTCATTTCTAGTTAGGTTCACTTTAGCTTTTACTAAAGTAAAATTTTGTGATCTTCTTGTCACGCTAGTAATGGAAATAGATTTGGCCCCCACATGTCTAGAGGGGATTAGTGTGCACTGTGCACCAGTGTCAACTAAGGTTTTATATTTTTGTGGTTTTGATGTGTTAGGCTAACGTATTTCTACAGTTTAAAAAACACAGGGTTTTTTAGCTTCTACTTGGTTAGAGGCAGGGCCCCTCTAAGTTTGAGTCTTATTGTTTTTTTTGGTAACTGGAGTTACTTCTTTTTTGGTGGAACTTCTTTTCTTAGTCTTGTTTTTTTCTAATTTAGATATATGTTGTGTTAGAGTAGCAGTAGATTTTCTATTCTATTTCTTTATGTTTTCTTCACAGTCTTGCAGGAAGAACTACTGTAGTTCAGCTCGTAGGGTGTCTCTTTTTTCTTTATTCGGGGAGTGTTTGTGTTTGGTGTTAGAACTTTTGATTTGTACTGAGACTTAAAAAAACTTGTTTTTAATCTCTAATTTTTTCTCTGAGTTTTTGGTGTTTTTCTTCTATTTTGTCTTTTAATTTTTTTATACGTGTTTTCTATTTTTATATGTGTTGGACTATGTATAGTATTTGTATATGTTCAGAGCTTCTTTGCTATATTAAGCACAGTCTTTTCTGTGTTACCTTGTTTTATTATTGTTAAAGTAGAAGAGTATTTTTGTGGTTTAAGTCATACAAGTTTTCGCTACATTACAGGTGCATATGGTACTAAGTTTGGGGTTTTAGTGTTTACCTTATTTGAGAAGATAATTTTTGTTACTGCTATTTCTCTTAAGTGCTGAATCTCTTGTTTTATGGTCTTCTACTGAGTTTGTTGTATACAGAGATTATCTGTACACAGATATCTTTGTACTACACTTCTCAGGACTTGTTCACAGAGACTGTAAGGGTTAGCTTTCTTCATTATTTCTTGGTCAATGACTGGATTGTGTGACAGGGATTTTAGATGTTTTGTTTCGGTATTGTTAAGCATTGTAGTTTTACTTGCAGTATTTTAAAGACAGACTAACTAACTAATTATTGATTTATTAGGTTGTTGAGTGCAATCTTTTCTTAGGCTACGAAAGTTTTTCAGGGAATGGGACTCCGTATTGGTTGCTGGTTATTTGTCTGTTGGTGGTTGTCTTGGGTTAGTTGGTTTTCACTTTGGTTTAGTTGGTTTTTGTTTTGGGTTAGTTTGTTTAGCTTTTGATGTTTTGTTAGTTGGTTTACTTTTTGATTTTGTGTTAGTTGGTTTCGCTTTTGATTTTGTGTTAGTTGGTTTTGGTGAGGGTCTTTTTCTTGGATTATTATTTACTGGTTGATTAGTTTTTTGTGTGTGTTTCTTTCTCGCAGTAACTGCTAGTGTCTTAGGTTTACTGTCTGGTTTAGCTACTGACTTAGGCCTACTATTTGGTTTAGTTATTGGTTTGGGTTTGTATTTGGTTTGGCTGCTGGCTTTGTTACAGCTTGAGTAGTTGGGGTACTGGTTGTAGCTTGAGTGACTGGGTAGCTGCTGATTTATCTCCCTGCCCCCCTGCTTTTGTCTGTTGCTCTACAGAATTTAGTAGTGTATAAGTATATGCTAGGGCTTAGCTTATTGCAATGTGGTTTTCTTTCTTTAGAGTTATTATGGAAGTTCTCTTTTAAGTATTTCTCTACTTTAGCTGAGTTTTGAATTTGCTCACATGGAAAATTCTAAAATTCTATAGGGTTAGAAAATTCTTTCAGGGTTTGGCCCATATCCTCCCATTTTTTACACTATTCAGAATTTTCTACACTTGGGTTTACTTTTGGTTTAGGGGTCTTATTAGCTCTTCTGGATATTTTAGACTTTATTCTAGAGAAGCTGTAGATTATATAGAGGAACCTTACTAGATTAAATACGAGGAAGGTGGTATCTTTAATATTTAGGGGAAATTGCAAATTTTCTAAAAGTGATGCAACAGATTTAAAAGAGAAGAGGGAAAGGAAAGGCTGAAAAGCCTCATCCTCTTTTTTTCTAACAAATTGGGTGTAATTACTAACAAATCTTTAAAAAATGTTGGAATTGGGATGTAGGGTAGAATGAAAAAACTATAAACTATGTAGCATCATCATTGAATATCTGTCATAATTCACTTAATTGCATCTCTGTTGCTACAGTGCTTCAATTTGGGCAAATTTCTGTTTTCTTACTCAGGAAAAAAGTTTACACTCTCAAGACCAATTTGCCAGCTGGATCATAGTTCTGCAAATGGATGCAAAGATAAGGCTCTCATAAATATCTAAAAGCACCATCATCTCTGCATTTACACATTCAACAGCATAAATCTCAATGACAGTGCATTCTTGTTCGTAGCACATGATGCTCTGATGGTGGTGCCCTGCAACCAGTCCTGTGGGTTTTCAGGCATGGTCGTAACTCCAAGCTGGCACTCAGGAACGACTTGGGAGTGCAAATTCCACAGAAATATACCTGGAACTTTTTTCCCCCTCTTTTACAAGAATTTTCTTCCCAAGAGGAGATAACTGTCCTCCTGAACTCTGAGTAAGAGGATCACTAGCTGATTAATCCATGCAGGGGACTGTGCTGATGTGGCTGTCTGCCATTTGACAGTCATGTGCAGAAATAGGACAGAGTTTCCCAGTTCAAAACATTAATAGGAAACAGAATCTATTCTTTAAGAGCTTGGACTGTGTGTTTAAAATAACTCAGAGAGCCTTTTGAATCTTCATGTATCCTCAGGGAGTTTGAGTGTGATCCTGATTTAGTGCTTGTTCCAATATGAATGTCAGTTCTGTTTAGCATACTAGCCTGATTTTACTGAATGTACAAATACTTGTATATTTCCATCAAATCTTATCTACACAGTATTACAAGAGAAGCTTGCAGTCTGGGTAAGGGATTTATATTATTTAATAATTGTCATCTTATTCTTAACTGATGTAAGTGAAAGTGGAGCAATGTGTACTGTACTGATAAAATGGCCTCACCAGACAAAACTGGAAGAGACAACCTCCCTCCAGTTTTTGTTCATTATGTTCATGATTTGCCACTGAGCCTGACCAGATGTTTTAAAATCTCTGTTTTGCTAGTTTTATTAAAATAAAACATACTTATTAAAGTCTTGGTTTCCACTAATAATTGGAATATTTCCACTAATTTCCACTAATAATTGGAAAAATGCCTTGTTATCCTTGTGATATTTTTTGATCTCCTGACTTTTGCATATAGAAGAATTATTGCTATCATCTGAAACAACTTTCATGCTTTGATATATGAAACCCAAAGTTAATCAAATTGTGATGCCTTCATATCAGTGAAAATTATTTTGACATTCAGAGACTGTTACCACTTTTTCAACTGTCATAAATATTACTATCCATTTCATCTATATAACATGACCATTTATAACTGATGCATTTCAGTATGAAGAGATACAGCTTAAATTTCTCTGTATCCAAATATTCTTGTGCCCTTTATATTCCTCAAACTTCACATTTTGTATTTTGGAGATTTTTTCAGCCTGCTTTTATTCTATGACTGCAGGAATTAAAGACTTTGTATTGAAAAGACAAAACCCCAAAAGCCTCGAATGATTTGTCTTCCTGGCATTTGTTTAAATCCTGAAGTGTGTTATTATTCTAACTTTCAGTGGGCTACAGCAAAAATTTAACTAAATAGGAATTTGTTTGATCATAGGGTGCAATTCTGCAGTTTTCATCCCATTGAAGATGAAGGTGACTGAAGGTTTTACTCATTTCAGAAGACCTTGTAGGCTGAAGATCTTTCAAAGGAAAGGGAAGAGAGAGAGAGAGAAGGAAAAAGTCACTAAGGTTTTAGAAATTCTTTTTTCCTGGCAGTCAGTGTCACTCGTGAAACTTAGAAAAATGGACTCTGTTTTA
>VWYE01000060.1:152360-168837 GCA_013398995.1 Alaudala cheleensis | reverse complement strand
ATATTAAGCAACAGCACAACAAAAATCATTGGCAAGGTTGTCTCTGCTGCTTGCTGGATGGTTAAGGCACACAGAGAGTGGAATTGTTGCTGATATTGAAGGAGGCGTGAGTGGCTGGTCCAGTGAGGGTCAGTGTGATCAGTCTGGTGTAGATGTGTGTTAGTGAGTGAAAGAAAAAAACCTCTTGGTGTTTGTCAGTCTACACTTTTACCTGTGTGTCTGCAGATTTTCTATCCAATTTAAGTTCTATATTTTAGATCTCTAGCACTAAAACTTTCCCATATAAGAAGGGAGATTTCATCTCAACCCTCATGATGTCTTCCCTGGAGTTCCTGTGGGAGTAGCTCACCCACAAGGTGCAGTCTGAGGGAAGAGAGAGGCAAGGGTCAGGCTGAGAAAAGGATGTTGGAATGTTGACAAGAAGCAGAGTGCAAGATTTGGGCTTCCTGTGGCTCCAGGTGACT
This sequence comes from Alaudala cheleensis, assembly GCA_013398995.1. Classification (NCBI taxonomy): domain Eukaryota; kingdom Metazoa; phylum Chordata; class Aves; order Passeriformes; family Alaudidae; genus Alaudala; species Alaudala cheleensis. Next base: position 168,373 of record VWYE01000060.1, on the reverse strand, counting down.
CCCCCAGGCCTACCCTGAGAAGCAGCCTTTTCATCTCACTGCCCTTCATGCTGCCCTTCAGTGGACAGCTTCCCAAATAAGGGCTTGCTGACTTTCTGACCAAAATAGCAGCTGCGTGACAAAATGCAGCAGAGAGGAACGTAACCTTAATCCAGGCATCATTGTGTAGCAAGAGACAGGAATTCTGTGAGCTTCCACAGCAGGTTGGTGTCAGGTTTGTTGTTGGGTGCTCCCTGCACACGTGGTGATTCTGCAGGACGCTGCCTGGACAGCAGTGACCACCTATTGCATTTGCTAATCCTGTGACACCTCTGTTGACAGCTTTCCTGTTTGTAGAGTTGTCCCAGCCCAGAAGGGAAAGCTGTGGAGGGGAGTTTGTGCTGACTCTGCCTCTGGATGGGTCTCTATCCTCTTTTCTCTTTCCTCTCGTGAAATCATTTCAGTTCTGTTGCTGAAGTGAGGTTGGAGATCCTTTTTGGGGCATTACATATACAGAGCCCAGGAGGGTGAACTGGCTGCTGTGGCTCACTTGAAACTATTCCTATTACAGAGAGCTCTGTCATCTTTGATATTTAAAAACTTCAGAACTCTCATGATTGTTTGGTATCCTGCAGTAAGACAAAGAGCTCAAAACCATCTCAATGCTTAACAACTGCTATACATCAGCTTGTATATCTTGGGCTTGCTGCTGCTATATGTCATACATGCTGCAGATTATTTCTCCCCTTTGCAATTAAGAGGGCTTAGTATCAAGTTCCAGTTTGGCTCCTTTATCTGCTTTGATTTAAAAAAGAAAAAGAGCAAAGGGCGTGTAACCAAATACCAAATCATCTCATTTGGCAAAGGTGAGCCATTGCTCTGAAAGCCAAGAGCACAGAACTGGGGTGGGGAAATCAAAGCCCTGCAAAATGCTCTGATGGGGCAAGGTATTCACTGGGGACATTGATGTTCACAGTGATGATAAAAAGTAGGCTGGACACCTTACTGCCTTTCAAAAGTGTGGTCAAAAAGAAGCAACAACAGAACTCGAGTTCTGCTTTGCCTGGGTTTCAAGGCTGTTGCAGGTGTTTCTACACCACAGGAGCTTTGGCTTGGTGAAGTGTTTATCTGATGTACCTTAGCTCACGTTACACTGCCATTGCCCTGCTGGCAGATTTCTGCAGAGGTTTTATTAGGGCAGTGCATACAAAGTTTCTTCAGAGCTTCCTGCACTCACTTGGTCCACACAGCAAAGTTTTATTGAGGGCTGAGGAGAGGCCTCAAATACACTGATAAAGCTGCAAACCAGGGCAGGAGTTTAAATCTACAGCAAAGGCAAGCAGATAAATGGCCTGAGAACTGTGGCAGTGTCCGGTGGCATGGGCTGCTGTCACCTGCCTGCACAGCTCCTGTCTCTGCTGGGGAGGTAAGAGCACACAGACCTAGGGACTGGTTTGGAGACTGGTAAATTACTTTTTGCTTGATTTTAAAAAAAGAAAAGGTTAATTGCTTCTTTTTCCCCAGACAAAGTGGACTTGTGTCACATTCCTTAAATGCTTTTGGGCACCAGAGGCTCACTACACATGTGGTGAAAACTGTGAACTGCTTTGGAGTTGCACAGATACATGGATTCCTCAGGGTGGCTTTCATTCATTGTTAGCACATCCCCTGTGTGGGGACTCAGCCAGGCTGATCCCCCAGGGGTGGCTGTTTTTTCAGCCTGCTCACCCACTCACTGGCCTGTCATGCCGTGTGACATTCCTTGTGCAGTTGTTCTGTGTTTTAGCCAACAGGGAAATCCACCCACAGCCCCTCACCCTGCAGCATTTGCTGTCTGACTGGGAGGACAAGGCAGTGTGTTAAGGCAGTCCAAGCCTGGCAGCAGTTTTCCTGGCTTCCCAACCTCCTGTTCTAAGGACCAAAAAAGCCTAAATAGTCGCAGCATATCTGCTCTTTTAGTGACAACTTTTGGCTGCTACAAGACCTTTGTCTTCTCTCTCCAGCCACCACCTTCCCTGCTTTACTCTTGGAAAAGGGTGTGCAGCCAGTGAAGCTGTGGCTTTCTGCTGCCAGTGCCATTGAGCCAAGGGGAAGAGCCAGGACACAGGGCCAGGTGGCTCTTCCCAGCCATCCTTTTCCCTGGGTCACAGCACAGTCCAAGGCACCAAGCTGACTGAAGGGGTTAACCTATTTTTTTGTTTGTTTGTTTTTTGTTTTGTTCACCCTCCAGGGATCCAAAGCCTATCAGTAAGCAGTGGAGAATATTTTGGAGAAGTCCTTTTTGGATGCTGGGATTTGGCAGGACAGAGGAGGGTAAGGGGGCTGTCAGTCATGCCTGCTGTGATGTGAGTGCAGGGGTGGGTTGCCCATGGGCTGGGTGGCCGAGGGTGTGGGGACAGCTGGCATCACCTCAGCTCCTGGCTGAAACCCAGCTGGTGGCAGCTCTGGAGGCTCCCAGGCCTGGGGTAAAACATGAGGACATGCTGTGTCCTCACAGATTTCAGTGGGAAACAACTGCTGCTGCTGCACTGCGGAGGCAGAAAATGTTTCTTTTTCTTCTCTAGGCTACAGATTAGCTGGAAACAGAATCTGTTAACACCTGGGAGCATTTCCTGTCACAGGGTTCTTAGAACCATATTTCCATTGCCTTCTGGTGCATGTGTAGTGCTGCTGAATCTGCAGTAGCTATGGCTTGGAACCCTTGGGGAGACCTCTTTGAGTGGGTCAAACAGATGTTTGTGTCAGAGCTGTTTTCAAAATACCCTAGGTTTCTAGCTGACAGGTTCATTTTCTTAGTTTTTCTGTTGTTATAAGCCTTGGTTGAGCAAAATATTTAGTGCTGCTTGTCCAGAGAAAAGACACAGCCACGTCCTTCCAAACAATCGACCATGTCTCTGTTTTCACCTCAGGCCTGTTTGCCCTGGACTGCAATATTTCATTATTGCTCTAAATGAGATTGCAATATTTCATTATTGCTATGAATGAGATTGTGTCACAGCTGCTTTAAGATGTTATTTCCACAGAAGTGGGGAAAAGAAATGTGTTTTGGGGAGGGAAGGCAGAAGGAGGGCCCAGCAGAGTGGGGCATGGCCCGGCAGCATGGCCCCGGGGCTGAGGGCAGCACCACCGGGGCTCGCACCGACACAGGCCCTGCCCTGCCAATGTTTGTTTTGCTTGGGTAAACGATTGACTTTAGCAACACGACTGCAATGTGTGAGCTGTGCTGGGGCTGTAATTCGATGGGAGGAGGCAGCTATGTGCAGGGAGAGCTGCTAATGCCACAGGAATGCTGCGCTTCCTTGGGCTGAGAGGAGACGGTGCTCAGGGCCCCTGGGGACAGCTCCTTGGCCCTGCTGTCACCCTGTGCTGGGAGCTGACACTCACTCTGGGGATGTGGATTGCTCAGTGCCCGAGTCGATGTGATTTCTCAGGGAAAATTGGATGTCTCATTTTTCGTAGTGAGGCCTCCAGGGCAGCAGGAGGACTGTGAGGGGCCAGTACCTGCCTCCCACCAGGCTGGGAGAGACAGGAAGGAGCATCCAGTCCAGCTTAGGAATGGCTTTTATTCATCTATCCAAAGCAAATGGAGGTCTTTTCTTTGGCATCACACGGTGCCAATCAGGCTGGTGGGGAGGAGGAAGGGGTGGTACCCTCGGGATAGCCAGGGTGAGAGCAGAGAGGAGAGGGACTGTCCCTGGCACATGGATTTCAGTGATGGCTGATGTGGGTTTTAATTCATATTTCATTGCTAAAATGCTTCCAATGCTCCAGTTAAAGCAGCAGGCGCCAGTGCCAGCTCCCAGGCCTGCTCACCATGGCAGGGTGAGGAGATGGAACATGGCAGCTCCCCACTGAGCACCCATGGCCCTGTTGGATGGACTTTGCCATTGGGCTGGCAGCAAAATACTTCCTTGGAGGCTTAAAGCTCCAGCTGGGATGTCACCTTGCCAGAAGCAGCCCCCAGCAGTGGTTTCATTAATCATGAGTAGACAACAGGGGTGAAGCTGTCACTGAAGCTCCAAGGAATGACCAGCTGAGGCACTGGGTATTAACAGGCTTTATTTCCCCCTGGCCACCCTTCTCAGCACTCAGTCTTCATGCCAGTAGCCAGGGGACTTAGTCAAGGAGATGAGATGGAGAGCTGGAGGGTTTAGGAGATTCAAGCTGTCCATCTGGCCTCAGATTTATTCAACCCCCTTCATAAACTCCAGGAACTCTGCCAAAGGGAAGACATTGGAGACAAGAGGTGTGAGGTGAGACTGAAGTGCCCTCACAGCTGCCAAGTGTGCTGTTGGCAGCTCTTCCCAGCCCTGTCTCCTTTTCCACCCTCAGGATATACGAGAGGCCAAGGGGGGGATGGCTACTGTTCCTCTGACTGTGGGGAGGACTCCTTGTGACCCCTGATGGAAATGTCACTGGAGCCCAGCATCACCCTCAGCTGCCACCAAACACTGGAGGTGAGTGCTGGGGGGGACACGGTCTCTGACTCAGCTCAGAAATGGTCTGGGGGTCATTTTGTCAGTGTCACATTCCAAGATACAGCCCGTCAGAAATGGTGCTTGTGTTAAGGGGGCAGGAGGGGACTGGGGAACAGTGGCAGTGCTTCAGTGCAGCAAGAGGACAGTTAAGGCAGCCCCAGGTCCTTGCTCCCATTTCACAAGCCTAAGAACCTCCCCATCCCTGTGCACACATCCTGTCAGATGTATTGCCCAGCACTGCCTGCAGGAGCCCATGCTCATCTGAGAGCAACCAAGACCATGGGAGCTGCCCAGGGGGATGACCAAGGGCTTGTGACCAAACCACATGCAAGAAAGAGTCCTACCATCATAGTCAATCCTGCCATCGTTGTTTTTATCCCCATCTTTCATCAGTTCCTCTATGTCATCCTCAGTGATGGTCTCTCCTGTGGCCTGCAGCATGATCTTCAGCTCCTCGAGGTCAATGTAGCCATCAGCGTTTCTGTGCCAGGACAGAAGAGCTCAGGCCCAGACAGAGCTGCTGGGGAGGGGGAATTGGGCTGGCTGCACCCCTCCCACCACCCCACCACGCTGTGCTCATGGCTCTTACTTATCAAACATCCTGAAGAGGTCTGAGAGTTCCTCTTCGGTTTTTCCTTTGCTGTCATCTTTCATACACCGGACCATCATAACCAGGAACTCATCAAAGTCCACAGTGCCACTGCCTGCAGGAAGAATGGACTTTCTGGGGCCAGTTGGGTCAGCACCAGGACCCTGACTGAGCTCCACACTTTTCTATGAGCAGCTCCACCAGACTGGCCCACTCAACTTCCCTCCACAGCCACATTCATTCAGAAACCCCAGACCTTAAGTGGTGGTGTTAAACCTGTTATTGTTTAAGTTAGAAACTAAGAGTGCCATCAGACAGTGTCCATACAAGTCAAACTGGAAGAATATACAAGGTCTGATGCCTCAGTCTCTTCTCATACTGGGCTTGAGGAATGCAGGAAAGGGGAGCCCAGCTGGAGCCATCAGCTGGAGCTACGAGGGGGTGGATGGGCAATGCCATTGAGGATCACTCTTCCCTTCAGCAACCAAGTGCCAAAACTCAGGAGAGCAGCCCTGCAGCAGAAGTCAGTTCTCAGGATGCTGGAATGAGTGACTGAGGCCCTGCTCTGATCTTGTAAGTGTATTTTTACCTTTCAGTCATTTTCCCTTGGCAGAAGTCCTTTTGGAAGCACCAAAGAATGAAAATTCCTGCTATGGAGATACCATCTCATTTAGGTATCAATACTGAAAGCTCCAGAAGGCAAGTATTCATGCAGTGTGATTTTGCACCTGCAGTATAGTAGTGTTGTTTTCAAAGACTCAGATGCTTTCCTTTTTTTTTGCCTGATTCTTAACTGCTTTTTTATTTTCCAGTTACTCAGTGTGGTATTTCTGCCCAAATGCCCACAGTGGATTTTGTTATGTGTGATCATCAGTACACTGATTTAATCAGTATTGACAGTTAATTATGTGGGGGTGTGCACACTTGAGCAGTGAAAGACTTTCCTGATAATGGAATCCTCTAAATGGCATTTCTGAAATGGCAGTTCCTACATTCAGCCTATATTTTGGGTTTTTTAAAGGATCTGTACAATTTCACGGTACCCTCCAAAATCAGTTCAAGCAGTCTGATCATTGTAGGAATAAAATTTTCTGTAGTTTCCCTTTGCCTGGGAATTCCCTAAAGGAACCATGCTGAGGTTTGGTGGGTGTTTAGTGTCCTTTGAATTCACAGATTGCACCCCACAGCTGTGACCATCCCCAGCATGGATCCTGCCAGCACAGCACAGATGGCCCCACACCCCCAGATGTGGGGATGGTGCTTGGGAGAGTGGAAGAAACCCAAACTTCTCACCATCTTCATCCACCTCATCTATCATCTCCTGCAGCTCCTCGGGGGTGGGGTTCTGCCCCAGCATCCTCATCACCTTGCCCAGCTCCTTGGTGCTGATGCATCCATCATCTGCCCCCTGCACGAAGATGTCAAAGGCAGCCTTGAACTCTGCAGAGAGAGGGGAGAGGAGATGTGAGGGGTCCTGTCCTGCACCTCCATCCTGTGGGCAGAGGGCTCATCCTGGCACACCTCCCCTGACTGTGCACCCCAGGCACACCAGAAGCTACCTTGCTGGAAATGCTGGTGCATCAAAATCCCCGGGTCATGCCCTGCCTTGGCCAGCCTGGCCACAGCATGTTCCNTTTTTTTTTGCCTGATTCTTAACTGCTTTTTTATTTTCCAGTTACTCAGTGTGGTATTTCTGCCCAAATGCCCACAGTGGATTTTGTTATGTGTGATCATCAGTACACTGATTTAATCAGTATTGACAGTTAATTATGTGGGGGTGTGCACACTTGAGCAGTGAAAGACTTTCCTGATAATGGAATCCTCTAAATGGCATTTCTGAAATGGCAGTTCCTACATTCAGCCTATATTTTGGGTTTTTTAAAGGATCTGTACAATTTCACGGTACCCTCCAAAATCAGTTCAAGCAGTCTGATCATTGTAGGAATAAAATTTTCTGTAGCTTCCCTTTGCCTGGGAATTCCCTAAAGGAACCATGCTGAGGTTTGGTGGGTGTTTAGTGTCCTTTGGATGCACAGCAGATTGCACCCCACAGCTGTGACCATCCCCAGCATGGATCCTGCCAGCACAGCACAGATGGCCCCACACCCCCAGATGTGGGGATGGTGCTTGGGAGAGTGGAAGAAACCCAAACTTCTCACCATCTTCATCCACCTCATCTATCATCTCCTGCAGCTCCTCGGGGGTGGGGTTCTGCCCCAGCATCCTCATCACCTTGCCCAGCTCCTTGGTGCTGATGCATCCATCATCTGCCCCCTGCACGAAGATGTCAAAGGCAGCCTTGAACTCTGCAGAGAGAGGGGAGAGGAGATGTGAGGGGTCCTGTCCTGCACCTCCATCCTGTGGGCAGAGGGCTCATCCTGGCACACCTCCCCTGACTGTGCACCCCAGGCACACCAGAAGCTACCTTGCTGGAAATGCTGGTGCATCAAAATCCCCGGGTCATGCCCTGCCTTGGCCAGCCATGCTCATCTGAGATCCAGTGTTACTGCTGAGGCAGGCAGGGCTGCTGGCTGGGCAGCTTGACTTTGGGCTGTGGTGTCAGGTTGAAGATGCACCTACCATTTTTTTGCTCTTCTGTCAGCTGCTCAACCTGTGAGGAAAACACAGACACCAAGTCATTTTAATTTTGTCAGCATCACTAATTGCTAAAAGGACACATTATTTGTTCAACAGCCTTTGCCAGGGTCAACCAAACCTCACAAGAGGCAACTTCATGGACCAGGAAATGTACAGCCAGNTCCAGTGTTACTGCTGAGTGTCACAGCTTGACTTTGGGCTGTGGTGTCAGGTTGAAGATGCACCTACCATTTTTTTGCTCTTCTGTCAGCTGCTCAACCTGTAATGAAAACACAGACACCAAGTCATTTTAATTTTGTCAGCATCACTAATTGCTAAAAGGACACATTATTTGTTCAACAGCCTTTGCCAGGGTCAACCAAACCTCACAAGAGGGAACCTGGTGGACCAGGGAATGCACAGCCAAGGGGGTTTTGACACCACAAGTTTTTGCAGTCTAAGAGATTCTTCCCCTTAAAAAAAAATATTCACATCTCCTTTGAAGCAAACATAACTTCTCTAGAGTAATAGATGCTAATACATGGCAGAAATAGCCTTTGTACAAGCAGGGAAAGCCCACAGGGAAAAGACTATGCCTCTGTCAACCATTTGGGGATAATTTCTTGTTGCTGGCAGGTTTCACTGCAGGATGGCTGTAGTGCTGAGGGCTGGTTGCATGTGGGCCAATGCCAGATCAGAGATCAGACATGCTTGAGAGTTCCCTGGGGAGGGAGAGGTAGACAAGACTATCCCTGGCAGTTGTTTTTCAGCTCTAGATTCAGGAAACTCCTGCCCTATCCAGAGCTGAACTGCTCTGCTTCCATCTGAGACTGTCTTATTACAAAGGTGTCTGACTCTGAAGGGAGCTGCTATTCCCTTTAGTCTGGTTTGGGAATCTCTCTGAAGAAATGGCCTGTGGAGCCAACAGGCATTGGCTGACATGGGCTGGCAGACTGTTCCCAAACTCTGCCCTAATTCAATCCCCACAGACCACCAGTGGGAGCTTATTAGATAGCTTTAATTAATGCAAATAATCAATAAGGAGAGCAAGGGGGAATCAATCAGCTCTGTGCCATACCTGTTTAACTGCATTTCTCTCTGGCTTCATTCCAGGCACTGCTTAGCTGAACTTGCTGCCCTCACCACCATGTCCAACTGCCCCTTTGGTAGCATCCATGAAAACATCAACTTTTCCTCCCTGTGCTGGTCAACAGCCAGGTAGGCTGCTAGATCCAGCCAGGCAGGACCCCATGCCTGCCCTGGCTGACCCCACTAAAGTCTCCTTGCTGCCACCCCCATGCAAGTGGCCTCCAACACCCATCCCTGCCATGTTTTGTTTGGGGCAGGACCCCACAGCCCACGGTTGTGGCGCTGTCTTTGAGCAAAAGCTGATTCTTTTGCCCCCAAGGGCAGTGGTTTTGCAAAAGCCAGCTGGTTCTTCCTGCTTGCAGCAAGAAGCAGAGAAAGTACTTTTGCTTAGTAGGACAGAGTCTGTGGGAAGCAGGCAGGGCATTTTATCCCACTCCCCTTGCTCCAGGAGGTGAGGACTTGTCAGAGAGCACTAAGGACAGTGGCAGAATGTGTCTCACTGCTGGAGGAAAGCCAAGCCCAGTGTGTTTGTGGTGCTGCTGAAGGCAGGCAGGCAGCTGCTGGCTCTCTGTAGACATTGTTTGGGCAGAGCAGGGGCAGCCACCACCGCGATGGCCACAGCCAGTCCTGCTCTGTAACACGACACTCAGCGCAGTCGCTATTTATAAGCCTGGGTGAGAGAAGTGCTGGAGATAAAGATGAGCTGCCCGATTGTTCCCAGGCTTTGGTATTTATCCTTGCAGCCCTTTATCTGGACACTTGTCCCTGGCACTGTTCTAGGCACCGCTTAACTGAGCCTAAAAATATTCCCAAATAGCTTTGTGTTTGCACACCCTTATCTAGGCATGAGTGGGTAAGATGAAAATCCATTGGGTTCTCTGGCTGCATGTAGGGGATTTGGCATAAATGTAATATTAATATATGCTACCAGCATGCAGAAAATATACAGCTATTCACTTTTGAAGCCTCCCTGAGTACTGAAGTGATAGAAGTGATGATGTAAATTAAATGCATTGTTGCTATAGAGTGACGTTTTTATCAGAGACATGTCTCTTAAGCTGTTCATAGTTTGCTCTGGACATGGGTGCTGTATGCTGCCTTATTCCTCTTTTCCCTCCACAACATTCCAGGAACAGGTTTTTCTGACTGCAGTGTGGGAAGGCAAGCTCTAAGCTCACAGCACTGCAGCAGGTGTGGTAATGCCAAATCTGCTGTATTTGCTTTTATCAGCTCTTCATCCCATGGTTCCATTTGAAGTCAAACAGGGGAAACTGAAGTTTTTCAATTCTTTTTTCACAGGTAAATGTTTTCTTACAGTCTAAATTGTGAGAAATAGATACACAAAAGAGCTGTTTGTCTCAATTGGGCCTGGCTTGGACTCTTTTTGCCTCGGAAAAGGCATTGGGAGTTAATGCCCAGGATTCAAACCCTACATTTACTTAATTAATGGTATGTGGTCCCTGTACAATGAGGAAGGTGCCTGTGCCTTGAGTCACAGAGAACATATTTAATTAAAAACCTTAATTAGAAAGGCCTGGATTTTCTTTGATATTACAGGTTCCATTTTACTCCCTTTTGAAAGTGTTGGTTGGGGGTTTCAGCCTTTCCTGAACCTTTTCACACAATCAGGATCACTACAGGGGTTCCATTTCACAAGGTTCAAGGCTGACCAAAGGACAGGGGATGTGTGAGCATTGGGGTTTTTTTTCTTCAATTACTTACCATGGACTATACTCCTTCCCTCTAAAAACCTTGGAATAATAATAAGACTTGTACGATGCATTTTTTGTGCTCTTGCTTAAAATCAAACTTGATCAGCTGTATATTTAAAGGGGGGGGGGGGAAAGCACCAAAAAGCTCTTACTGTAAATCCAGTTATGGATGCAATAGCAATCCACACAAGCCAGAATCTATTTTCATCCTTATTCTACTCACACATCTCTGTCTGTCCACATTACAGAATAATGCAGTGTTCTTATTACAGACCAAATAGTTTGGGTTTACACAGTGAGTGCAGCGTGCAGCTGTGGAAGTTAAAATAGCCCAAGGATGCTGCACGTTCCCCAGGGCATAGCTCACATTCTGTATTCACACAGCACAGAGCAGGAGCAGCAAAGCAGAGGAGGAGGTTTGGAAATAATTGAGAAAAAAACCAAGGGTTTTTTTAAATCCCCCTGCAAAATATTTAGCTAAGGACGGGGGAACAGAGCAATGGCAGAGTTGTAAAGCACCAGAAAGAAGAGGGTGAGTTTTAACCCTTACAAATAAGGTTTATTTCCCAGGAAATCCTCCTCTGCTTTGTCTGGGCTAAAACCAAGAGTCATCCCTCATGCCATGCAGGTTTTACTGGGATTTATAGCTTCACCTAGGAGCCATCTCCCTGCTTTACATTGGGAACCAGGGGGTCATGGTAAATAATTTAACAGCAGGTTGAGAGTTCCACACTTGTAAGAGGAGTGTGAAACTTCCAGAGCCATGAGAGGGAAGGGTCTGTGTCCTGGATGAGGATGTTGACTAAAAGTTGCTGCCCTATGATTATTTCCCATTTCCATTTCTCCACTTAATCATTGCTATCGCAGCTTTGGGGAACCTACCACAAAAAAACCCTGGAGCCATTTCAGACCCCCTCCCCAAGGCACAACCCCGAGGGGACACTCACCGCTGCCTTATAAATGTCATCCATGGCTGGAGCGGGCGGGCGAGGGGCCGGGGGCTGTCACGGTCACTCTGCCGGCGCTGCTGCGGCCGCGGCTCATATAGGGGGGTGCGGGCCCGGGGCTGGGGCCAGCCCACGGCAGCCCCGCATGCCCGGCCCCCCAGGAATGCCTCCCTGCGTGCCTTGGGATGGGGACACCGCCGAGCCTGGCGCTGGCACGTCCGGGGCCAGCCCCGGCCCCGCTCCGCGGCAGCTGGAGCTTTCCTCGTGACTTTGTTGTGGGATCAAGGCACCACTTTTCAGCGGGACCTGCCGAAATTGCTGATATATTGCGGTTCATGGCTGTCCTGACTGGAGCCGTGCCATCCCGTCACCTCCACAGTGTTCCCCCTGGGAGCTGCGTTAGAAAGATTATACTGTGCCAAATAGAATTGGGAATTACGGGAAAGGCACATGTCCCAAAATATCCCTGTCCAGCAGCAAATGTGCCCCGGGGCATGCGAACAGGGGGTGTTAGGGCCCCTCAGCTGGGTGTCCCCAAATCCCTGCGGGGCCTGCAGACGGGGCCAATGCCCTCGGGGGCCGATGCCGTGTGCGGGCAGCCACGGAGCGTGGGGCAATGTGCGGTGCCTGTGCCACGGAGAGAAGTGTGCAGGCAGAGGGAGCTTTGCCCCAGGCTTCTGTTTTCAGCTGGGGCTGCAAAGTGTGGGGATCAGCTATCAAAATTGGGGTATCAACTCTGATTGCAGGGATGATTGCCAGTCCTTTAGGAAATCGTGACTCACTTCACCGAGAAAGTAAGCTGACCTGTCCCCACTGCACATGGCTAAAATCCACACTCCTGGATTTACTGTGGATTTACCCCGCCACGGTGGAGAGCAAAACACACCTAAGGCCTCCAAGTGATGAGCAGTTTTCTCAGTGCAGTGAAGAGTGTTTGAATCCACAGCAACTAAAGACAAATCTCTCTTTTTAATGATTCAGGACTCCCTCTTGTGTCCAGAGGGCTCTGACACCTCAGGATGGCAAAGTCTCACCTCCAGCTGCTTCATTTAAGAATTAGTTTACAAAACTGAAAATGCAATTAGTTTTCATCTTTTCTAACTCCCACCCCCTTAAGAGAAATCATGCTGCAATCCCTATGGAATGTCCAAGCCAAAGCAGAATTAAGCAGGGAGCCAAGTGGTGTCAGCACAAAGCAGGGATGGCAGGTGAGCACAAAGCCATTCCCACATCACATCCTCCCAGGTTTTGAGTCCTGAAAGATTAACTCAGTGCAGAGCCTGATGGGAACTGTGCTCCTGTGAGTGCCTTGATTTGCCCAGGCTTCAGCCCAGCCCTGCCTCTATTCAGCATAGGGGGAGCAGATGGAATAAAAAAGGGAATTGTTACATTTAAGGAATTGATTTTTGAAGCAGTTAGTCTTCCTAATTTGAATGTATTTAATATCTCGGTTGCCTTTAGGTGCACTCAACCCACCACACTTTAAGTCAGAAAAAGTGGCAGAGGGAAGGAGCTCTTTTGTTAAAGGGCATCGGAGCCTGTTCTTAGGTGAGGGCACAGGCTGGGATGGGACCCAAAACCTCCTGGGCAACCCCAGAGAGGTTTTCCCAAGGGAGTGCTGCCACAAGGCAAGCCCCTGGCTGCTTCTCCCACCTTGGGATTCTGCAGAGACAGTGGGGGTGGCAGGTGCCAGCTCTGGGCACTACCAGGCACCAGGGTAGAGGCTGGGAAATCATGCGTGGCCCTGTCCCTCCATCCTGGGAAGTGATGGCTCTGAGTCACACTGAAAACAGCCCCTGCAATGCATCAGAATATATTTAGGGTAAATGTAACACAGGAGAGGGGGTTCTAACATTGCCTTTAAAAGGTCTGCTGGGGAGAGCTGGGATGAAATTCAGGTTGGGATGTGGAGGAAGGGTCTCTGTGTGCTTAGAATGGAATCTGGGCCACTGCCATGCCACCCTACACACTGGCATGGGAAAGCTGCAGTTCTGTGAACATCTGATGCGAGCAGAGACTCACAAAACAGAGCTGAGCCCAGAGGAAAGGATGAAATCCCATCTGGCAGCAGGAGGTGATGTTCCTCCTGGGGAAGAGGCACAGGCGAGTGGCCTCATGCCAACCCCTGCCTCCCCACCGGCTGCCTGCAGACACAGTTTCCAGCAGCCCCTGCCTCTCCTAAGCTGTTTGCTTACAAAAGAATCGGGAATTGGGGTTTTGCAGGGAAACCCAGAGCCTCTGCCATGCAAAGTGCAGGGATGGGGAGTTCTGAGGGAAAACCACCCTCTCCTGCTGCGTCCTGTGCCTCCTCACTGAGCGCCATGGCAGAGGGCGCGTGGCTATCTATAGTCTGAGGAGGGCTGCCAGCACAAGTGCCTCTAATCTGGACATGGCTGGCTTGGTGACACACACTGGGGTCAGTTACAGCCTGTTAGCTCCAGCTCCAGCTGCATCCTGACATGCTGTCCCACTTGTTAGTCACTCCAAGCTACTGAGGCAAGTGGGAAGCTTTACTGAGCTTTTTTCCTCCAGAACTTCACTTCAGGTTCTCATTTCCAAGCAGCTGTAACCCATTGCAAAACTAGCAGAGGCATTATTGAGGTCAAATATAAGGAAATAAAAGGCAGAAGCTCAATTAAGTTGCAATTTTATTTAAAATCAGGAATTTTTGCAGGGCTCCTTGGGCTGTGTCATGGCTCTAAACTGCAGCAAAATGCTCCAGCATCCCCCTTCCCTGCCTTGGGCACCTGGCCCTGAGAGAGTCCAGACCCAGCAACAGCAAAATTCTGTAATTTATTGCTTCCTAAACCCTACTCCTAATGTTTTAGCTGACAGAGGACTCATTTCCCCCTTCCCCAGACACATTGCTCCTGTCACTTCCTCTCCTCTGTGAGCCAGGACAGGGCTGTCACACCATGAGCCACCACTGTGCCTGCAGGCAGGAACTGCTTCAGGAGGAGGAGACAGGAGACTGGCACTGATCAAACCCGACAGCCGCGCCAGGGCTGCACATTTTTATTTAATTAAGGAGACGGGACAGTCAGAGGAAACTTAATTAAAGTTGCTCTCCAAACCCCCTTATTATCTCATGAAGAGGCTGAGCTCAGCAGCAGTTCCTGATGCTGGGACAGCATTAGAAAATCCCTGTTGGGCTGCCTGGGCTCTCTGTGCTTTGTCCTTGTACACATCTTCCTTTGGCTACATCCTGACCAGGGGAAAACATTGTTTAGTTAAAAAAAACCAAAGTGGGTTTTTCCAGTCCTGTTTGCAGAGGTGTGTTTGCTCATTTGCCACCGCTGTCCTGGTGGCATCTGAGAGACACCAGCATTGCCCCTGCAGCTCCACGCATCCAGGAAGGGCATTTGCACTTCTGTTGTAACTAAAAACACCTTACTGAGCTAAATGCATCCTCTCTTAGGTAGCATAAGGAAGAGCAGACTGATGTTGCTTTTATTTTGCTGGAAGGTACTTTTTAACACAATCTCCTTGACTTGATGGTCCAAAACATAATCCCTCTGTGTGTAATGTAGCACAGAGTATATTTCAAAGCCTTGATGGATGCTTGATGCATCCTTCAGCCAAAACATAACCTTTCTTAGATAACCCCTCCATTTTAATACACTCAGATACTCCTAAAGAAACTAATTCTATCCTCTCTTCTGCAATTTTCTGTTCCTGGAGTGCACACTGAACCTGTCAGAAAGGTTGCAATAGTATGACTCTCCCTCAGGGCAACTCGGGTTCAGCTCAGGGGAAAAGGCTGAGGACAGTTTACTTGCCATCTTTTAGATTCTCCACTTCTGTTACAAATTCCTGGCAAGATCCTTTAGTGTACACAGCCTTGAAACACTTCCCCATGCTCAGTGGGACAGTGAAAGTAGAGTCCATGCCGTCAGTAAATCACCACAAAAAACACCTCGAGTTCACTCTGGGCTCATTCCTGAGGTCTGGCCCGTGAGCCCAGCTCCTCAGCTCTGTGTCTGGGGTGGCACCAGGCATCTCGGTCACAGAACCACTGTGGTGGCACCTCAGCCCAGTGTGACACTGTCCAAGCCTCCAGCAGCACTTGGTGGCCACAAATTTGCACTACAAACTGCCAACAGCTGGGGCAGTGTAACAGCCACTGTGCTTGGAGGTGTCTCAACCCTCAGCAGCTCTGCATTGCAGCGATTACATCCCACTACATTGCACTGGATTGGATTCATTGGATTGCACTGGATTGGGCTGGTTTGCATTGGATTGCATTGGATGTAATTAGATTGGATTCTGTTTCATTGGGTTCCATTGGATTGGATTGGATTCTATTTCATTGGACTGCACTGGATTGCTTTGCACTGGATTCTATTTCACTGAATTCCATTGGATTCCACTGGATTGAATTCAATTCTATTGGATGCCATTGGATTGCATTAAATTGGATTCTATTCCGTTGGATTCCATCGGATTGCACTGGATTTGATTCTATTCCATCGGATTCCACTGGATCGGACCATATTCCATTAAATTCCACTGGATTGCACTGCACAGCACTGCGCAACGCCGCTCCGGAACACGAGCGCGCATGCGCGTCCAGATAGACTAACCCCCGCCCCCGTGGCTCATACCCCCGCCCCCTTGTGCCATAGCCCCGCCCCCGTGTGAC
>VWYE01000060.1:27193-152043 GCA_013398995.1 Alaudala cheleensis | reverse complement strand
GAGGACGGCGAGGATCCCCCGCGGGAGGCCCGAGTCCTGGGCTCCGAGCTGGTGGAGACATACACGGTGCGGAGCGGGGAGGCCGTGCGGGACGTGCGGGCAGCGGCGATGGGGGGCAGCGGCCCCGCCGCCTCAGCGGTGCCGGGGGAGCGGGGGAGGCCGGGCTCGGTGCTGGGCTGCCTCCGGCAGCAGTGCCAGGCCGGAGCTGTGCCCACGCTGAGGACGGAGCGAGACATTTGGCACAAGTTTCCGAGGGGGTTCGCGTGGGAGCGGGACTCAGCCGGGAAAAGCGACCCCGAGCTCCGGGTTGCCTTGGTCCTTTGGGAGAGGCGGAGGCTCCGTGAGCAGATGTCATGTTCTTGTCCGTATATATCTATGTCTGTGTGCGTATGTTTATGGAAGATTGCTATCGAGTAAACATAGCTTTCAAAGCTGGACTGTACAAAGCAGGAAATCTTTCCTTCGCGTGGAATTATCATTAAAAAACCCTCTGATCTTATTTCCAGAGGAAATCAGATGATTTAGGACAGACAATTTTTCTCTTACCCCGCCAAAAAAAAAAAAATTGCTAGCAGTGTTTTCATTTGGGGAAGGAATGAAGCTTTTGATGCCTAACTTGTTTTTTATCTGGTCGCATTCTACCAAGAGTTAATTGGTCTGTTTTTCAGGAAGAAGCTCATCCTAAAACAAACCTCAGTATAATTGCAGATAGAAAATGCCTCGAGCACACCACCCTTCAGTTATATAACTAAAAAATGTTGTCTCCTTCTGCCTTAGTTTAGTGTGATTTGAAAGACCTTTTTTCGGTAGAATGCACATGGATTACATCAGGCTTTCTGCTGTGGGAAAGAAAAGGGAAAGGGGAGCACTGGTTTAGAAACACGGTATTTGGAAAGTTGTGTGATGGATACAAGTAATATTTCATGCTTCTGCCTCTGTAAAGGGCAAACAGAAACAGGGAAAACAGAACAACACGAGAATGGTTTCTGAGTTGTTAGTAGGACAGAGCTTTGCACAGCTGTGGCACATGAAGAGCCTAACTCCTTCCCAGGTGATGACTCTTGAAACATAGTTGTGGGAATGACTTTCAGGTGGTGAGTTGCCATATTTACAGGCAAAAACATATGGAGCACTTGGTGGAGGAGTTGGCTACAAGCTTGAAATGAGTTTTTGAGAAGTGCCTGAGCTCATTCTCTTAGTTGCACAATGTGTATTCTCAGAAATGGTACCACTGGTGTGTTAGGATGTGGTTCATCCCTCAGTCAGCTGAGAGGATGAGACCTGTGGCTTGGGGACTGGAAACTTCCACGTCAGGTGTGCACCGAGACTCAGCAGTGCTGGTGTTGAGAATTTCCATCAGTGTTATGCAATACCAGTGAATGAGAAAATCAAGTGTATCCAGTTGACAAAATGCCAGTGTCATCTGCCCCCTTATCCCTCTGCAAGTTATTGTGCAGGAGGTGAAACAGGAGCTCCTTTGCTGGTTCAGCCTGCAAACAAGTGCTGTGGTAGGGCCATCCTTTGGTAATACCTTTAATGTTCTCGACTGAGCTGGAGTTCAGATGTGTAACTCTGCAGGTAGTGCTCACCTGATCAGCTGACAGCTGAGGATGGTATTTTAAGCTGATGCAGCTAACCCTTGGGAAGCTTCTTTTTTCAAGACTGGATTTCTTTCTTTAGTTGTTATGGAAATACCATGCTACTTTAATGCCATTTTTCTTGTGAGCTTTAAAAGTACAGTGTAGGAAAGACAAGATTTACCACTAATTTGGTCTTACTTTGATACTCTTGCTGCATTTTTGAAGGCATGTTGGCACTAAGCTTGCCTATGTGTAAACCTCCTGAAGCTGTTAGCAGGACTCCAAGGCTGTTGTCAGCTTTTATGAGACATTACAAGCCATTAGAAATGTGGGAATAGATCTTTAAATAAAAGCAGAAGTTTCACAAAATTCATCACGGGGTGATAAGTTTATGAAAAAAAAGCATGTGCTTAGTGTTCTTAAATAGTTGAGTGGTACTTAAGGACATGACAAAGACCTGCACCAGGACAGAGATTGTTAAATAGTGTAAAAGTCAGTCAAATTTGGTAAAGGTAAGAAAGAAAATACAGCTGTAGCAACCTGCATCATCCATTTACCATGGGGTCAGGTGGCAGTGATCCTACTTACATCCTTGTTTTTAAAAGAGTTAACTGTTTTTCTGGTGGCATATGAGCTTCCTGTTGCTCTCTGTATTTCAGAGCTCAGTCTCAATAGAAGGGCACTGTAATGGCATCCATGTGGCTGTTGTGATATTAGATCCTGTAGAATATATCAGGGAGGCCCACAGTTCTGTGTAATGTTGAATCAAAAATGTGATTCTTGTTGAAGTTTTTAGCATGAAAGGCTAAAAGGTATGGGTAAATCCAGCAGGAAAAAGTGCTGCATTGGTTGATGTGTTTTCTGTTGGGTTAGTGAGGTATGAGCATTTTTACAGGGTGTTTCTCCTGGGTGTGCTGGTCCAGCTGATGATGACTGAAGACTGGTTTTGAGTAGAAGGCCTCAAGGCTGTCAGTGCTTCGTTTGTTTCCTGCTATGCATTTGTTTAGTCTAAAATTGCCTTCCTGCTTTTCCTGTTTTTTGCAGCTGTTTTTAACATAAATGCTAACTTTGGTATTTAAGGAAAATACTGTTGTTTCCTTGGATGGGTGTAAACTGTCTGACCACTTGATGGGGCAGGGAGGAGGAGATGTGGCTGCATCACTGCTCTGGAATTTGGGATCTACTGGCTGGAGTCACACCTGTGTCCCAGGCTTCCTGAAGAGAGCTCTGTCATTTAAGTGTCGGGTTGTTTGGCTTTTTTTACAGTACTGAAGCATGTGCAGTGGGATGAGACACACTGTAGAAATGCAGGTTCTCCATGTAGGGCAAGGTGGGCAGGTTTTTGTACTGTGTATTGGGAGAAAACAAAAAGCAGTCTGGAATGACTGTTGTTCATTTAATGGCTGGTTTAAAGATGTTTAGTAGGTCTTTCACCCCTCAGTATTTAGGAAGATGAAGGGATGCTATTTGGTGATGTGGGCTCTTAACTGCAAAGAACTTGTAGTGGCTTGCTAGAAAATAAAGCAAATATACAGCACTGCAAATATGCCAAACACTTTACAAAGTACAGTGTAGCCAACAGAACTTTTTATATAGAAAAGTTTGGTAGAGACAGTTGAGGAGGAAGCCCTGTGAAGGTAAAGGGTGTTGTGTTCCAGTTCAGTAGAAGTGTGCAGTTTGTGGTGTAAGGGTGGGTGGGGTTTTCACAAGGTGCATTTATGTCTGCAAGAAAGTGCAGTGTGAGGATGTCATCATCTATCCATGTATTCCTTTAGCACTTGGTGTGACAGGCAGCCCTAGGAGAATCAGAACTTAAGCTGTCAGCCTTGTCTGATTAGTGCACTCAAAATTTGTTGATGATTAGCTTAAGCTCCTAAAACAGTGAGCTATCTAAGGGGATTTTTTGCTTTAAAATTATTTGCTTCTATATTAAGACAAGTCTTAATATGCACATCAGCATCTTGCATGTATATGTTTATTCTTCAGGATAATGGCAGCTTGTGGATTGATGTGAAATCAGTTGCTGTCTCTTCATACTGATACTGCTTGGGGGGTGAATATGTGCTGCCTGCTCTGGCTGCCTTCTAGATGGGAAATGCTGCAGCTTTTTAAAGACTTAACCTAAGGAATTGTATCAGTGCATGCAAACACTTTAACAGGCGCTTTCCCAACCAGACTGTCCATTTCAATAACTGCTGTGTTTCTAGACGTGGTCAGCACTTGCCATTTCAGCAAAAGGATATTAAACCTTTATTACAAATGTACTTAGTGTTTTATAGAGAGAGGAGGGGTTTCCTTGCTCACCTGGTGAGCTGTCAGTTGGGACTGTGAAGTTACTGAGTTTCCAGGGTCTAATCTGAGGTTTCATGCCTTGTGTACTCAATGTGCATTGCATTCAGATGTGCTGCTTGCTCTGCCATAGTTTAGCACAGTCAGCTTTTCAAAAGAACTGGTATTTTTATTGTGGCTTATAAATGTACTACTTCTTTACTTCTAAGTTTAGTTTCTTTGAGTTTCTCCTTGCTTTCCTCAGGGTTATGAGGTGCTTTTGAATGCTGGTGTTATTCCTGTTCTGATTTGTCACCAGTGCAGAGTGATTAATCCTAATCTGCTGTTTCCCAACACAGGATGACAAGAAAGCAGGCACAGGCCCTAATTGAGTCCATAACTCTGTGTGGGCATCCTTCTGTGTTTTCAGTGCTCATCCCAGCACTGATGTGTCACCCACTGGGTGCACTAATCAGACATCTTGATTTGGTTCTCTGTAGGGCTTGGGTTTTGTTCAGTGAGCCAGTGTCAGATGCTCACAAAAATAAAACTGGCATGAGCTATAGTTAATCTTGTAAAACACAGGTGGTATTCTATTTAATGTTTGACACTGTGCTGCTCTGTACTTGCAGTGAGTGAAGACTGATCTTTTACGTAACAGATTGAAACTGTTGATGCTTTTTGTTTTCTCAAGTGTGTTTAGCAACTAGATGTGTATCATCCTCATAGCAGCTATGAGTCAGCTCTGGGTGATCTGTGGTAGCAAGCAAGTTCTCATCTGTATTAAATGCTTTGAAGATTTGATTACAAGTTGGTGTTTTCACCAATGAGTATAGTTGGATGGGATAATATAGTTCATTTAATTTGTTGTTTTCAAGTAGTTGTGGAACTGGTTTTGCGGAGCCTTGTTTGTTTTCTGCTTGTCTTTTATCTTGTACCTTTAAAATGTCTTTGGGATGGCTTGTTTCTGGCATATCTAAAGGTCGGCAGTTTCCTCCAAAACCAGTACTGTTCAATCCAGAAAGTCATCTAGAATGAAAATCTTTCTTTGGTACATGCTTGGCTAAAAATAATTAATTTTGTGTTAGGAGACGTTGGGTTACTTAGATAATTGTAGTGATTCTTTGGGCACAGTAACTCTTCAGGAAGATGTCTTGTGTGCTTTACCCTAAAAGGAATAAAATAGCACCCACTCAACCAAATTCTTTGTTCAGTTTTCTCAAAGGTTAAGCTCCAGATTTCTGTTTAACTGAAGTGACAGCAGGATGCTTGCCAAGTTCCTCTGCCCATTGTGGAACTTGTAGATGGAAGAAGGGATGCTGCCATCTCAGGCTTGTGGGGCAGCTATGAATACCAGCTTCAGTTAGCAGAAACTTTCTGAAAAAGAAGTAGCTTAGATCCCTTGGCTATTAACCTTTAGGTTGCAAAGATGAAAGCCATTGCTTTACACAGAGGCATCTGCATGTTCTTGTTGTGGAGCACCCTCATGAGTGAGATCAGGCATCCCATGTCAGCAAAGTCACCTCAGAGCTGGGGTTAGCATTTCCTTAGCTCTGATTCTTGCAGAATATAGACCCACCTTACAGTGCTCCATCGACCAGCAGGTCTCACACTCAGCTTCTCTTTAAGGCAAATGTTTTGCAGTGTCCTTACTAGAATTTCTCCCTTTCAGGTGTACATTATTCAGGTCAGTGTTGGCAATCATCAGTGGACAGTCAAACATCGTTACAGTGATTTCCACGACCTGCATGAAAAGGTAAGAATGTTAAAACTGTGACTTGGTCTCTTACAAAACTTTGTACAGTTCTTGTAGTTCTGTTTTACAGAATGGTTTACATAACTTCTTTCTTCAGTAAAGAGAGAGAACATCTGCCAGATGCCATCTGAACTGCAGACTAAGTCCTTTTTGTGAGAACATTATTACTTGCCCCTGTTACACTCTCCTCTTGAACTGGGGAAGGTTGACCTGGACAACTTTAGCCTTGGGTGGAAGCTGTGTCAGAGAGGAGAGTTCAGGCTGGAGTCATTGAACTTTTTTGCTAAGAAGGATGTTTATGTTCAGCTGATGTGGTGACCAAAGTCTCAAAGTTTCATCAGGGTGGATGATAAAAATGTCCTTAAAGTAGCATAGGATAGTTACCAACCAGTGCTGATAAAAAACAAATAAAAATGAGGGAAAGTCTACTTTATTGAAGAGTGTTTTGCTTTCTCAGAAATGCACTGGTTATTTTGTTGTTTTATCACATTTGTTACAGTCTGCCCTGATACCGTGAGTGATTCTTTGAGCTGACACTGTTACTAAACTCTGATCATTCCATGACAAAATGCTCTTTTGAAAAGTACCTAATACTTGGAAGGCAGTAGCTAAATTTACTGAAGTAATTTTATTTTTGGATCTTCCTGGGATCAGGCAACATGCACTTAATGTGTTCTACTGCATCTTTTGTGCAAGTTCAGGTGGTGTGTCAGGTATTAATTCTGATCTTTGTCTTTCAGCTTGTTTCAGAGAAGAAAATAGATAAAAACCTGTTACCTCCAAAGAAGATAATTGGAAAAAATTCCAAAAGCCTTGTGGAGAAAAGACAAAAGGAACTGGAGATCTACCTGCAAACTCTGCTGCTCAAGTTCCCTGTTACTGCTCCAAAAGTTTTGTCACACTTCCTACACTTTCATTTATATGTAAGTTGTGATTTTAGTGTCTGAATGGAGGCCTGAGTGTCTTTCCCTAGTTCCCTGCCTTGGAGAGAGTTCTGTGGAATCTTCCTGAATTCGCTGAAATGGTTCTTTTTCAACATTTTGCACAATACAACAAAGCATATTTTTAAGATTTTTGACACCACTTTTTATTGCAGTAGACACTGTGCTGGGAAGTAGTGTGGGCAGGGACTCTGAGAAGAGAAAATAAATGCTGGCAGGAGAGTTGGAAGCCGTGAATAAATGTGAGGCTGGATTGGTTAGGCTGAAGTCAAAAGTGCTGGCTCTCAAATGAATATTGCATAATGGATCCACACTGCTCTACTTAGTGCCTAATGGTTGGAGCTGTGGTTCACACTGACACAGTTGCCAGTAGCCCAAATGAAGAGAAATGATGCTTCTCTGTGGAAGCACAGTGATGGAGTGGCCTTTGGAGAAATAGCTCCAGCAGACAGAATGTTACAGTAAAGGATACTTGAAGCAAGAAGCAATTACTTGATTTCATGTTCAGATTGCAATTTGTCCATCTCTTGTGTATAATTAGGCTTTTTTTGTAATATGGCATCATGTTGTAAGGGGGAGAATGAATTTCATAAAGAGGAAAAAGCACTGGAGAACAGAATGAAAAGAAGGAGCAGTGGGTGGGATGTTTTGAGAAGACCCTTCATGGTTTCATAGAAAAGCTTCAGAAATTAGTCATAAGTGACCCATTAGGTGTTAATTAAGTTTTAGCAACAAAGATTATGTAACATCAACATAATTATCCTGCTGAGACTTCAGAGTTTCTTAGATAAAAACAGTAGGTTTATTCCACAGTGTTGCTATTGCCTTGTAGACTTAAGAGAGAAGCCCAGATTTATAACTATCAAGCCCTCTGACAATATAGGGAGGGATCTGTTCAAATAGACAAAAATTCCTGTGATCACCAGCAAATTGCATACATTTTCTGTTCTCTGCCTGCTCTGTCTTGTAAATGGCATCTGTTTCATTAAAGTTTCAGTGTGGTAACTTCCACATGGTTTTTATGCAGGCAGAAGTTCTTCCTAGCACCTGACTTATTTCTCAGAAGGACTATTTTTGTCCTCTTGTAATCTTTTTTTTGCTTTTGTAATAGCAATATTTGGATATGAACTATTCCCTATGTTTCTATACTGCTCTTGGATATTAAGAGGAAAGTTGTTGCTTAATCTGCATTTTTTTGCTTTAGGGGGATCTGACTTAATTGTAAACTCAATTTTTTTTTGCTTGAACTTTAGAATACTTTTAAATATTTACCAAAAAAGTGTTAATTATTCAGTAGAAAAGCTAAAAATTTACCACAGTAATGCTACTGGAAAAAATGACCTTTCTGCAGAACTTTGATCTTTTAAAAGATCTTCATTACCAGACAACCTATGTACATACTGAAGCCATTATAATCCCTGATATTGCCTCATTAATTTATGTAGGTGGACTGCAATATTTTTATCTATTTTTTTTTGTAATATTTCCAGTAAGGAGTATTTAATTTTATTTCCTGTGTTAATAGAACTAAATGGAGTAGAAATACCAGCCATAGATGCATTAAACTCACTTTGAAGCCTTTAGTTGTTCTTGGGTACAGCCTAGCAAAGAGAAACAGTTGCATTTGACAGCCAGGTAGAACTTTATGGTTACTTTGACATTGAAAAGGATTTCTGCACTGTTACGGGGATGTTTATTTTGTTGCAGGGTCTTTCTCATCTTAGATTTGGTTTGTTAGCTTACGTATAGAAGGTTTTGCAGGGAAAGCATTGAGTACCCACAAACTGCTGTTCAGAGACACCTGCCAACAATGGACTTCTGTGGGTGTGATGCATTTCAGTAGTTACAGCTAAGACAGAAGTCTCTTGTAGATCTGACAGAGGAATAGAGTTCTCTTTTTTTTGCTTGCTAGTCACTGAACGGTCTAAGTCATAATCTTGTTCCAATTATAAATGTAAAAAAAAAAAGATGTTGGCTCTGTGTCCCAGATGACAAAAGAGATACAGAGTAGAGTTTTCAATTAAGTCTGTGCTTGCCAGAGGAGGGTAATTGGCTTATTGAAATGTGTATCAGAATTGTTTGTTTTTGTTTGGAATACAGCTTTGAGCTTGTTGTTCTCAAAACTATGGCGTGGAGGCTTTGTTCCCCCTCAGTGAATGGGGTTTCAGTTGCACTCAGAATGTGATGTTATAAAATCCTTGCTTCATCAGCTAAGCTGAACTGTCTGCTGCAGATGTCCTGTGGATGTATTCCCTTGTTATGAATCATGAGGTATTTGTCAGCAAAGTAAACTCATGAAATATTCATGTGGTGATGATCCATAATATCTGTTTATACTTTGCAGCTACCTTAAAATGAGATGCTTGTCTAGGGGAGGCTTCACCCTCACAAATAGTTTTATTTTGTTCTTTCTGGGGGCCTTTGAAAGGAGCTGTTGGAAGTACTCAGAACTATTTCTTGACTTGAATAGAGAATTTGCTTTTTGTGGAGAAGGGTGTGCCCAGGTGGGAAATACTTGCACTGATCTTTGTGCACCTGCAGATTTAAAAAGTACAAATCCCTGCACTGAGTTTTCAGCCTTTCGTGCTGGAGCTGTCAGTGCCAGGAATGGAGTTTGAGCACCTGGGTGGCTCCAGGAGGGGCAAGAGGGATGATGAGAAAATGAGGGGTTTGCATTACTTTGCAGCAAACAGAGAGTAGAGCTGAAGTCCAGAACACTACTTACTTTTTATATCTCTTTTTTTCTGTAGACCTGTTAATCTAAAGCTTTCTCTGTGTCTGTGATATTCTGAGGAAATGTTGAGGGCTTGAGGCATTAGAATAGTCTTGATATTAAAATTTGAAGAACACTACACTTGTATATATTTTCTTGTACATTTGTATATGCTTATTTTCTCATACACTTGTATATATTGCACTACATTTGTACATATTACATTTGTAATATTTTCTTCAAAACAGAGCTGTCTTCCAAGTTGGGCTAGTGATAGCTGATAACAACTTGCTCTAGTTGCTACTGCCCTTTTTAAATGTGTGCAGAATGGGATTAATTAAATGTTGTTGACTGTCTTTCATATTGGAAGTGAAAATCATATGAAATAAATTTCAAGTAATTTTTATGAAGCACGTTCAAGTTACAAAGGAATCTGTAAAACAGTCACTCCTGATTTCAGTTAAGAAAAAAAATCGGTTCTCTACCACAGTAAAAAAAAGGATACTCTACTAAAGGTACAAATTAAAAAACTGGGACTGTAAGTATGTAAATAACACTTGATTGCAATGGTTTATTGTTTGCAGGAGATCAATGGGATCACTGCTGCATTGGCTGAAGAGCTCTTTCACAAAGGTAAGGAACTTGCAGTATTTATCCAGGAATGTTTTCCTCTCTGTTCATGCATTCTCATACCTTTCATATTTTACCTCCAGGCCATGAGAGATCTGATCTTCCATGTATGACTGATACTTTTTCTCCCCCTTCTTTCTTTTTGTCTTTTTCTTGCTGCTTGCACTTTAACTCAAGCTGCATTTTGTGAGGAGCTGCAATAGTCTTGCAGCCACTGCTGGACACAAGAAATTGGTGAATTTATGTTTTGGAAAGGACTTCCTAGTCTGTGTCCTTAAGGGATGTGGCAGTGGTGATCAGGAGCTTTTGTCTCAGTGTGTTTTCAGTGTAACCTGTAAGGAAGCTTGGTCTGTGTCAGTAAGTCCTGCTAGTCTGTGTATTCAATGCAAAGGATCACTTTACATATCTTGATATTATTTTTCCAGAATTGAGGAAACAGGAGACCTTCTGGTCAGTTAATTTAAGAGTGTGCTTTTCTGAGGCTGGCAGATGAAAATGAGATGCTCTTACTGTACCTACAACAGCTCCAGCTGCTCCATGAACAGCAGGAGGCTGTGAAAGGATTAATCCCTGCTATTTTTGTTTTGAAGGACATGCAAGATGCTACTGTATAATTCCAGTTGGCTGAAGTGTGGTAGGCATGATAGGTGAAGCATGTTTCAGCAGTGCCATTGCAGATTCATCTGGCAGAAAGTTACCTTTAGGTGAAGCCACCTCAGAGTCCCTTCAGTGAATTTTGGCATTTCTTAAGGAAGCTTGAGAACAAATGTTTGCTGGCTTTCCAGTGCCTGCAGTCTCACTGATATGAGAATTGTTGATGTGTCACTGACTGCTCTGAATTAGTGTAACCTTCCAGTAATGTATGTGCAGCTGGACTCCTGGGCTTGCTCCCACTGAAGCTGAAGGGAATTTTACACTTCAGGGCATTTCTGAGAACTGAGAACATTTATCACAAAAGCTGAAAGATTTCTTGTTCATGAAGTCAAACTGGTGTCCCTAAAGGGAAGAAAGAAAAGATATTCATTCCATGTGTGTGTTCCAGCTGCTGTAGCCTACACTGAGCTTATGGTGCCTTCAGAGAGGCTTTAGATGCAGCTTCCTGCTGTTCCCACTGTTAAATTGGATTGTGAAATTATAATTAGATAAGGCATTTTCTGTTCTGGGCATTTGTTTTGGTCCTAGCATGCAGAAAATCCCCATACTTTACAAAAAGCACATTTAGTACATTGCATCTGCATTTAGGCAGCCTAGCAAAAGATCTGAGGTCTGTATTTTAGATAGCTGTGTTTTCTGAATAGAAAAAAACCTAACTGCTATAAACTTAAAGATATCTCAGAAAAAGTTTCAAAACTCTTACATTATGTAAAGGAACTTTGATTCCAGTCCTGTTAAGACTGAGGGAAATTTGCCATTAGTTGTATTAGGAACTTGTAGCCTGTATGATGAATGCCCACTTGAATACCTGAATTAGTTTGGCATTTAAAAAATATTTTTTACTACCTCAATTTTCATCTTAGAGTATAAATGAGAACCATGTATCATTACATTTTCCATGTACCATTTTTCCCTGTGTAACCCTTGCAGCATTGTGTTTCATCCTAAGCTCCTCTGTTTTTCAGGAGAGCAGCTCTTAATGGCTGGAGAAGTGTTCACCATCAGGCCCTTGCAGTTGTATGCAGTCACTCAGCAGCTGCTGCAGGGCAAACCCACCTGTGCCAGTGGAGATGCCAAAACTGATCTAGGGCATATTCTGGATTTCACTTGTAGACTCAAGTACCTAAAGGTGAGCTCAGTGTTGAATAGGAGTTAATGCTGTCAGCCTTCAATCCATGTTGCCCTCTAGCCAAGGTGTTTGCTGTGTGATGTGGTCTTTTCAGCAGTGCCCTCTGTACAGATGCAGCCACAGAATCCTGCTGGGTGCCAGTAGAGATGGGTCAAAAAATAAATATTGACCTCTTCAACCTTGCTTTCCTTGCAGGCACTGTGGGTAGGCCAGGGTATATGAGTGCATGTGTGCATCTATATAAATCTTGCCCCCTTTCTCACTATCTGACTGCATCTGAAAGTTAAAAATAAAACCCTAAAGAGTGCCTCAGTTTCATGGATGGCCCTGAATTTCTAGCTAAAATGCCATTACAGAATAAATGAAAAATTGTCTCAGAACAGACAGTTTTTGTCAAGAGACAATATAACATTTTTTTCTACCAAATAAGTGAATTAGACTTTACCTGAGTAATTTTTGTAACACTGCTTGCTATGGCTCAAAAACTCATTTTAGCCCCTTTATTGCATGAGGAGCTGCCTTTTAACTGTGTTGTGTTCAAAGCTGAAATCAAATGGTGGATCAGGGAATGCAAAACCACAGCTGTGCTGGTGTTCCTGGGGCTCCTCAGTTGCCTTTGTTGTCCTCTGTCTGTACAGAATCCTCTGAAGGGAGGATTTGCTGGCTGGAGAAGAGCTCATTGTTTAGAAAAATTGCCATCTGAAGAATTCCTAGCCCTTCTGAATGCTTGTGAGTGGGCACATTCAGAGCTTGTAAGATACATAAAACCAGAGAAAACCCTTAGAGGTTTCTCTCTAAATTCTATTCACAGCAAACATAAATGAAACCACCTGCTTTTTATGCTGCTGATGTGCTCTGAGGCCAGAATCCTTTGGCCATATGGAAATACCAGATGCATTTTTACTGATGTGTATCAGTGTAATGCTTGTTTTCTTCAAACCCATCTTGTCAATGCCTTGAACTTCATCCCTTGCAGTGGAATTAAAGGCAGTGCTGACTTGGAGGGTTCACAGGTTTCAAGGAAGTTGTTTTCAGTGAAAGTAACCCTGATTTTCAGCTGGGAATGTAGCCTTGGTCAGCCTTGCTTCTGCTCTTTGCATGTCCCATGTGCTACAGAATGCAAGCACAAGGTGGCACTTCTAGTTCAGTGCACTTAGCTGGAGCAACTAGTATTTGTTTTCCTGAAGAGTTTACCTGCAAATTTCATGAATCATTCCATATTTGAAAAATTGGTTGGAATTTTGGCTGTCTTTCCAAGCCACTGCCCTTGGGCCATTGCCTGTGTAGGACTGCAATGTGAACAAGTTGGATTGTGTGCACTAACTCAGTTCTTTCATGTCTTAAATGCCAGGTCACTGGAACAGGGGGACTTTTTGGAACCAGTAACATTCAGGAGCATCACTTGCCTTTTGATCTGTCTATTTTCAAATCACTTCATCAAATAGAGGTAGGGCTGAGATACTGCTCATAAATTTATTGGTGCTCTGCAAATGCCAGGCCTGCTGCATATATCTCAGAATTGGACATTTTCTGCTTTGATTTGCTACTGGAACTGTGCAATGCAGAGTTTAGGAGAACTGTTTAATTTGTGAAACAATGCTTTTTCACAAGTTTTAGAAACAAGGACACAGTGTTTAAATTAGAAGAGCTTGCACTGTGTGTGTTTCCCAAAAAACCAATTTCCTGTATTCACACTAAAACTATACCTGAGTGCCTTTCTACTGCCTTAAAGAGCTAACAAGTGGTTATAGTAGGATCCCTTATTCCAAGTGTTTTTTGTTTGGAAAAACAAAAAGTATGTCAAGTATTTGTGAAAATGTCCTGACATTAAATTTGTGAAAGTGCACTTTGGGGTGTAGTGCTGCTTGTCTGATAATTTGCACATTTTTTTCATTGCTCTGCTTGCAATGTAAATACCAGGGTTTCTAGCAGTTTTCAATGGGTGTTTTTTGAAATGCCTTCTTGACCACTTTAGGTCTTTTCAGAGAGAGAGAATATCCAAGTTTGTCATGCAGTCTGTACTCTGTGCACTTTGCTGGATGCTGTATTTTCTCTAGTACGTGGATCCTATTGGCTCATTGATATGACACAGTTGTTGGTTAAGAGCTGAAATATATTTCTGAAGTCAGTGATTTATTGTCATTCTCATGTGGGAAAGAAACCACTCCCATAAAATCTCCTGAGATTATCAGGTCAGATTATTCTGCAGATTGCTGTAAAATCTACTGTTGAAGCTTTTAGCTGCTTCTTTTGTGCCTCATTTGTCTGTCCTAACATTTCTGACTTGGTAATGTGATTTGTTTCAAATAGATCAGTCATTGTGGGGGAAAGCTTATCAAAGGGCTGACTTCATCAAAGCATGCTCTGGCCACACTGAGTGTTCGATTTTCAGCAACATCCATGAAGGTAAGAGCAAGTTCCTGCTTCTGGTGAGTGATCAAAGCACATGCAAAACCAACATGCACAATGGGGAAATACCCATTTGGAGTCCATGCAGTTTTCTGTACTACCTATTGCAGGTTCTGTTTTTAAAGCCATGGAACTCTAAGGGCTCAGTGAAGGAAGTGTTTGGATGTATCACTTCACAGGGGCACTTTTGATGTTTGCTTACATGAGATTGTTGGGATAGTTTCCAAAACCATGTAAGATGTAAGGCAAATATTGTCCTTCTTTCAAATAGGAAATCCTGGTGCCTGAGGCCTCTGAGTTTGATCAGTGGGAGCCAGAGGATGCACTGGACAATTCAAATTGTCCAGTGACAGCAATTATCCCAACCTGGAGAACTTTAACAACTTTGGATATGAGTCACAATAGCATCTCTGAAATTGATGATTCAGTGGTAAGAAATACTAAGTTGTGGAAAAAAGCATGACTTATCTGTGGTACAGCAGAGATTTTGGATTTGCTCTACTGCTTTTTCTGGAAAATTTTGAGTTGCACTTTATGTTGGTTAGCTACCCAAGTTAATGCTTTATTTCCTTTGCTAAAGGAGAATAGTTTTGTCATTTTATGTTCTGTAGGCAACATTTCCATGAATTCTCACTTTCTGAAACATGCTTTTACTGATTACCTTGACCATAGAGGCCACTTAGAATTTATTTTTTTTAAAGAAAGAACATCTCATGGCTCAACTGTGGAGTTGTTATCAAGGCTGAAGCATTCTGCATATTTAAAAACCTATGACTTGCTGGCAGCTTCCTTGACACCAAAACAATATAAAGAGCATGAAAAATTTGGAGTATTTTGCCAGTACTTTAGAATTTTGTTTTGTAAATCAGATATTAAAAGAAAATTACCATTCATCACAAGAACATGGTAAAGTATGAGTATAGCTTTTTACTTGAGCTATTCTTGTGAAGCAGGAAATCATTGCATGTGTAACTCAACCAGACATCAGAGGCTTGGAGCATAATTATCTTGTCCATGATTTTTTGTGATGTAGATTTAAGATGCTTCAGGTCTGTGTCCAGGTCTTAACTATCAGGCAAATCAATGCTGAGATTACAACCAAAATAAAGCAGATGCAAAACCCTGATGTCAGAATTCAGCATCAAGTTCAAGGTTTGAGACCTCCAAAAATAAAAGGATTTCTGAGTCAAAATGCATTTTCTACAAGTTTGTGTGACCTTGTAGTTCTTGGCTGGTGTCATCAGTAATTGATGGTTTTGGTACTTCTCTGGGTTTTGGTACTTCTGTCTTTATCCAGGTTTGTGTGCAGCATAAATCCCCTGGTTTATCTGTTTGGTAAGACCAAAGCAGCATTAGTGAGTTTGATCTATAGTTAGTGGGGATAAACCAGGATAAATTATTTGTCTTCAGTAAGAAACCAGGTTTCAGATTCAAACTTAATGGTGACCCTCAGAGTAACCTGGTTTTCTTAAGAGCAAGAGTCAGCTTTTTTTTGCACCAAGTCACACAGAAATGTTTTCCTAATGCCAAAAGCTGGGGAGAGAGACTGCATTGGATGACACCTTTCCATTGCTTTTGTTGGTCAGCAGATTCTGAAGGAAGTGTGGCTGGACTTAAAACTAAAGTGCATTTAACACATGTAATTTTTTCCCTTCCAGAAATTAATTCCAAAGATTGAGTTCCTGGATTTGAGTCACAATGGGGTGTCTCTGGTAGAAAATTTACAGGTGAGTGATGCATTTGAAGGTGAATTTTTTTACCCAATTGTCTGAGACCTTAGAACACAGATTTTCATGCTTCAGAATTTTGTTGCTCATCTTCGTAGAGAATAGTTTAAGCCCAAATAGCTTCTTCTTTGTAACATGAAGTACTCTTTTAATGGTGTATTTCTTAGCTGCTCTTGGATATTTTAATTTCTTTGCCAATATTGACACACAACATCTAGTTCTTAACTAAATTCATTTTCTGCCAGCTGTATGCGTGGGTTGGTAGAAATGGACTGGAGGAAATTCCATTTCTACAAGCTTTAACTTTTGTAATGAAAGTTTCGTGTCATGTCTTTCATGCTATGTAGTGTCCAGCATGAAAACACTGTTGCTCAATAAAATGAGCCAGCAAAGATTGCATCTTTGTTCAGTTTTAATTGGTGTATGACAGGAATTTTCTGTGCTGTTGTAGCATCTGTACAACCTTGTTCACCTGGACTTATCCTGCAACAAACTTACATCACTGGAAGGTGTTCACACAAAACTGGGAAACATCAAAACTCTGAATTTAGCGGGAAATCAGCTGGAAAGGCTGTGTGGTCTTAACAAACTGTACTCATTAGTCAACTTGGATCTGAGCAACAACAAAATAGAACAGGTAACTGTTGACTTTTGGTGTCAAAATGTGTGTTAGCTCACAAGCCATTTCCTTTAGTGGGTCAAACTGCAAACAAATAAAAGTTGCTGTAGTGGTTTTTCCTGGTTGTTGTATGTATGTAATCTATGCAAGAAATGCTCAGTCTGTGTGCTTGTTTTCATTTTGCCAGTCTGTATTCATGCTTTTATTC
This sequence comes from Alaudala cheleensis, assembly GCA_013398995.1. Taxonomy (NCBI): domain Eukaryota; kingdom Metazoa; phylum Chordata; class Aves; order Passeriformes; family Alaudidae; genus Alaudala; species Alaudala cheleensis. Next base: position 135,409 of record VWYE01000060.1, on the reverse strand, counting down.
AAATGCTTTCAGATTGATGAAGTAAAAAATATTGGCAACCTCCCCTGCTTAGAGAAGGTGATGTTATCCAGCAACCCCCTGAGCATCATCCCTGATTACCGGACCAAAGTCCTGGCTCAGTTTGGAGACAGGGCCTCAGAGGTGAGCCCCAGTGCTGCTCTTCTAATCCCCTTTTCAGCCTGGTGAGGAAAGGGCTGCAAATGTCCTAAGAGCCTCAGGAGTTTCTAGTGTGCGTTGGAGAAGGTGTTTAGAGAATGAAGCCTTGTTAATGTTACCCAGCTGTGCTCCTGGATCCAAATGACATTTTATCCTCACTGGGTAACAGTCTGTTAATGTTGAAACACTGTTGTGCTGGAAAGGTGTTCAAGTTGCCAAACCTTGCTGAGTTTGCATTACATTGATGTTAGCTCAAGGTCTAATGTGGTAATTGTTTCTCTGTAGTGGTTACAAAGATGCACATGGTTTGCACTGAGCTGTGCTGATTTTTGATTATTCCATTAATAAAAATTGCAGAATGCCTCATTTTCAATACTTTTAGATGTTTTAACTTCTTTTTTTAGGTTTGTTTGGATAACATTGTTACCACTGAAAAGGAACTAGACACAGTGGAAGTGCTAAAAGCTATTCAAAAAGCAAAGGAGGTGAAATACAAACTCAGCAACTCTGATAAAAAGGTGAGCCTGGTGCTGTGAGAGAAGTAGAATGTGCAGCATACAAAAGCTCCCAAAATTACTTCTGCAAGTTAGATGTAAGCAGAATGCACTACATTTTCCTTAGCATTAAGATTTTTATGCTTTGTATTTTAATGTGGTATGAACTTTTAATGTTGCCTCTTTTTCCTATTTAGTTTTCAATGCAGTTTTGGTAGTTATCTGACCTTCCTTTTTTGGGCTGGCTTGGGAGAGAGGAAGTGGGAGGAAAAAGATAAAATGACTCAATGGTGAACACAGTGAATTCACAGTCGACCTTAACAGCCGTATTTTGTATCTTATACAAGTATTGCAGAGCTGAGATTTTACTGCTTGTGTTGCAGAGTACTGAAATCACTTCCCCCAGCTTTCTTCCTGTGAGCATTCAGCAGTGGGAGAATCAGAAATCTGAATTCTCCTTGCCTTCTCTCATACCTGGCTGTGTGCTGTGTAATTGGTTAGTCTTGGTTTGGAAATCAGCTTGGGACAGAAGAAGTTCTGTCCCTACAGTGTAGAAATCCTGTTTTCATTCTTTTGACTTGTGAAACTGCCAATTTTGTCAATACAGTAATTAATCAGTGATCAGAATGACTTGAATTCTTAGTGGAATTCTACCTAGTTTGAAAATTGAGTCTAAGAGGAGGTGACCACCCCCCCACAAAAAAAAAAAAAAAAAAGAAAAAAGCTGGCACTAACTTTCCTTTTACTAAAATTGAGAAAGCTTGTGTAGCCTTATTTTAGTTCAGGATCTCATGTGTCCTGTGTATTTAGGTTTTTTCTTTAATTGCTGCGTGCTTTCTTTATTAGATCAGTGAGGACTCCAGGCTCACTGCTGCCAGCTCCAAATCAAACTGTTCTTCTCTTACTGTTCGTCCTTCCTCTCCCTCTCTGCCTCGTCCTGTCAGCTCCAGCCAAGGTAATCATGTATGTATCGTGCTGCTGGGCTGAGCCTCTTGGTTCTGCTTTTCTAAGCTGCATTGATATACATGAATATTATGTGCATGGATTCAGGGCTTTAGAGACAAGCACAAAGACCTGGTGGAATTGGCTTTGAAGGTGAAAGTTGTGTGGAGTGTGACTCAGCACAACTGAGCTGTAGTTCCCAGTAGTGGAAGTACCTGGAGTGAGTTTGGGTACTTTTTACTGCATCATCCTGCAGAGGGCTAGATGCTATTTCCAGGTTTAGAGTCATGCCTCTAATGGAGAACTGTGGCACACAGAGACATATTTTAAAATTGCTTCTCTACCCATTCTTGGTCTGCAGAATGTGAGCTCAAGAAGCATATGTTCCATTAGTGCTTTTTGCAAGAGCTGCAGTTCTGTCACACCAGGGGGAAGATGGAGAAAGGAGATGAGTAAAAGACACCTGTGGGATTAGTGTTCTGGCTGAGTTGGTGATTTCAGCACATCTGTTGTGTTCTACAGTACCTGCTGACCTCACCTCAAGTGTTTTTACTTTGTTTCAGATGACTGTGCCTGTTGCAGTAGGAACTTAGAAGAATGACTTAACTTTCCTCTTTAGCTCACAGGACTGACTTATGTGAATATTCACTTGTGACTGAGAAAAAGAGATAAAAATACGTTCTAGTTTTGGCTTTTGTCTGATTGAAAAGTGCAGTAGAGTATGCACGGTGAGAGAAGACTTTGTACCCATTTGAAAGAGCAGGGATTATCTTCTCAATTTCTTGGAGTGGCAGAGCTTCCTCTTACCATCAATCAGTGGATTGGTGGATAAGGGAGAGAAACGTCCCTGAGGAGCTTGATCTTTGGAAAAAATCCACTGCTGTGACTTCTGCAGAATCAGCAGAGTCTTTTTAGTTCACTCTAGAAAAATGAAACTGTTCTGACAGCATTTGATTAAGGGGCAGACACCTTGATACAGATTTAGTTGCTATTTATGTGCTTTGCCTTTGTAGCCCTTCTAGATAGTTTTTCATCTGCAGAAAAAAAATGCCAGTTTTTCCAAAATGAAGTCAATGCTTGCTTTAAAATATTAAGCACTTGACAAACTGTCTCAGTCCTGTAACTGTTTTACAACCTGCAGGTTTATGCAAGACTTGCTGTAAAAATGCATGTCAGCAGCCCCTGGGACTGTTTAAATTAGTTATTAATAGATTTTTTTCTACTAGGAAAAAAAAATTACTAGATTTTCTAGTAAATGTTTAGGAGCAAAAGATCTTGGGAGAAAACAAAGTATACATCTTCCTAAAGGACTCAGGGGTTCTATAGAGGGGTATAAGATTCAAGGTTTGTTTACTGTAGTCCTTTTCCATAAGATTTCTTCAATAGAATTTTGGGATTTTTGTAAATATGGGGAAATGAGGACTGTGCAGGCTGTTTCTCAGCTTCAGCAGTAAAAATTGCTTATTTGCTACATATCTAACTATTAAGGGTTGCTTTCAAAATACCAGTATTGAGAAATCTATTTTTTAAGAAATGGAAATATGCTAAGCAATTAGTTTCACTGTTAGACCTGAAGTCATGAATAATGGAATTAATTTCCTGATATGCTATTTCTATGAATTGTTTTCTCTGCATTTGCTGGACACCATCTGTTTCCGTAACATATTATTCATCCTAAATGTCATTGGGAAATGGCTTATGGAAAAAGATGAAATATTTATATAGGAAACAGAAAATCAAAAATAATGCTGTCATGTTCTGGTTTTCCTGTCAATTTGAGTTTCCTTCTTGCTAACACAGTATTTTGTTCAAGTAATAAATACCTCTTGTGTTTCCTCTGGCCATGAGATGACTTGGTGCAATCTGCTGAACTTTACCATCAGTCCAGAAAGATACATACAGGAGTTTTTATGCTCAAGCCAGAAGCATGTGCACACTGTAATTTTGTTGATTATTTGCATATTTAAATACTTGATCTGGCTGGCTCAGTGGCAGTACTGAGAATTGATTTGCTCTGTTGTGTCAGTTTGATGCTGTGAATATCAAACTGGCAAAAAGTCAAGCATCTCTGAGTATTTTGCCTTGTATTCACTCATGATAAGTTTTTACTGATGATTCAGCTTTGAACCCTTGAAAAAGGTTCCAGATAAGGTGAGATAATATCTTCAGTGACATTTGAGAGATCAGAGCTTCTCAGTCTGGTTGTAGGTTGTACACAGATATTACAGGTATTGTTCACCTGAAGCTTGTAGAAATTTGGGAATATGCTACAAAGTTCATTAGAATGCTCTGCCAGCCTAGCAGCTGCCTAGTTCTGTTAAAACTGAATTGTGTGAAGATTCCTTACGCCAGAATTTGAGATTCAAATTGATTGTTATTTAGAGAAAGAAGCTGTAGCAGTCTTTAATGCAACTTTCAGTTACTACTTCAATTAAACTAAAATTCAGCTTGCTTTTTTGTCCTGGCTATTGTGTGAAGATATCCTTTAGCTTTAATGACTTGTGATTAGGTCTTGATTATACAGTTTTGATTCCACTTGATTGGCAGATACTGTTAGAGATTTATTTTTTACTTCAGTGATTTAAAGAGCTGCTTGTATTTGTTCTAGAAATAACTTGTGAAGAAACAGTCCTAGCCAGCAGTTCTTTGCAATCCAGTGCTTCGACTCCTACAGACCATACAGTTCCCCAGAGATGCTTTGAAATACCAGACTCCAGATGTAAAATGCAGGTAATTGCCACACTGCTCTGTATATTATAGTATTTTAAAAAGCTTTTGCGAAATTTCTGATGCTACACTTGAATTATCATAGTAATCCATAGCAAAGGGGGCTTTTGGTTCTCAGAGCTATTTTAATGGAAAAGGAGGCAGCCCCAAATTTGATTCAAGGGGGTTTGTTTGGTCCAGCTTATAAATGAAATGCAGAATCCAGGCTTACCAGAGTTGCAGAGAACTTTGCCACTATAGGTTTGGGATGTTTACCCAGGGCTAGTATCGCATCATTTAACAGCCATTTAGATGCTCAGTGTAAGAACTGTGTCTTATCATAGTACAATATCAGTTTTTGAAAGGCGATTCTCTTGCTGGAAGAACCTTCTCCCTGTCAGAAGGCAATGGCCTTAATTTGTCTTCTTCAATCTCCTCCTGTCTGATAACTTCTGGTTTGTAATTTCATTTGTGGTATTGGAGGCACTCTTCATATGCATGGCTTCAAGGAATAGGACATCAAAACTTGGGGGTGTCTCTTCCTTTGCTACCAGTGTAGTTGGTCTTTGTCAGGATCCTTTACCATTTTGCTCGAAGTTACACTAATTCAGTAAAAGATAGTAGAGTGCTGAAATGCCTGGGTCACAGGTTCGGTCTGTTCTCAGGTCAGCAGCACAGCTCATTCTTCTTCTGCCTTAGCTGAATGCCCAGCCTAAAGCAAACAGTACTTGTGGGGCTTCAAAGGATGGCTGTTAAACTGCCTGTGAGTACAGCAGGACTTGGCCAGCTTTAAAAAGCATGAGCCAGTATTAACTTTGGGTCTCATGTGTGCTGGACTCTTAAGTTTACAGCTTTCTGATGTTACTTTCTTCTCCTTAGGCACCTGCCTCTTTATTGGCTTCATGCAAAGAGTATGGTGGTGGTCATCATATGTGGTAAGCTACATAAACAAATTCTGGTTTAAATCCTTGTTAGCTTTTGGGTTATAACAGTGGAAACTGTTTTCTTAAACCCAGCCTTTAAGGCAAAGCAGTCTCTTCCATTCTATTCTGCCTCTGGTTCTTTGAACCAAAATATGGTGTGTAGTGTTTTTAACCTGGAATGCAGTTGGTGGTTTCAAAAACCAGTGATAGCTGTATTGTCTAGTCCTTTAGCTCATGAGATTGTGATTACTGGGGATGGGAAAGGAAAGAGGAGTTAGACATTTTAGGTTGTACTTTCTATAGAATTACACACTACCAGCCTTTAAAATCAATGGCTGTGCAGTACAAAGATGTTCTAGAAAATTAGACTGATTTAACTGTATTAACAAGAGCAAATATCAAAGTTCTGAGAAGCAGCACCATGAATTATAGGTAGCCATAACTGCTTTTAAACTCAGATTTGTACTTACTGTGGCTTCTTCTCTCTTTTGAAGTTTGGAGAGTTTGGAGGAAGAACACTGTGCAGTGCCTGACCCCTGTAACACCATCATCTTGCCTTTTAATTGTATGTCCTACACTGCCACCAACCAGGACTTTATCCAGCACCTTTCTGCCTCCATAGTGCAGGCTGTGCAGAAACCTGCCCCCTCCCTCACAGAGAGCAAAGGGAGCCCTGGGGGTAATTCCACAAGCACAGACAAAGAAGATGGGTATTTTGAAATGGGACTTCATGAAGGAGATCAGACTTTTGAGTTCAGCACCACTTTGGATACTCAATCATCTGACAACAGAGCCGTGGAGAGTGTTGACATAGTCAAAATTCTCTGGAGCTTTTCAATTCACGTTCATAAAGGACTCAGACAGTTTGCTTCCTGCTTGGTTTTGACTGATGAGATGCTAGCTGTGTTTGAGATTCCTCACCAGGAATTGAGAGGAAATTGCCAGCACATCCCTTCTGCCTTGAAATTAACGCTGTGCTTTCCCTACTCTGACCTAACAGAATTTGGCTTTCTCCTGCCAGAAATCTGTTTGGCTCTGAAGCTGAAAAACAATGACCACTGCTTGTTTATTGTTTCAGACTCTCAGAATCTTCAAGACTTTTATTCCTGTTTACAAACATGTTACTCTCAACACTACACATCAGTGTTACCAAGCTCTTCATGGTACTGTAGAAAAGCAAATCTCCAAGAATTTCTCTGTCAGCTTATGGAATTGAATTGCATTTCAGCAGAAGATGTTGAAATAAAAGGTTGTTTCCCAACATATCTTGTTTATGGGAATAAAACCAATGTTCAGAAAGTCTTGCATCAACCAGAGTCAGCTGGCAATAACAAGGAATGGTCAAAGAATGTTTTGTGTTCTGCACTTTATTCTTCAGTCTATAAATCTTCTGACCAGAGTCCCTGTGTGGTCCATCCCTGTTGGATATTTCTAACACCCCAGCATTTGTACATAGTGAAGGTGCATTTCAGCTTAGTGCCAGGTAATTGGGTAGGCACAGAAGAGTTGGGAAGTGTATTTAAGCTGAACAGAATTCCATTAGCATCACTTGTGCTGCATCCAGCCCATGGTGCCACCCAGCAGAAGGGTTCCTTTTTGGATGGCCACGTGCTGGAGTTGCTTGTTGGATACAGATTTGTTACAGCAGTGTTTGTTCTACCTCATGAGAAATTCCACTTTCTAAGGATCTACAGCCTTTTAAGGACACTCCTGCAGGATGTTAAGACTATTATAATTTTCAAAGCTTCAAGCAAATTGGATGCTGTAAGAAATCATGCAGTGGAGGCAAACAGACACGGTCAGGCAGCCAGGTAATGATTGCTGTGAAAGATCTCTTGCACAGTGCTTGATGTGGCCTGACCCCTGTGTTTGCTGCTGTCATTGTGATTGGGTTTGGACTGTAATATTGGTGAGATACTTCTGCTAAGTCTGGACTATAACAGTCTACCTTTTTTTTTCTGTTTTGTTGCTGCAACATAAAATGTAATTTCTGATGGCAGGAAACTTCCTGTTTTATGTGCCTGCAGGCTGAGGTCATGGCAGGCTGACAGCTATGCTCAAGATATAAATGATTTAAACTATTAAAAATGGAAGTTACCTGGTTTTAATTTTTGAATTAAATGCAAATGTTCTTGTAGGGGAAAAGCTGTGCTGATCTTTACATTTTGATCGTTTGTGTTCTGGATCTTTTCTAGTTTTTGCAAGCCTCATCTGACACTGTCATCCTTATACCCATCTGAGTTTCTTATGCAGAAGATAACAGAAGACAACCAGATTCCTGTTCACCTTCGTGTCTCTGTGTCTCTGCAGTACGTGGCTGGGCTGAAGGGAAGAGCCCTGGTTGAATTTTTCCATAGCAACATTGCAGAGGTATTGTGTCTATACCAAGTGTACAAACACATGCTTTGTGACCTTTCTGTGCTACACAGTAGTTATAAAAACTTTCCTGATCAAATTTAGCCACAAGAATTAGGCTCTGGAAAACCTGGAAGCATTTTGATCAAGAATTTGTGTGTTATTCCATTTTGGGTTCCCTGCTGCAGCAATTGGGATCCTCCAAGGCATATTTTGCTTTCACTAGAGTACACTAGTGTATGTCTTGAAGATGTGATTCCTCCAAGAATGTTCCTCTTTTTTCTTTAAAGTAACAAAAGGAAAGAAAATAACAGGAATGAAATCATTTTGGGATGGTTCTTAGCTAAATCAATAAATAAGTGTTCTGCCTCATTATTGTAGTACTGTGCATGACTACAGCACTTGTGCCTGGCTGCAGGTACTCCAGAAACATGAACAGATAGAGCTGATTTCTGAGAAACATTAAAGTCTGTCTGGGGAACATCAAATGGAAAAGTACAAATATTTCTCAGAATTTATGATGTGTCTTTTTGAGGTATAAATCACTGTGATCTGAGTACAAATGTCAATTGAAAAGCTTGAGAAATAGGTAAATTTTTCTTATTCCTTTATCTCTCTTCCAAATGTTTTAAGTAAGCACAGCTACAAGCTGTGCTTCTCTTTCTGTATCAGGAGAAGCTGATAAGAAAAGCAGGTGACTCATTTAAGGGTTCACAGTGAGCCCATCCAGAGGGAAGCTGAGAAGATGCTGGGTTGGAACAGCAGCTGCAGAGGCAAACTGTGCTCCTGTCCTCACTTCAGGGTCTTTGAATCCAATCCTCAGGAGCACCCAAAGGCTCAGCAGATTTGGGCTTTGGGAGGCCACTGCTCAGCTGGTGATTAAAGTTTTGTCTGCAGCGTCTGCCCTAAAATGTCTTTTTTCTAATTGAGATGTTTTTTCTGGTTTTTTCTAATTTTGGTCAGAAAACAAGGAATAGTTTGCTTGTAACAGAAAAATAATTTTCTTATAACAACACAAGATATTTTCAGTGGCTGCCAATGTGGCCTCCTTTAGCAGCTTTGAAGTGAACTACCTCTCTTTGACCAGAGCATGTTCAGATGCTTAAGATTTTGAAGTTGTTTCTCTGGGGGCCTAAAGTTTCCTCTAAGATGATGAAACTATCTCAAATATCAAAGTTTATGAAATAAAATTTACATTGTAGGTGGAAAATGAAGAGTTGAGACATCTCATGTGGTCTTCAGTTCTGTTTTACAAGACTCCCAATGTGGAAGTGATGGCTTGTGTGCTTCTTTCAACAAAAGCTATTTACTTTCTGTTGGATGATTCTTTCATTCATGCAGATGAGCACCAGTCAGGTAAAATAGTTACTTTGATCCTTCAGTCACATTACCAATTAAATCCCTCTCTGTGTGTTTGTCCTCAGTCTAAGTACCAATTTTGGTCAATATTCTTAATTAGACCTCCTAGTTGAAGGGGTCAGTATTTGCATAAGGCTTTTATGTTCAAAAAACAGGGTCTTGAGTCATGTCTGCCTCTCAGACAGACCCTTTTAGCTGCCATTGGATCCATGCTTTCCTCTGATTTTATTTCATAGTCCCAAACATAATGAAAATGGGAAGTGAAGTGTAGTGAACCTCATGATGGGCATTCAGTTAAAGTGTGTTATTAGTGCATGTGCTGATTTAAATCTGGTGTTTTAAATGCTTTAAAAAATGCTGCTAATAAAATTTGCTTGTATTTTGCTTGAGACATTTTTAGCCACTGTACCCAGTTTTTTCTTAATTTCTTTCTTCAAGTGTGAGATAAGTATTAGATTGTAATATAAAATAATGCTTATGGACAGAACAATCTTTTTCTTTCCACCTTTTTATCATATATATTTCTTTACAGATTTTTGGAACAAAGAAAACTCAGACTGTGAAAACAGTTCTTTCCACCTCTCTTGCTGCTTTGTGCTAAAACTTAATGACCTGCAGTCAGTAAATGTTGGCCTGTTTGACCAGTACTTCAGAATTACTGGTGAGTACAATTTGTGCTTTAAGCTTTTCCAGTTCTATTTTGTTCTAGTCTTTTTTAGATGGATCCCTGTCTTTATTAGTTAGATGGAAGAGAGGTTTTCTGTTGCTTCTTTGTCTTGAATCCCTAGAGCATATTTGAATGTTGAGTATACATTGTATTTTAAATGAAGAGAAATTACGTGTTTTTTGAGGTATTTGTAAGGATTCCATTGCTGTTTGCAAGAATTTGAAAGATTTCTGGATAATGATGCATGTTTTCAGGAGAAATAATCCTTAAAAAAAAAACTTTTCTGATGCCAGTTGCATGTTGGTTCAAGAAATGGTAATGTCATGTGCAGATCAGTGAGTGAGTGATGCTCTGTGTTCTCTTCAGGACATTCTGCAGATCACATTGTCACCTGCCTGACAAGGGACAGTTACAACACTCACACCTTCATACAGCAGCTCATGGCAGTGCTGTCACTGCTCGCACGCACTCCTTCACCTGAACCTGTAGATAAGGACTTCTACTCTGAGTTTGGGAATAAAAACACAGGTGAGTGTCTTTGCCTCATGTCATGACATATTTACACATCAATACTTGAGGCTTCACCTAAACTGTGCTGATTAAAAACTCTTTTGAGGAACATTTATAATTGCATCAGTCATTTTCTATTTGATACTTTAACTAAACTCCCCGACTTTAATTATCTTAGATGTGTATTATTAAATGTATGTAAGAGTCANCCGACTTTAATTATCTTAGATGTGCCTTATGTGAGCCGAATTATTAAATGTATGTAAGAGTCGTGCACAAGTGAAGTTAATGATGGCTTCTTGCATTCACCCTGCACTTACATGCTTAGAAATTTGCAGAAAAGTTGGTAATGCAAGAAGGACTCCAGCAGAGACCTGCAATCTGAATAAAATTATTACAATATTGTTTATAAGCAAAAGCATGTATCAATAGATACAAAACTTAGATTCTTCCAGCTGCAGCCAGCTGCCAAGGGTTGGTGTTTATCCTAGTACATTAACAAAGTATTGTATAGCACTAAATAGAGATATAATAATGTATGTTTCTTGCAGGAAAAATGGAGAATTATGAACTGATTCACTCTAGCAGAGTAAAATTTATTTATCCAAATGAAGAGGAAATTGGGGACCTTGCTTTTCTAGTGGCAGAGAAGATGGATGGTTTGACCAATCTTCCATCCCTCAACATCCTTCTGTACGTGTTGGCATTTCAAGTAAATCACTTAGAAGGATCTGCTCAGAACACTAGTTCACTTCAACCTAAAACACTGATACTGACCAGCTCTGATTTGTTCCTCTTTGATGAAGATTATATCAGTTACCCACTACCTGAATTTGCTAAGGAGCCGCCAAAGAGAGACAAGTACCAGCTTGCAGATGGAAGACGGATCCGGGATTTAGACAGGGTACTCATGGGGTATCAGACATATCCACAGGCCCTTACTTTTGTGTTTGATGATCTTCAGAATCAGGACCTGATGCAGAATTTAACACTGGATCACTTTGGAGAAACTGATAGTGTCCCAAAGGGAAATTCCAAACAAGAGGGCAGCAGGAGCAGAGAGATCCAGTGGTACATTTTTATCCCAAGTGCAGAAAGCAGGGAGAAATTAATTTCACTGCTTGCAAGACAGTGGGAGATCCTGTGTGGTAGGGAATTGCCTTTGGAACTCACTGGGTAGTTACTGCACAGCCAAGTGATTTCAGTTGTGTCTTACAAGGTAAAGCACAGTGTTGAAGTAGGTAGCACCTGCCAAGTTCTCTTTGTTTTCATGAGGAGCTGACCTGGACTCTCTTGCTCCCTGGTGCAGTGAACATGTAAGAGTACACAGAAATATTCTGAAGTGTTAACTGGGGACTGACCTTCTTGTACAGTCTATTTTTTATGCAATAGTATATAGTGAAAAAAACAAACCATGAGACATCCTGGGAAACTGTATGGAAAATTTAAGGAGTCAACACTAGATATTCTGTCGTCTGGGGCTGTTAAGGTTTCCACTATTTTTCTGTATATATCAGTCTTGCTGTTCTATACAAATTCTAATGTGTAAATAAGGGTAAATGCTTGTGTATGTTCAAGTGCAATGTTCTTTGTACAAGAAGTATTTTGGGTATGCTGCTAATGCTTATTATTTAATGATCTTACAGTTTTAAATATGTTTTTTCTTTGAGGCCAAATGTAATTATTTGCTGCCAGTCATTAACTTAACAGTAAAATTTGAGCCACAAGCAGGTAACAAATTTTCATATTAAACTATTTTCACAGGCATTCATTTTCCTTATCCAAGGATAAAAGAATTGCTTGGTAATGATCCTCTCAGTATTGTCTTGAAAGTGCAAATACCCAGTGTGGGTATATCAGCATTTTGTCAGCAAATAATGAATTTGTATCTCTGAACACAAAGTCTTTCTTTTGCCTATCTTGTCAATACAAATAAAGTGTAATTTGACAGTTTTCTTTTGGCCTTGTCTTTATTCAAGTTTATATCTTGTGTTTCCAGGATACCATATGGCAGTTCAGCAGCACACATTCTGTTCCTAGAGTGCATTGTAAAGTATGAAATGTGCAGCAAGATGAAAGAAGAAAATAGTTCATTCTACTAGAACAAGATTGTTAGTCCAGAAATACAGCTGAGTCATGGAGACTGAGGATCTGCAGCCTCTAACACAGCTTGAGGATTTATTTCAAGTACTTTTGCTTATCTATTAGATATTAGGGATTTTCTTTCTAAGCTGTCATGTTTGACTTGACAGTTACTGTGCCCAACAAGTTTTAGCTTCCCCCATGACAGTAAAATCCCTACTCACTATTATGAAGACAGATACTGAGAGTTTGAAAAAGAATGTTCTATATCCAATGGGATTAAGAAGGAAAGAACATTTTTGATACTTATGTGGCAGCTGATGCTGCTTGAAACTGATGCCCCTTAAACACATGGAGAAATCTGGGTTGGAAGAGACCTCTGGAGGTCCAACAGCCAAGCTTTAAACAGGGTAATCTTCAAACAGATTGCTCAGGCCTGGTCCAAACAAGTTCTGAGTTTTCTCCAAGAGTGGCCAGTCCACAGTGGTGTTAGGAATTTGGTGGTTTCAGAGTATTTTTTCATGCTGTTACAGAGCTTGGTTGTGCTTTTTGGATTCCAGAAGCCAAGAATGTTGCAGTCAGTGCAAGGATGACAAAGACAGAGGCAGCCAAAGTCAAATTGTATTGCAGGATGCAGTGGAGTTCCCTGAGCAAGCAGAGATGAGGAGCAGAACTGGAGTGCAGCTCTGCCCCCAGCTTGGCAAAGGAAGCCTAACTCCTCAAGCTTAGGCTGGACTGAACAGTTAAGGTAGGTACTGCAGACTCTTGGAGAAAACTAGATTTTCCTGTACTTTAGAGCACTTCTATTATCTGAAATCCCAAGGTTGCTTATGTTCATTTAAGCTTAATTATCATTGGGTAAAAAAAGCTAATTTCTAAATTAGGCATCCTAGGAATAAAGTAATTTAAAAAAATCTTAGGTCTTCACTAGTTCTTTCTGAAGTAGGTCTGTTAATCACTTATTAATAATTGTCCAAGGTAACACTTGAGGAGCCTGTGGCAACTTACAGTCTGATTTTCAAAAGCGTTTGAGAACTTTTACCAGATGGGCAGATAATTTGCAAGTGAATTTGTAAATGAATACAAAGGGAATCTGTAGGGAGTCCTCTGGAACTGCCTGGGATTTGAGCCAACATGGACAGATCTGTCTCTCATATGGAGGTTTCACTTGTCATTGCTTCTGGGTAAGTCAGCCCTGTTTCCACCTTAGACATGAGGACTGTCCTGGAGGGTGCCCTGTGCTTGAGACAGACATGAGTTCTGTTTTAAGCTTCTTTTGTAAAACCCAACTGTTAAAAGGTATTTTAATGCAGTAGTGGGTATCAGAGAATCTTATATTACATTAAGTGGGATAAAAGTATGTTTGTTACATACTTTGAGCAGGTAAGGCCTCTTTTTCATATTTTACTGCAGAAAAAACACATCTCTGGTTAAACTTGAAATTCTTTTTAAGTTCACAGCTGTTTAAAACAGAGAATCTGTCCCTTTGGATCAGATTATTAATCCAGGAAATAGCTGCAATTCCTCCTTGTTATCTTGGTAAGCATTGATCACATTTTAAGATTAATGGAATGTTCAGTACATAGTGCAGTATGTTTTGATTCTTCCATTAACTATCTTACCTGTGCTGCTATCAGACTTGTTTATTTACAGGGCATTTTTTCAATAAATCATCTTTTATTCTCTGCTAAGTAAAGCAAGGGCTAGATAAAGCTTTTCCCCTGATACTTCACCTCTTTTTCCATTTTTACCTGGAAAAAAAATTAGAAATGACAGCCCAACCAAACCCCAAACAAGAAATCCCCTTCTCTCCTGCTACCAGGTATCTGATCCCTTGCTGCTTTCATAGAATCACAGAATGGTTTGTGTTGCAATGGACTTTTAAGATCACCTCATTCCAATCCCCTTTCTATGGGCAGGGAAATCAATTTTCCAAGGGCCCCATCCAGCCTGGCCTTGGGCACTTCAAGGGATGGGGCACCCACAGCATCCCTGGCCCACCTGTGCCAGGGCCTGTGAGTAAAGAGTTTCTTCCTAACATCTAATCTAAATCTCTTCAATTAAAGAAACATGGTTTTATCACTGTCTGCCAAGGTAAAAAGTCTTTAATTAAAAAGCCCCTTTAAATACTGATATGCCTGCAGTGAGGTCTCCCTGGAGCTTTTTTCCCCAGCTTGAACAGCTCAAAATCTCACAGGCAGTCTCCAGAGGAGAGATGCTGTGTGTTAGAACCTGCTGGAGTCAGTGCTTTGTGGGTGTGTGTTTCTATTAATTTATGTGCAATATGAGCCTGAAAAATTTTATAAACTCATTCCTCAGTGCCAACAGTCTTTATTGTCTAATTTTAATGTAGTCTTAAATATAATGTTGTTCTTAAATATAGGGATTTAAGTGAGGTTTTCTTGGAAATGTACAATCATTCATCTTGAAAATAAACTGATTGCTTCAGTTCATAAAGATTTCCCCGAACTTTCCACATTTAGTTTCTACTGAAAGCTTTGCAAAATGAAGTCCCTGTCAACAGCTGAGGTCCCATAGAATAGTCTTGGTTTGTTCTTCTCTTTTTGCAAGAGCACTACAAAGCCCTGCAGGCATATTTCTCTTTAGTAACCCTTTGTCCTTAAATTCTTTCCAGCTTCCAACCCTTGTTCAACATTAAGACAATATCTGAGTAGCTGAAGTTATGACCAGAAACACACAGAGGCAGGTGGGGGAACCTTTGTCAGGAAAGTATCTCCTGAATTCTTGAACTTCTGTGTTCTGGCTTTGCAGCTGATGTAGATTTTTGCCACCTTATGAAGACCAGACAATTATTTTTGTTCAGTGTCATCTGCCAAGGATCTGCCCAAAGGTTTTAAAACTTCCCTTGTATTACAACTTAAAAATTGTAGATGATCCTCATTAGGAAGGAAAGTAAATGAGGTGCTAACCTGGGCTACACTGTGTTCTCTGCAATAAGAAATGACAGTGTGACCTGCATCCTGTCTGTTCTGTTCCCATTCCTGTGCTGCTTTACAGAGCTCTGATCTGCCTGCCTGTGGATGTACTGCACAGTCTTGTATTTCCATCAGCCCCTCTGGCTTACCTTCTTGTTCTTATCAGCCTTGATAAGGAGGTGGGTTTTTTTAATTGATATAACAGAGTGCTTCTGCATCTTGCTTGCATTCTGATCAGAAAGTTTACTTCTGCAGTATTAATCTTCAAACAGACCAAATCTTAGGCAGAAAAACAGCAACATGAGGAAAAGCGGGAAGATGTGGCTCAGAGCAGACTACAAGCTTCTGTTTCTTGATGTCCAGCTGATAATTTAGGGCATTTAGTAACTTGGAAAGCTAAAAATTGATGTGAAAAAAAGAGAGAATGTGGAATTCTTTAGACCCAGAAAGCACTAAAAGACTGGCCAACACTGGAAAAATCTACCTGAAAAGGTGCGTGAAGAGCAGTAGCCAGAGTTGATAAGGTGGGCACCAACCCCTTGTGCTTCAGTCTTCTGGGTCTCCAAGAGGGGCTGATAAGAACTCCTAGCATCTCTGAAGTCATTGAAAATGCAGAGCTAGCAGTATTCTCATTTCCATCTCCATCTGTTGTCAGGCAGCCATCCAGTGCTGTCCTTGGCAAACTGTTGCCTACAGCTTGAGTCAAGCACATTGTAGGCCCTTTCTATCCCTTACAGACAGCAGGACCTGAAGAATCAGCAGCACTTCATGGGGGAGCTCACTCCCTTCTGCCATTATGCTCCTGTCAGCAGGTACTGAGTTTCAATAGCTCAGCTATTTGAAACAGAGAGTTTACCCAGAATTCCAATTAATATTGGATATCTGTGGGGAATTTAGAGTCTTACTTCCCAGTACAATCCCAGAGTGCTGTTTAATAAATGGGAAAGGTACAAAATTAAAACCAAGAGATGAGAAAATGTCTCTGGTTTTCACTGCAGCAGAACATGTAAAGGAACTCTGAGTCAAGAGAAGGTGATAGGCCAGACTTAAAGCATTTATTTACTGACATTGGTACTGCTGCCTGTAGAGGTCTTAGAGTAATAGGACATGAGCAACCGTGACAATCTCTTTCTGAATTATGTGACAACACTGTGCCCGGGCATCCCTGTCTGCTTGGAGTTGAACTACTGTGTGTGAGAAAGAGAAGGATAAACATTCTCTGTGCAGTCCTTGCAGGTCTTTTTTGCTTTTATGAGCAAACCTTAAAATTCCTGTTCCTTCCAACTTGCCAAGAGGAAAGGAAAATTAGGATTGTGCCCTTGCATCTTCACCAGGACCCTGAGAATATTTTGGCTAAGTATGGTTCAGCTGGCCCCCTTGCTACACACAAGCACTATTGGCTTGGCTGTTCAATCCTTTTCGGACTTAGAGCCTTCTTACACCCTTACAAAGCAAAGGGACTTAATGTCCTTTCCCAGCTTTGCCAGAAGTGCAGAACAAGAGTCCTTTTCTCTCTGTGGATGTAACCAAATGGGCAGTTCCCAGAGAAGCTGTGTTGCAAGGTGGACTGGATAGCAAATCACTTGCCTTGGCTCTGTAGTTTCTAAACAAAAGATTTCAGTAGCAGGAAATTGCCCAATCTAGTCAGAACACATTTCACTGAGCTGAGCTGGTGACCCAGCATTTTAAAACACAGTGTGTGGCAAAGGCAGGGAGTCTGGGAGGGCTTGTAGGTTTATCCTTTGTCTTTATCCAAGTGGGGATTTGGTTTCTTTTCCTGTGAAACATGTTGAGTAATTTTTGCCAGCAGCTTCTCAACTTTAAATGTTACTGTATGCACAATAAAAATGCCAGATCTTAGATAAGTTGCTTTAGAGGACACAGCTTGTTATTGATGCATAAAGAATTTTTCCCTGAGAGGGAAAAATCCTGAGAGTTCCTGCTGCCAACAGTCTGCTGGTGATTGGGGAGACTGAGCCCACAAGGTAAGTTTTCAGTATTTTGTAGAAGTCATCTCAAAGAAGTCAGAGCCAGAATTGGAAGATGTTTCTGAGAGCCACATCTGTGACTTATCCTGCTAAACCAGCCACATTCTGTTATGTGGGCAAGAGACACTTGACAGATAAGTCAATCTCCATGCTTTCCAAAACAAATACAAGTCCATGTGTGAAACCTCACAGATAAACACATGGACAGACAGTTAACAACTCCTACTGTATGTTTCAAAACTGGATTTGCACAAAACCCTCCTACCCTGCCCGCACAGGGCTGTCTGTGTGTTCTGTCATCAGATCTTTACAAGCCTTGCCTACATTTTCTCTTTTGATGAAGGGGCTCTGGCAAATCTCAGATCGCTTAATGAGATTTTAGGGGTTTGAAATACTTTTTAGAGATGCCTTTGTGCATGAGCAGGTCTAATATTGAAATGAGTGAGGGAACTGGGGTTTCTATTTGTTGACAGTTTTGAAGACTATTGGACAAAACAGTGGAATCAAATAATTTGTTCATTTCATTTTGCCTCTAAGGCATAAAGTTTTTATAGATGTCATCCATGAGAAAATAGATGTATCTTCCTAGGAGGAATCCATCTATCAGAAGATAACAGAAACTATGAGTGGAGCAGTAATTTGGGTTTGGCTCTTATTTGCTGTTTTCTCCACTGATGTTGCCATCTTTGATGGCACTGCCAGCTGAACTGCTGCAGAGAGCACCTTGACTTCTGCACACTGAACATTATTAATGGCTCTTGGCCACCTGTTAATTTAAAGTTGGTTGGTGTTTCACCTTCTAACTAATTGCCAGAATCACGAAGACCCAAAGTGGTGGCAGATTCTGGTGTTCCAGCAGAGGTGTTCAGCAGTTTCCATTCTCTCAGAGCAGTTCATAGGCAATGGCTGAAACACACACTGCTTGATCAGGAAAGCAGAGTCTAATGACAGATGACCCTTTGATTTTTCAGTTGATGTTCTGCTGCTGTACTCACTGTTTGCATTTTTAGCCTGTGTATTGCTGTTGTATTGCTAGCCTTTAATTGAGGTGAGGTCAGATAAGGAAGCTGGCTGGGAACCTTTTGATGTTGCTGTGAATCTGACTTATTTAATTCAGACAGGAATTTCACCAAGCATTTATCTCCCTTGCTGGTTTCCCTGCAGTAGGTCAGATACACTGATGATAAGCAGCAGTGGAAAGCCCTGGGATCAGTCTTTGTGTCTTTTCTTGCCCTGTACCATTTTTAGTGCGTTCTTAGCCATTTGGAAGCCAATGCATCTTCAAGTGCCCCAGGGTGAGCTATTTTTACCTCAAAAACTTATCAGCTATGTGTGGATGCTGGCAACTTAATCCCTACGTCATACAGCCAGCTCTTGGAATACCCATCAGCAATCTCCACCATCCTTCTGGGATGCATGGAGCAGAGGAGCAGCCCCATTCTTGTGTTTCCATGCCAGCTCAGGACCATGACTGCAGGCCAGGAAAACACTGCACAGCTTCCATTCTCTACAAGAGTGTCCCCACTGTCCATTTGTGACTTTCCCATCCCATCAGAGCTGGCTTGAGCCATGATGCCTCTGCCTCATTTTGAAGACCTTCAGGGTACCAGATGGTTTCCAGAGCAAATGAGCCCTTTGACCTTGGCAGAGTGGCACCAGCTGGGCAGCGACAGTCCCAGGGCTGCAGTTGTCCTGTGGCAGGACAAGAGGGCTGAGCTGTCAGGTTGAGCTGTGGGCTGGTGCTGCTCACATGGGTTGCAGTGGATGGTTGTGTGCCTTATCTGCTTCCTGTTAGTGCAGGATATATAGCAGGGCTGGCTGTTCATCATGCTGCCTTTCCCTGTAGGATGAAGGCAGAAGTGAGGCACGGCTGACGGCACCAGTAAGTACAGTGGTTCCTGGGCTCCTCCTGTGTTACTGCATGTGTGTCTTTGTGGGGATGCAGGGACAAAAAAGTATTAGTGCTCTCATTATTTATGTAAACACAAGAATAACTCCCTGTCCTGGTTTCATTTAGGCTTCTTCATGTACTATTAATGGCTTGGAAATATGAAGGTGCCTCATTGCTTGGTGAGATTTGTTGCTAGCAGAAGCAGTCCTTAGACTGCTCAGGATAGTGGGCTCTCTTGGCAGTGAGGGGAGACAAAGGCCATGGAAAATCTGTCAATAATCAATTCTTTGTAATGTTCAAAAGGAGAATATAAATTGCAGAGTGTACCTCAGGTTAGTGTGTATTATTTTTAATCCTGTTTTGGAACTTTCCTGTTCTGAGTGCTGTGAAAGTGCTCCTTGGATTCATCAAGCTGTCTGCAGAGTGTTTGGAAAATTATAAATTTTGCCACTGCTGCCATAGCATCAGTTTTTCTTGCTGAGAAAGTCAACTATTTAAAAAAAAAAATCAAAGTCTGCCCAAAGTGCTTGATTGATTGATGCAATGTGCTCCATTCCTGCTCTGAAGCACAGCCCGTCACTCGCATTGCTTTGTTCTTGCATACTTTGGGATGGGCAGTGCCCAGCTCTACCTTCACTTTGAGGTGTTATGGACATATTCACATCAGTGGCAAAAGGAAATTAACTTACCCTACATGAATTTATGGTATTTAAGTTTGTCCATTGGATTTGCCTTCTGTTGAGCACACAGTTAACCACTTTTCATTCCAATTAGTTGAAAACTAAGGATTTCCTTCCTTCTGTTTTGAACTGATATGTAAGAGGAAATCCGCAGATGTTCCTGTTTTGAGTAAACCTTTTACTAAGGAATTCTGCTTGTGCATTTAAAAAAAGAATGGAAAGAAAAAGGTTATGTTGATTCAGAAATAACGCTAGAAGTAGCAGATCCATTTCTGAAGGCTTTGCAGCCAAAAAGCACAGTGCAAAAATGCTCTCTCCCTGTTTACTTTTAACCTCTGGTTTGTCTTGGATCTGATTCTTAGTAGGCGGTGTTATCTTACAGAAATTGCAGCCTCTCTCACCACCCCTTTTGTGTAAAGGGTCCTGCCTGTAAAAGCCTGAAAATGCATCCTCCTGGATTGCTGTTTTTCTTCTTAGCAGCATGCTTCACTCCCACAGCTGACTGCCAGAATCAGAAGGTAAGTCTGGGGGTCTTTGTTTAAATGTTCATTGAACAGTTCTTCATATTTGGATGGTAGCATGTTAGGAAATAGTCCTCTCCACAACTCATTTTTTCATCTACGTTTAGTTAGGTGTAGAATAAAAATCAGTAAAAACTGTAAGGCTATGTGGTATCTTCTCTGTAGTCCAAACTGAGAAACTAAGTATAAGGTTGAAGGGAGTTGCTTGAGTTTTAAATCAGGTAAAATTCGTGTCTATGTTCGGCATTGAGCTTGAAAGAAACAACATTAGAGGGAAATATCAGCATCTTCGTCTTCTGCTAGTTTCAGTATGTGGGATGGGAACTTTGTATTCATCAGGACAGGTCCATAAGTTTCCCAGGAGAATTTTGCTTTAGAAAAAGTTCTACGGTTTCATCAATTTGTCCCTTTGCAACAGTTTGATTCCAGTATATTTCCCAAAATCTCCTCAGTAAGGACTGTTGAATACTTTCCATTTTATTTCAATTTTGTTGATTTTTTCTCAATTCCTTCATCTCTGTTCTTGTGTTTAGCAGCAGCACCTAGGGGAATGTGTGATACCTTTGTAGATCTGTTCTCTAGACTCCATGGTGAGGCAGTTCCTGTGGGCTGGAATTCACACTAATTCATTATCTTGTCTTCTGCCATCCCCTTCCTTGTGTCCTGCTCTTGGAGGAATGAACTGGCCTGCTAGTCCTGGAGTTGTGGGGGGCATTTGGAAATTCCCTTGGGAAGGGAAACACTCTGTGGAGGGTTGTCTTGTCTTGAATCACACAGCAGAGCCTTGTGGGGAGTGAACAGACCTGTGAGTCTTAAGGACTTGATTTAGAAAAAGCCAGAGGACCGGAAAGATGCTTCAGTGTCAGACCTTTGAGTGGAAGCTTCTGTATAGACTGTTGTGTGAAAGGGCCATAAATGAATACTTAGAAGGTTTATAGGATCATTACAGTGATTTGAGCACAAACATGAAGTGTCTCTAAGGGTGGATTTCATCCATATCTGGGTTCCAGGCAGATGAGTTTCAAATTGTGTTCAGAGACATGGGCTCATGTCTTCAGCTGGTGGAAGTGGAAATGTAAGTCTCTTTACTTGGGGACACTGTTGATCTCTAATCACTGAGGAGTCTGGCTTGAATTGAAACAGTTACATTATCAGGTAGTGAGTACCCACTTACAGAGAAGTTAAATGTTTTGAATCACCTCTGGAGCAGTTTATTTAATCCAAGAATAACTCCCTTTTAGAGTTTTTTCCTCATAAATTTCCTCTTTATGGAGAAAGAGAAGAAACATTTGAAAGGTTATAATGGGAGATAGGAAAAATAAGGATCTAATGAAGCCTCTCAGGCAGTTTAGAAAACCCATTGGATCTGACTGGAATAAAAGTGCTGTGATTGCTCAGGAGGCTTTTCGTGGCTCACAGGGGCCATTGAGAGAGAAGAGAGATTGTTTGCTCCCTGTTATTCAGCGATGTTACCTCAGGGCTTAGCTTTAATGGTTCAAACGTGAAAGTGACTTGTTAGTCTGATTTGGTTTTTTATAGCTCTTGCTATGGGCTGGGGAAGATGCTGCAGATGTGAGAAGCATGGAAGTTTTTCTGCTGGGATGAGGCCAATCCCAGGCTGTGCTGGAGGAGGAGTGGAGGCAGGTGGGAAATGAGGAGAGTGGTCTCAGCATCCCCACGTTTCCAGTGCTCTGCAGCTGACATGCTGGGAAACATCAGGGCAACAGTAGATCTCATGTTATGTGATCTCTGAGCTTGACTGTTCATCCTCATGCTACAAAGTGTCTTCCTTGAACAAGTGTGAAGGGTTTGTGTGTCCAGGAGCTGCTGCTCTGTCCACTGCAGTGTTATTGAGAGCTACTTGGGGAGGTTCATGACTATAATGACTCAAGCATGTGTCTACAGCTCTGTTTTGTAAAGGACAAATGCACTGGAAACTTGGTGATTCATTAGATAATGGCTATTTCCAGAACTGGCTCCCAGGATTGTTGGAGCCGAACACTGACGTCCAAATATGTTTTTCTTTCTTCCTTGAGACTTTTACCGTGCAGAAGGATTTGTGTTCTGGTTTGGGAGGAAAAGATAGAGTGAAAACGAGGGGAATGAAATGAGCCCTTACAAAATACTTCCCAGCTTATTCTCTTGAGGTGGAATACAAGAAATGAGCACTTGAGAAGTGAGGGACATCTGTTCAGAGAGGAGGGAAGGAAACACTGCAGCACCCAGAAGCTTTGATGTGTCTCAGCTGACTGCAGAGAGCAGTGGTTGCTCTTGCACAAGCATTTGAGTGCAGGGAGAGAGCAGAGCCCAGCTTGGAAGATAGAGGCACCCTGGCTCTTAGCTTCTTTTGGCTCCAGCTGGATGTCTTCTGCTTTAAAAAATTATTTTCATTTTGGGGATATTTGAGAGCATCAGTCCTCCTTTCCTATTCCTTTGTATACAAACTGTGACCCAGTCCAGGCTCACAACATCATCTGATCAGAGCAGTGACTGTCACCAGGCAGCACTGCTGCATCACAGGGACAGACATTCCCTCTTGCTGCTTCCTTTCCAGAACCAGCAGTCAAAGATGAGCCCAAGAGAGCAGTGCATCATTGTTTTCCATGAGGCTGTTCCCCAAGAGCCACTTCTGACTCAAACTTCTGTCTGTCTTTCATCCTCCCCAGAATCTGAGTATCCAGACTGTTGCACTTATGTCCCTTGATTCCCTCTTCTGCTTTCCTAAGACGCAAATCTCCAGAAAATGACTGCTTCATCAGTTCTGTCACTCAAATTAGAAGGGAATTTTTTTTTAATACTTTTCCACTCAGCTGTTTTCTTCCTCTTTCTTCCTGCTTGTTGCTGCTGACACAAGCATATTTCTTTATAAAAAGGGGAAGGTCTTACTGGAAAGCTGCCTAAAGCTTATCAAGTGTCCCAGTAGGGTAGGGGGGATTCCACAGTAACTGTCTTGTCTTAGAGGTCTGCAAGTAATCAAACATGCCAACAGGGAGGACTGACAGACATCCACCTCTCCCACTCTTCATTTCTATTGAGAAATGGAGCCACATTAATGAAGGAAAGAGAAGGGAAATGGAATAATGTATGAAAAAGGGTGTCTTCCTCCACCACCATGCCAGAGAACACATTCAGTGGCCCAACTGTGTCTGATGCCTGAAAATACAGATGAAATAGGAGGTTAGAGAATTTTAATTTAGTGTTTTGTGCTCTACAGTTTTTTGGTCTTTTTGATACAGATAGAGTGGCTCAGATACCTGGTAAAGGTTTGTGGCATAATTTTAACTCGAAGGAAGGAATCCACATCTGTATTTCTTGCTCAGGCATCTTCCCATTCCTTTTTCCAAGGCATTGTCTCTGGAAAGGCTAACACTGGGATTTGGTGGAACTAAAAAGACAGGAGCTGTGCTGTTCTGTGAGACCCATGTGCCTGGCTTCCACTGGCTCCTTGTAAAACCCAGCTTTAATCTGGAGTCCTAATCAGGTGGCTGGATGGACTTCTTCCCTACCCCATCAGTGGCACTGCTGATCTTTAGAGGCAGAGTACTCTGGAGGCAGCACCTTCTTTACTCATCCATATTGTTTATCTTCTCTGTTTTGCTCCCTGAAAAATGGGAAATCTCCTCTGCCTGCTCTGTGTGGGTGGAAGCATAAGGAACAGCAAAGCTGATCTCTGTTCTGCTGGATAATATCAGTGTAAACCTGGTGCTCACAGGAGAGGTGGATTTGCTGGATCTCAGACTGGTTTTGAGCTCTTTATAATTTTGGGTCCTTGACATAAGAGGTTCCTTAGGGATTCTGCTGGCAGGGAACTGGAAGTTGCTGTATGGTAGGAAAGCCTCAGAAGCACAACTAGAAGTTAATTTCCATGGGAAGGGCAACCAGACACAGAAATAATTTCCTTCACTGAGTGGCATTCTTGCATGTACGGCTGCAGAAGGTGGATCCATACACATGAGAAAAAGCTCAATGACTCCAGCCAGAAGGAAAGAGTCAGGAAATATTCCAGGGACATGTCCCTGTGGGCTTGAGACGTGAGGGTTATCTCTCAGGAGGTTTTGCTGACAGGGTCTGCTGCCAATCATCTGGGAGGGCCTTCCTGAGTTCTTGATAACTGATGGGAAGCTGCAGGCTTCCTCCCTTGCCTTGAGGCAAATGTATGTATTTGGGCTTAAGTTCAGAGGAAGCAAAGCTTGAGACTGCTGATGGGAATCCAAAACAAGGAGTTCTGGGGACAGGAGGGCTGCTGCTTTAGCAGCATTGTTCAGGATTGGCTTAAAAATTCCAAATCAAGGCCTCCTCCCAAAATTTGATCTAATGTTTTTATTTTTAGAAAATACAGTACCTGTAGAGGCACAGTTGGGATGAGCACTGTGAATTTTTTCCAGTCATTGACCTTCTGTGGCATACACAGCTCATGTCTCCCAACTTTTCTCTGGCATCAGCAGTAGCAAATACTGCCTTTTTTTCAAAATTACCAATGAGGTTTCCATGCAGTTGCTTGTTTCCAGAAGTTTAAAAATTCAAGGAAACACTTTTGGAGCAAAGTCACAAGTTTTAATGACAGTTTGGCATGTGATGATGATTCTTCACTCTGAGGCTGTACTTTGTTCATCTGTGTTTCACTTGGAGAAGCAAGGTTGTGCAGGGGTGCAGGAAAGCCCTGTGAGAAAAACCAAACCCCTAAAGTCATTCTGGTTGGATGGAAGGACTTAGCTGGCTTATTCACCAGCCAAGTGAAATATCCAAGTGTCCTACCTGATCTTCATGCCAATGTTTATGGAGTCCTTCTCACCTGGGGTCAAAGCATCAAGGTGTTCAGAGAGGCGCAGAGCACCTTTCCTTTTCATCCACCTCCCTGTGCCTCCTCACATACAATTGCCATGAGAAATATTTCTGTGAGCAGCTCCTGGCTCTGGGAAATAGACTGAACTAACACAGTCAGCTGTGCAGACTTGTGGAACAGCAATGAACTGGATTTTATCAGTGGCATAGAAAAGATAAATGTGTTGCCTTTTAATTCAGTGTCTTCTGGCAAGGGTTTTTAATTCAGGGCTTGTCCTCAAGCGCCACTACTGCATGTTTGTAAAAGATCAGCTGAAATTAGCACTGCAGAGCTGTGATTATTTTAGAAATGGTTAGAATTTTTGCTGTGGGTCATAGGGGAAGGACAAGATAGCTGTGATCTGCCCTGTTGCTTCTAGCTGAGATCCAGGAGGATCCAAGCATGCAGCACCATGGCAGGGGGCTTAGTCCATGGGAGTGTGTGGTACCTCCCAGCAGCTGCACTGGCCACTGCCCTCCCCAGTGATATCTAATGAATGGTGCAACTTGACAAAGATATTACAAGATTGGCAAGATAATTGCCCAAGATAACAGTTTAATCTGGGGCTATTTCTGTTCTTTTGAAGTTAAAATCCATGCGATGCAATGTCAAGACGATGTTCACCTTGAATACAGCTTGTACTTCTTGTGCTGCAGTGCCTAAAATGTTGTGTCCAAGAGGCTGGTTAAAGACCACCCAAAGATCAGGGGTGAGGGACTGCAGGTAAGGCCTGTTTCCTAACTCTGTCATGCTTTTAGTGCAGCCCTCCTATGCAGGGAGTACTGTGTGTCTTCAGGAGAACACACACGTGGGTTTGAGCTGTAAAGGTCCATGGAGTTTTGTTTTCAGATGGGTTTATGAACCCTATTATTGTTGCTTTTGCCTCCTTGCAAATCCCACAGACTTTTTCTGGCCAGGTTCTATATACACAGAACAAATTAAATTAAATTAACCTCTTAACTTGCCCTAAACAACCTGAGTTTGCTAATCCTGTTGTAGCAATTTAGCAGAGGTCTGTCTAGCATAGAAACCTTTTTCAGACCCAGAATTCCTAAGTGGCTTATTAGGAAAATAATATAATGATAGTTCCCCTTGTATATTCTACCAGCTTCCAGCAATAATTCTCTGAACTTTTAACCTTCCTAGTTCACTTTATGACAATTACTTGTTCATGTGTTCCTTGCTCATACTCTGTTGAGCTTGGCTGGTAGGAAAAAGATGAAGGAAAACTGAACTTACTAGGAGGCTTTTGTAAAATGAAACACTATAGATTATTGTTTATGTATGTATTCAGCAGTGAATGTTAACTGTTAATACACAGCTCCATTGTCTGATCATTCTCTGAGTCCCTAAAAATACTTTAAAAATAGCAGTGGCAGTTTTGCAGTTTATAGCAGTTTTTGCACACACACAGGAGTCAGATGGAAGCCAAAGCAGCAATGCTATTGAGACAATTTCCAAGTTCCTTTTGGGAAGGATGTGGTGCCAAAAATAAAATGAAGTGTAAGAATAATGTGAGTCTATGCAGCTTTTCTGTGTGTTATCTACTCTTGTGGTGGTTGCTGGACAGACCTAAGAATAGTTTTGTAGTGTGTACGTGCAGAACAAGAGGCACTGCCACCAAGGACTCACCCTGTGTGTAGAGGGGAGGGATCATGGGCTGAAAAGAAGATGCTTCTTTGAGAGATTTAAGGCATTTGTCCAGGATTCAATAGAGAATCTATGAATAATATGGCTATTAAATCTAAATTTACAGCATTTTGATCTGGAATCTTTAGTAAAAGACAGAAAGGGATGAGTCCTGAAAGGAGATTTTGTTCTTCCAAACTTATTTTAGATGTGAAGTCGAATGCTGAGTCTCCCTGGAAATCCTAACTTTCTTTCTGTGCTGTTTAACCTGTCAGGACCCAAGGTTTCCATCCTGATGCAAGATCCTGTCTCATGCCCAGTCCCTGACAGGTTTCTTCTAAGCAATCTTTGAGGCTCAAATCAATGGGATTCTTTAGAGAAGACATAACTGGAGTGAAACCTCTTGTGTGTGTGCGTGGAACAGGGGTTGAGAGCCCTTCAGAGCTCAGGGTGCTGCAGTGTGATTGTCTAGAAACCCTCCAGCAGGCCTGTGCTGGGTTTGTGGTATAATCATAATCTTGGATTATTCTTTTTAAGATACTCTGTCAAGTTAGGAGAAAATACCCTTTCCCTGCCAGGGTGCCATCACATGTGCAAGAAGGAAATTGAGGAGAGGAAATGCTGTCCAGGATTCTGGGGTACAGAGTGCTATGGTAAGTTTTGTGGCTTTTTACAACAATCTCCAGCTGTTGAACAGGTCAAACCAGTTTTAATAGGAGGCATTAAATATATATTGAGGTGATTAATTTTCATTATTCCTTAAACACTCACAAAGTCTCCATTATCTGTCTGGGAGCAAATTTGTCTGTTCAGCACATAATCTCTTTGCTTAGGATGAGTTGAATCCCCTTACATTTAACACATAACATAACCTCCTGTGGTGGAACTTCCTTTTGTCTCTTCTATAAAAATAAACTTTTGGAAAGGGATGTTTTTGTTCCTCTTTGCAAAAGTTTCCAAAGGAAGAGGAAGATCTTTCTGATATCCCTCTTGTCTGCAGTGCATGTGCCACATGTGCTGCTCTGTAGTCTGGAGTTAGTCAGCTGTTCAGCCAAGAAAATACTTAGCAATTCCAACCCAAGGTGAAAATAACCATCCTAAAACTCCCACTCAGATTTATGCCATGTAATGAGAATTTATTTTGTCTTGTCTCAAAAAAAAAGCAAGATCTACTAAGCTGAACATTTCTCTCACGTTTGTCTGACGGCATATGGAAAGACCCCCTCCAGTTCTTCAGAAAATGGGAGACTCTTGGAGTACTTGAGCCTGTTCCCATACTGGCTTTGAATAAGCAACTAGTTTCATCAGAGAAATCAGAGATTTCAGAATTATCAGAAATAGCCCTCAGAATTTGGAGGTAGCCTACCCTAAAGATGTGGGGACCCTGTTTTCCTGGGAACACTTGCCACTCTTCATGAGTCAAGGAAAGCTAAAAATGCTCAGTGTCTTTGCAAACTAGTTCCAGAACTGCCCTCACCTCTCAGCGCTGCTGGCAGCAGTGGCCCAACCTCAAAAATGTTTCAGTACCTTGGTTGAAATTTAGTTATGGCTTGTTGAGACTTTTCCTTAGACCTTTCACCTCTGGGTGAGTGTTAGGCATGCTGGATAATTTGCTGGTGAAGAGACTTTTGTACAGCTGGAATACCTGGGGCAGGAGGAGATGGAAAGGTGCTGGTTGTTCAATTTAATGTCATCTGTCCTGTTTTTCACCTGCTAGAGTGTCCAGGTGGCTCTGAAAATCCCTGCAATGGCCATGGGACGTGCTTGGATGGGATAGAGCAGAATGGGACCTGCATCTGCAAGGTCAGTGCATTATTCATTCTGAGGGTGATGTGCTTTGTCAGAGGGAGTTGTTAGTGTGGTGTCTGTGCAGGTGCTCTGGGTGGAGGCTGCCCTTCTGCCTGGAGAGCCATTTGCAGCTCCCTTCATCCCAGCATCAGTGTCTGTGGCTTTCCTGCAGCATTGGTGTTGTCAGCAATAGCACTGAAACACTGCTGGTGATGGTGTGGAGTTGAGAAGAATCTCAAGGGTGAAATAAGGAAAGAATTGTATTAATTTAACCCCTGATCAATTGAAATAATTGTGTCTGTCTGTGGGTGCAAGAAGCCTTGAGACACTTGGCTTTTAATGAGCTGTACCCAGGTAGGCAGAGGCTCCTTCTCTCAGGAAAAGCAGGAGAGATGAGAATTTGGGCAGATATTTTTTCATTTTTCTTTACCACTCCAGATTTAGTACAACCAAACAATTCCTGCACATTTGAATTGAATAAAGTGGTGTTTCTAAAATGTATAGGGTAATGAATCAGTGTCAGTCTTGAAACTTCCCTTGATGTATATTTTTACAGCATCCTTAATTAACAGCTCAAATCCTACCTCTAGGACTCATCTTTGAGAAAAGTTGACTTTGGATTTAACTCAAAGACACCTTATATCAACTAAAATGCATGCTGAAGGTCCCTGAACCCTGTAAAATCAATGTAAAAAAATCCCACTGGTGTTAATAAATTCCAGATTCCTTTTTCAGAGAGATACCAGGAGCCAGTTGGAACATTCCTGTCTGTCTCTAATTAGAATATTATTTCCTCAGTGCCCACCAGAGTTTCCTGGCATTTGCATGCCCTCTGTGTGACAGCTTACTCTGGCATCTCCTTTGCCATAGGGGCTGGTTAGTACTGGAGCACTGAACAGATCAGCTTCATTCACTGTGTTGCTTCAGATGTCACAGAAAATCAAAAATGGGGAGAGACTTTAAACTATAATGATGTGTGAAACAATAGAGAGGTATAGAAAAATAATATCTGGCACATTTTGGGGCCCTTCTAGGAGCAATACAGTGGCTATGGCTGCCAGAATTGCCGGGATGAAAATCGCTTCGGGCCAGACTGTCAGTCAGGTAAGAACAAGTCGTTCAAGGGAAACCTCCACAAAAATAACTGAAAACAAGGAAGGAGGAGGAAGAGGTTGAGTGAGGAAGGTGCTGGAGAGGGGGAAAGTGGCAGAGAGCTGGAGTGTTCAATAGTAGGTGTCTGGGCATTTTGTCTTCGTGCTCTTCTGCACTGTCCCATTAAATAAATGATTCTCAGTCTCTCACTCAAACAGTCCATTTTTCTTATTGTAAATCTTTCTCCCTCTCCTCCCTTACCAGGGCTATGCCACTTTCCCCTCTCTTTCTAGCCAGGCCATTACCTACATCCCTGAAACA
This sequence comes from Alaudala cheleensis, assembly GCA_013398995.1. Classification (NCBI taxonomy): domain Eukaryota; kingdom Metazoa; phylum Chordata; class Aves; order Passeriformes; family Alaudidae; genus Alaudala; species Alaudala cheleensis. The sequence continues at coordinate 105,547 of VWYE01000060.1, read as the reverse complement.
ACCCACACTCATTCCTAACTTTTTTCCTATAAAAGCTCCACTTGTCTCCCAGCTTCTTCCTTGCTGACCTTTATAAAAAAAATTATTTCACACTGTGCTGCCTCTCATGTATGGCATTTTGGGAAGTACAGTGCAGCCTGGCTGTTACAGGAGCCCTTTTGTCTAGCTCCTGCTTCCTTGTGTCCACACAGATGAGATAGGTGGGATCCTGGTGGTTGTGCTCATGTGTTAAAACACACATCTGAAAAGCTGGTCTCGGTCTTGCCTTCAAGGCTGCTCTTACCTCATCTTCTCTAGCCCAGAACACACAGTTTACCCTCTCAAAGCTCTGACTGGCACGGCCAAATTTTAACTTATTAAATTATTGGTGGGAAATCAGGTTGCCAAGTCCCATGGCAGCTGGCCAGTGTGTTCCTGGAGCCCTGTGCATTGGCTGGCAGCTGAGGGGCTGAAGCTTTGTCTGCACTTCCCTTGCAGAGTGTGACTGTGTGCACGGGGAATGCAGCAGTGGTGTCACTGGGAATGGGAGCTGCACATGCTATGGAGGCTACACAGGCCCCAGGTGTGACCAAGGTAAACACAGGGGTAGTGCAGAGGGGCTGGGAGACCAGACCTATCATATGGGCTTGGGTGTCCCTAAAGGGGCAGGGAGGCACTGAATAGGTTGTGAATGAAGAGGAAAGATGATTTGAGCATTGGAGATTGAGACAGAGGGAAGAGCTGGGATCTGCTCCCCATTTTGTGACAGGGGTCCAGATGTTATTAGGATGGTATTAAGATACCATCTCTGTATGCCTTTGTTCTTTCTCTGGACATGAGTCAGATCCCTTCTCTCAGCCTTGGGGACCTGACTCCCAAGGCTGCCAGGAACTTAGATCTGCCTGCACTGCTCATATCCTCTGGCTTTTGTGCCAGTTTGGGATCCTCAGAAACCACATTTGCCTTTATTTCCAGATATTCTGTAAGGTGAATGTCCTAGGGTGACTGGGTGAACCAGGACAGTGAATTAGATCTTCTACCAGTGCCCTACATGCTCAAAGGAAAACTCTCTTTGCTGTGTGACTGCAGAGCTCCCCCTGTGCAAAGGTGTGACGTGTGAGGCCAACAGCGAGTGTGTGGTGAGGGATGGGACAGCTGTGTGTGACTGCAAACTGGGCTACAGAAAACAGGGCACCACTTGCCAAGGTGAGAAACTTCTCTGTCACCCTAAATGGTCCTGTTTAGAAAAAAATCCTATCACACTGGTATCTGCAGAGCAGTTTGATTACTCTGAACACAATGCCTACTTCACTGCAGAGGTTTAAAAGCCATTATTTTCAGGAATACCTGTAAGATTAAGGGCTAAGCTTTTAGCTCTCCTCTCACTTGGTCATAAAAGCAAGAAGTGAATTAGAACTGCAGGTTCCATCCAGCACTCACTTATAACTATGTACTAAATAGTGACAGCAAGATGTTGGTGAGTCTGAACCAGTTTAAATAAGAAGGTGTGGAGTCCTAGGACTTCTTCACTGATTTCAAATTAAAGTTTGTGAATTTGTTTCCCTAAAGTAAGATGCATGTGATCAGCTAGCTGTGGATAGCTGTTTTCACTAACTCTTTATAGGTTTTGCTGACCAAACTGCAGTTTCATGTATCCTCAGACATGATGCAAATTCAGAATCAATCCAAGCATCCTCTGTCACTCACACTTCTGTTACTGAAGGAACATGGAAAAAGTGTCATCCAAATTCCTCAGGATAAAAACCCCCAAATGTCTGCTGTTTGGAATGATTTCATTTCCCTGTGAAATTTTAGAAGTTTAATAGTACAAGTTCCTTATGCTCCATTCTTTCAATGCTTTGCAGTGTGCTGTGCTGCATTAAGTGCTGTTTGAGAACAGAAGTTTGGTTCTGCTCACCTCTAATCTCTTTAACTGCAGCTGAGGATCCTTGTGCTCCTTCTCCATGTTCCCCCTTTGCTGTATGTAAAGTTCTTGGATCACGTGCATATGAATGTACCTGCAAAGAAGGATTTCAAGGAGATGGAAAGATTTGCCAGCCCATCAACCCTTGTGTTGCTGGCAATGGAGGATGCCCAGAAAACTCTACAGTTTGTGTTTACAGACGTCCAGGAGAGGTAAGGGCAGTAACAGCCAAGGTCTAAAAAATGGCCAGGGGAGAAGTTCTTTATATGAACTGATGAATGTGTTGGTCAAATCTGCTCTCCTCACCTCAGATTTTGCAAAGGGAAATCAGACAGTTTGTTTGTAGTATAACTCACAAGGGTAAAAGATGGTGAATGCAGCTCTGTTTTGCCTTCCCTTAGGCAACTTGTGTTTGCAAGCCTGGGATGAGTAGGAGACCTCCTTCATTTGAGTGCTTGGCATTCCCCAGCGATTGCCGGCAGTATCTTTGCGACGTGACTGCCAAGTGTGAAATTAACTCTCAGGGGACTCCTAGGTAAGCCAGTTTGAAAACTGCAAAGAAAGCAGCTTACTCTGCAGCTAGAATGGAAACTTGGTTTAGATGAGCTTAATGTTGAAGAAACTGAGGGTGATCTCAGGAGTACAGGCCAGAGTCGCCCTTTGAGAAGAACCTGTTTGTAACAAATGTATTGAAAGTAGAGTTTTACATCAGTCATTGTAAATTATTGCACATGGATCACAAAACACTAAATCTGGGGTGGCAGACTCTTCTGTAATGTGAGCTGGAGGTGTAGCTCCCCAAGTGAGTGGTGGTAGAAGTTAACAATCAATCCTTAAAAGGGAGATGTGTGGCTTGTTTGCTCACATTTGCTTTTGAAGAATAAGACTTAGTCTCTTCTCCCAGTCAGGCCTGTTAGCAATAAATAGAGTTGTAGAGTGACAGAGAAGGGGGAAGTTGGGTGAAGAAACACCAGACCTCACACAGTCCTTTGGAGCAAAATACCTTCAAGTTTGTACCCCTTAGATGAGAAATATGGTAGATAGAGGATCAGTTTTGCATAGTGGCCTCAGTGAGAATTTTAGGTGTTTTCAAGAAAAGGTAGAGCTTCTCTGAGACACTGAAGAGGGAAAGAGCAATCCCATCTCCTTGATCCTTCCTTCTCCAATGCTGCTAAAACTATTAGCATCCACTTGCTCATTGTGTGCTCCAGGCCAAGACTGAAACTCAGTGGCTTCCGTTTCTGAAGATCTGCTAGCACAGTACAGGACACAGTGTTCAGTGCAGTCCCTGCCTTACAGATCTGTTCCCCAGCAGCTGGCACTGAGCCGTCTGAGGCTGGAGTGATGTCAAATTCCTCCCCTGTGTCACATGTCTTTGCATGGCTGAAACAGAAAGAGCAGAGCTGATACTTGGACAAAGCCCAAACGGGAAAAAACATCTTTGGTAGTCTCTGAGTGATGACTACAAATCCGTGTGAACCAGGACGGAGATTTTCACATGTAGATAAGCTTTTCTGGAAAAGTCATTAACCTGTCTGGGCCCCTCAGTGAGTTCCAGATGAACCACAGCCACCTGATGTGCTTGGGCTGGCTTCTCACTGAAGCCAAGGGGTCACAAAGGAGCTGTTTGATAGATTGTCACTTAGCCTGTGGGTTTTATGCATTACTTCAGATTTTCAAATGCTGAAATTGCTGCAACTGACTAAATATCTAATTAGAAAGGTGTCAATAATTATATTGTGGCAATCTGTACCAGGACCTCTAGAGCAATCCTTATGTTGTTTGTATGTGAGAAAGCATCTCCATTCTCTTTGGGTAGATACAAATCGGCTTGCCTGGCAGAAATGTGCATCTTTTTTTCACTCTGTTTAGGTAGAAGTTAGTCAGCCCTTATCTCCATCCCTGGAACAGTTCAAGGCCACACTGGGTGGGGCCCTGAGCAATCTGGTCTGGTGGAAGGTGTCCCTGCCCATGGCAGGGGAAGTTTGAACTAAGTGATCTTGAAGGTTCCTTCCAACCCAAACCATTTTATGGTTCTATGATCTTAGAGCTGAGATTGGTCTTTCAAGGGTAGATGTACATGTTGTTCTACTTGGCAATTGTTGAATGTGTTGCAAAGTGATTTATAATGGTTTGTTATGTTTCATCCTTGTTTCATAGCTGTGTGTGTAAAGAAGGGGAGATTGGAGATGGGAGAAGTTGCTATAAAGATCTCTTGGGTGAGATAAATCAGCACAATTTGCGAGGAAGGTTTACTAGGAAGCTAAACTTCGCCAAGAAAATGTTTGGTAAATGCTTTTTTTATTGTGCTTGGGGGATGGAGCAAGCTGGGGACAGGGTAGCAGTGCCAAACTCCCTCTGCTTCCTTGTGAGTAAATACTTGTTGCTTGCACCAGGCTGATAATGTGCAGATTGAATTGTGCTGTTAACAAGCCGAATATTTATTACTGTGATTAAACCTAACCCTCTTCTTACAGCTTCTGGGTGCTCAACATTGCTGACTAAATATGGGCCCTTCACAGTCTTTGTACCATCCCTTCTTCCCATTCTTGACAGACTGGAACTCAATGTAAGTGTTCTTGGTTTTAGCAAATTTTTGTCTTAAGGTTCTTTCCTACTTGAGCTCTGCAGCCTGTAAAAACTGATTGACACAAGTGAGGAACTTTGGCATGCACTATTTATAGAAATAATCTCTTGGGAATACTTTTCATTGTCTGGTTAAGTTGCAGTCTTATAGAGGATGTTACATCCCTCACATTATTTTAAAAACCTCTATTTCTTTCTTCAATACTGACAGGGTTTGGTTTTTTGTTTTTAATGTCAGGAAGTGTAAGACTTTCTGGCCATTCTTCTTGCAAAGCTCCAACCTCTTATGTATGACTACTCTTAAAACTTTAAGTGGCTTTTTAGTACCTGAGGGTGGGATTTTCAAAAGGGACCAAGTATTACACCAAAGTATTAGAATTTTTACCTATGGTAAAAAATAGTAATTTCAGGATCCATAGAAAATGCATCAGGAGAGGCCCCCAAGTTACCTAGTCTGCCTATTCCCCCCAAGGATCAGTTCCACCTAAATCAGTATTGACAGAAGATTGTTCTAAAAAATACCAATGATGGTAAGCATAGAGAAGAAAGGAAGAAACTAAATATAATTTCAGCAGATTAGACCACCTACATTGTCCAGCATAGGCAAAAATTGCAATTGGGGAGCTTCAGCAAATTTTATGATGTGAAGCATGCAAGGATTATTTTTAATTTGTCCAAGTCCGATAGGTTTCTGTCCAGGGGATTCCTCTAAAGTCACTTGCAGGTTAATCAGTCTCCCTTTTGGATGTGCACACAAACAGAAGGGTTTTGCCGGAGTGCTACTCCAATGAATCAAAAAGAAGAGGAAAATTGAGTCTTGTATGCTACGAATTTCTCTCTGTGTGTTAGCTGGGAGAAAGGTGAAAGGTAGTATTGTGGTAAATGAAGTTTTTGAAAGTTTTTGTCATTTTTCTTTTTTGGCTTTCCTCCCCAAAGAGCAGCGCTGCTGAGCAGCTGTGCAAAACACACATTGTTCCTGGTCTGCACTTGATAGAAGACATGATAAAAGCCAAGACTATGTGGACCTTGTCAGGACATCAGCTGACATTCACTAGCCAAGTAAGGAATCTCCTGAAGGCCTGGGGCACTGTTTTCACATAGGACAGGTTGGAGCTTGAGCATGGTTTCCTGATGGGCTTTCTTCACCAGAAAACTTTTTTCTGTGATCAAAACTAGAAGCTCCTTTGTGTAGTCTAAAGCAAGCTGATTTAAGACCAGAACCCCAAGCAACCACATCTCCTGTCTCACAGACAGCCAAAAATCTGGCATGTAAATGGTCTTTCCATGCTCTTTAAATGCACTACTGTCTGGAGAAGAGACTTTTTCCCTACACTGTCAGCAGTTACAACATCCATGTGGCTGACATGGAAGAGGCAACAAAGTCTCTCTTCAGACTGAATGCTCCCTTGGAGTCTGAGTGCTTAGACACAGCCACATGCTGAAAATTTCCTTTTCTAGTTTCTCTTTTCCCCTATTTCTATTTTATTTTCCTTAGTCCTCCTAGCAAAGGAGTTTTCATTGTTGGGTTCTGATATGGAAGGCTCTTTTTTCCTGTTCCAATTGACTCACACTTTCCGGTATCCACTGCTCTCCCTCTCTCCATCCTGCACCTTTCCTGCATGCAAGCTCACAGGTGGCCAAGGGGGAGAGCCCAGTGTTTCCTCCCTGAGGATCCAGCCTTGGCCTTGAGGTCTGGGTCATAATACATCAAAAAAACAAAGCACTATTGGGAGCAGGGGAATCCGAACTAAGTGTGTCAATGCTCCTTTTAAAATGCTTTCCTGTTTGTTTACTCAGGAGCCTTTTGATCTGGGAAGTCTGCACTCCCCTTCCTTTGTTCCAGACAGAGTCCAGAGTAATGTGAACTGAAGTTTAGGGCAGGAAGGAGCAATTAAAAATGAACATGGTAAAATGAAGAGCTCAGGAGAGCTGTGCTTCCCTGAACTGGAATCATGACTGCAGCACCAAGATTTGGATGCTTAGTTTGTAGGTTAACCTTGGGACACCCTCACACACCAGGCTTCAGTGCATGGTTCCATACAAGGTGGAAAGACCAGACACATGCCTTGTAATTCAGTGAGCCTGACTCCTCTGGCTTTGTTGTGAAGACTCCTTGTAGGCACAATGAATCAATACAAGCTGTAGTCAAAGCTGTAGTTCCAGGATTCCCTCCTGGAATCAGCTATGTGGTGGCCAGGGCATCCTTTTGTGATCTAGAGCTGTGATCAAGCTTTGCTCACACTCAATTCTGGAGCAGGGTGTCCCAGGTGAGGTCTTTTTTTTTTCTGTATTAAGACTTAAAAACACCACTCAGGATCAAAACATCACCCAAACTCAATTAGGGTGAGATATTGTCTTACACCCAGGCCATCGCTTACATTTACCTTTTCAAGAGTAGCTCTGGCTGTGCCTTCCCCTTGCTGACCCATAAGGACTGATTTATAGCTGTATCATGGTAACACAGATATACCACAAGGAAATAATCTATTATTATTAATGTTATTGCTTAGACATACATCAAATCTTTCCGGTATCAAGACCTGCCAGGGGAACTGTACAACATCTTGCAATCAAATCTCCCAGCAGCCAATGGCATCATACATATGGTCAACAGCTTCAGGAAAAAACCCAACACTGACAACCTCAGCAACTCACAGGTACAGAGGCATTCATATTTCTTCTCTTTTGTGGGGCAGCAGAAAAAACACTTTAAAACCAGTAATTTTTGTCATTAATCTTCCAAATCAGTGAGGCTTGTTTTTTAAAGGAAAAGGCTATTTATTTTGTTTTCAGCTCTGATAAGGCCTTTTAAGTATTATTAAAATACCTTTAAAAGTAGCTAATAGTTACTGCATAAGCCAGATAAAAATCTCACCATTATGCTTTTACAATGTTGGATGAGAAGAGAATTCTACTTTCATGAATAAAATAATAGCAAATGAACTCTTCTTCAGCTGTATCTTACAGAATATGTACCTTACAGGACAAGTATTGAAAAGCATTTTTCACATAAAATTCAAATGAAGATTTTCTTTGATCTGTCTGTAGTGAATTTTGAAACTATAATCAAAAAGTTGTCTGTGTGTTAAATGAGAACAAATGATCATTAAATTTAATAATCTATTATAATCATCATCTCTTTGAGGATGATGGTCTCCTGTAGATCTTTACCACAAGCTGGGTATTCCAGTATGTCCTCAGACCTGGCTTCAGCCCCAGCCATGCTTTTCCTCTTTGTATCTTCTTGCAGAAAACCATTGGTGAGATCCTTGCTTCAATGGAGATCTTCAGTAGATTTGAAACTATACTGGAGGTGAGCAAGTTTGTATCTGCCCAGGAAGCTGTGGTATTGCTGCTGTACAAAGCCTGCTGCTGATCTGGGGGGAATTTTGAATAGCATTTAGATACATCTCAGTGGTTTGGCTTTCCTTCTGGATGTTTTATTCTGTGTCATTTTTCCTTCCTCATTTTCTTGCTTTACCTAAGCAAATGTAATGGAAAAGATTGGAGTTTTCACATCTATAGGAGATCTGGCACAAGCATCAAGGGTATATGCCTCTTCCTCATCTTCCTCCCCATGTCCCATTCCCCTTCCCTTGGAGAGTTGTTCTCCACAGCATGTTTAGTTCTTGACCACAGTTTAGTCTCTGTGTGTTTAAAGCATGCAGGGAGCATTAACCCAGGACTCCCTTGTTCATATTTGCATTCCCACCACTGGCTTCATTGTCCCAGCCGTGGTTTTGTGGCACTTACACTTCTGTTACATCACACGCCTGTCCCTGGTGTCCTGTTGCCTCTTGCACATTTTGCTTTACAACAGCTCTGCCTTTAGTGAATTGTTTAATTTTTTCTCTCACTTCCTGATGGACCCCCCTCAGTAACCCACGTTGGATCCATGATGAAATCTTCTGTTGCTTTTGCAGAACTGTGGCCTGCCTGCAATACTGGATGGACCAGGCCCCTTCACTGTGTTTGTACCCAGCAATGATGCTGTGGATAGGCTGAGAGATGGAAGGCTCATTTATCTTTTCACAGAGGTGGGAGCCCATAGTACTGTAAGACATCATGAACTGCTGGAGTTGCACTGGGCTGTGCTGGAATGACTTTGTGCAATAGATCTGGTTGCTGCTGAAAGTTGTTCTTCCTGGGGTTTCTGTAAGGCTGTAGGAGAGAAGTGGGTGCTGAGAGTGGGAACTTGCAGTGAGAAATATGATCAGCCAGATTGCTTCAATCTTTCATTTGACTTTCATTCCTCACCCCAGGTTCAGGCAGGGTAAAATGAAGGAACTTATTCACCAAGTGAATCCACTGCTATAGGCAGGCATTGGCCTTGTCAGCCACTGATTAGAAGAAAATGTAGTTGCCTCCTCTTACTCCTGAGCATTGAAGGGGTATCTAATTCTCCTGTTCTCTTCTTTCCTTAGGGCATAAATAAACTTCAGGAACTGGTGAAACATCACATCTACACATCAGCAGCGGTAAGGCAGCAGCTCTAACCCCAGCCCTCCTTCAGACCAACACCTTATCCACTCTTTTGTCTGGTAAAGAGGTCACAGTGTTGATTACTTCAGTTGCTGCTTCTTGGACTTCCCCTGGAGGAGCAGAGATGTGACTCAGGATCTGATGAGGCAAAATGTTTGCCATGAAAGGAGTTGCCAAAAGGAACAGCTGTGCTCTCCATCAAGAAACTGAGTTTTCTGGAGTATTGGTGCTCCCTAGCTGGATGGGCTTTTCAACGAAAATATTGTCCAGCAGAGTTTGCTGCAGGACACAAAAATAACAATTGTCTTGGTTCTCAGAACTCTCTACTCAAATCATTAAATTTCTGAGTACAGAAGCTTTAGTTTACTCTTTTTTTCTGCCTTTAAGCTTGTTTTTTCCAGTCAAAATATGTTCTCTATTATGCTTCTGGCTGAACTTGCATTGCTTATTGACTGTGTCCGAGAAAAAAACATTATTAGTCTGACCCTACTTGCAGCTGTATTAGTAAGAGACACTGTTAGAGAGACTTGATTTCAGCTGTGCTGGACAGTTACCTAAACAAGGAATGAAAACCAAGGCAGCTGCCACCAGCTCTGCTGTGTTTGTGGTTCTGAAACAGTTCACACAAAGTCCTGGATTACCCTCTGACCCATTATTTGTTTTCAAGGTATTTCATGAAATTTAAATGTAAAGCTCCCTTGAGAAGTTTTTCAAGTGGCAGGAATCAAGGAAGGATTCTATAAGCTGCACTGAAATGACCCTGCTTTTTCATGGCCTTGTGTTTTATTTCAGGTGACTGTAGAGCAACTGATAATGATGCCACACATTGTTACAACGGCTAACCAGATACTTATCATCAACATTAGTGCAGATGTAAGTGTGAATCAAAACCCTTTGGGGCAAACCCTTCTGTGGTAGGAGAAAGCCTGCATGTAGTTCTGAGCAATGTGGTTTCAGACAATCTCTGCTTCCTCCTCTGCTTAAAAACTAGACTTAAATGAGATCATTTAGTTAGTTTGTTTCTTATCCAATCTGTGACTCCACTAAGAGGTGTGACCATTTGTGTGGTTGTCCTTGATGTTGTGAACCATCTGTTTCCTGCATTGGCTTTATGGAGTTGGTCGTGTCTAACAGGCTAAAATTGTGTTTCTGCATCAGGGAAGAATTCTGATGGATGAATCAGGGATCCCCTTAAACATGCGAGACATTGTGGCTTCAAATGGCATTATTCACACTTTGGATGGCATCTTCATCCCTCCTTCAATCATTCCCATTTTACCTCACAGATGCAATGAAGAGCAGCATAAGATTGTGATGGTAAGTCAGCTTCTCCCATTCTCATGCTCAAGCACAGCTGGCACTTGCTGTGCACCCCACACTCACCTGGAGGGCCAAAAGCAGGCTGTGTAAACTGCATTTGGGAAATGTGGTCTGTCTGAGAGTTGTGTGAACACTGGTGTGAACTTTGGCAGCATTGTCCGTGTTTCTTCTGCTTGCACTTGGCACTGCTTTCCTGCTAATGAGCAAATGTTCCTTGTAGTTTGTTGTTCTTTCTGTGCACCCATCCTACCTTTGATTCCAAAGTACATTTGCCTTTGCCTTTATATGTTCTTCTTCCCACTAGAGTTGCTAACTCAGTTGACAGTGCTTTGTTCCCAGCTCTGTCAGCTCTGGTGTCCTGTAGCCTGGACAGGAAGCAGGCATTCAGTAGCAGGGCCTACAAATGCTGTGCAGTATTCTCACATGAACTGTTCCATACACCTTACTCGAGGTGCTTGCTCCCCAGTTTGATCATTGGTAGATTACTGAGGAAAGAAGATGAGGCTCTCTGAGTAACAAGAGGTTTGGAGAGACACAGTGAATGCCAAGGGGCCAGAGTGTCCACATGACTTGCTGATTCAGTGAGTCTTGCTGCCCAAAGTATCCAGCCTAGCAGGGTGTCTAGTGGCAGAGAAACTCAGAGAGTGCAGACAGACCCCATTTTCAGGCAGGTGAAAGCATGTCCTTGAGTGAGACACATGAGGAATGTAATTTAAGTGATAAACTTGGCACATTTCAGAGTGGGGAAACTAACAGCAGTTAAATATTTCAGATCCATGTTGTGAGGGTTTGGATACATGTACTGGGAGCAGTAGCTCTGGAGCATTCTTGGCATGGGGAAGAGGTTCCTTTGAGAAGATTACATTTTTGCCTCTTCTTTTTTAACAGGGCTCATGTGTGGATTGTGAGGCCCTCAACAACAGCGTTTGCCCACCTGGCAGCAAGAAAATGGTAAATATTTGTAATTATTTCTGTAATTTCTTTGCATAATGACAGACACACTGATGTTTCTAACTCAAGCCACTTTCAAATTAATATGGAGCAGGAAAGGCAGCCTGTAGAGAGGCTTGTTAGAGGGTATGTATCCAAGCTTTGTGATCCCAGACTGATGCCCACTAACTGCTCTGTGCACTCTCTTATTCTGGAGTCTGCTTGCTGAAGTACTGTGGATCACAGTGAGAAATTCTGGTCTAAATTAAATTGCAGACTTGCAGCTTTTAGCACTTCTGTTCTGCCTCAGGCAGAGCTTTCCTGTTCACATGCAGGGTTTGCCAGCTCCTCCAGAGTCTCAGAAGCAAACCTAATTCCACAAGTACTATCCAGTACTGCCTCTGCCTATATCACAGCCAGAGAATCACAACCTTTCTGCTGTGTAGAGGGTGAGAAAGAGTTTGTTCCTGGCCTGTGCTCCCTGTTGATTCAGAGATGAGCAGAGCTAGCTGAAGGTGGAAGAAGGGGGTGTGCTGCTGTTTGTTATCCCATGCTGAGCTTAGCAGAACAGCAAGTTCCAGGAAATTGCAATGGGAAGGTCAGACCCAAGATGTTGTTTGTGAAAGCCAGGGTGGTGCTCACCACCCTTAAACTCTTGGGTGTCCTCTGAGAGGTCTGACTTTCAGGAGAACTTGCTAATGCCATTTCAGCATGGATGTCTGAAGTAGAGATCTGCAAAATCACCAGTTGCACATTTTCATCTCTGATTGAGGCTGGCAAAGTCAGAATCACCTGGGGCCCAGTTCTGCCTGTGCCCAACTCCAAAACAGGTCACTGAGCACTGTTCCAATGTTGTCTGCAACCCTTTCTCCTATGTCTTCCTCTCTTCATCTCACCTATATTCCTTCCCTCCCTCACTCTCTCATTCTCTCCTTACTCTTTCTATGTCCCACTCTCCCTCCCTCCCCTCTCCCCTCTCCTATCTCTCTCTTACCCTCTATTTCTCCTCCCTGCTGCCCTTATCTCCCCCTTGTCTCCTCTCCCTCCCTTCCTCCCTCTGTGCTTGCTCCCTCCCTTATCACAGATACTATTATTAGAACTAAAGGGCAGCACCTTGGCTCAGGCTTGGGGACTCTTGGGAGCAAGAGGAGGCCACTGTGTGCCTTGGTTCATCCTAGGCCTGCCACAACTGTGTGCTGTTCACCTTGACTCCTCAGTGAACTTCCCCAGCTCAGAGATAGCCGCAGTTGCTCTCTGCAGCAAAAAGAGCAAAGGGGAAGGTTACAGTGCTAATGGCTTGTTTTGTTTGTGCAGGAACCAACACTCTCCCCAAAGGAATGTGTTTACGTCCATGACCCACAGGGCCTGAATGTCCTGAAGAAGGGGTGTGCCAGGTACTGCAATCAAACCATCACGGTGAGTGTGGTGCAGGAACACATTCCCTCTGGGAGGAGCTCAGCCCTGCTTCTCCTCATTCACCAAAAGAGCTCTGACTCTGAGTTGGGAGGGCTGCATGGGAGCAAAAGGAAAGCTGTCCCCAGCACCATCACATAAACGAGCTGCCTGCTTTTCCTTTGTCCCAGAGAACAGTGTAGCAACCTCCTGCAAATGTTAGAAGGCAGCTCAGTCCAACCTGAGTGCAATAACTAAATAAAGGACCCCTGTTGTGACCAGACAAGCTGTAGGAAGCCATGATGGTGCAGTGTCCCAGCTTTAGCATTTCTCCCAAAGGAAGCTGAGCACAGGGAAAGTGCTGTAAGCTGTGAAGTGATTGCATCCTGTTTATGAACCACTGTCACATGGTTTGGGAAAGTCTCTCTTAGTGAATTTATGGACCTTGTGTTTGTCTGCAGCTCCTGAGCTCTCACAGTGCCAACTCTATGGAATGATTTGTGGGTGTTTCATGAAATACTGCTGATTGTTTGTGTTATGATTGTTGCTCCTTTGGTCAGTCATGACGAGGCCTGCAATCCAGGACTGCTACATTGCTCTACAGGAAGGCAGTCCTGGGCAAGGATAAAGTAAGACTGAGTGGAGCAGCACTATTAAAGAATTTAATGTTCATAAAAAACATGCATCCTGGGTGTCAGAGTCACAAAACAAGCAGAAAATAATGGTTTGTTCTGAGAAGAATTGGCTGTGAGCAGGAAGAGGGTCATTGTTGAAAAATAAGTTAGGAGCTTGTAAGAAACACAGATGCTAAATACAACGTTCTGTTTACTTCCATGGCAGAGACAAGGAACAGAATTTGAGAATTATGAGCACAGGAGTATTCTAGGAAATTCTTGATAAGTCATGTCATACCTTACCAACTTTGCTCTTTTTTTCAGAAACCTGGATGCTGCAAAGGGTTCTTTGGTCCAGACTGCATGCCATGCCCAGGGGGATTTTCTAATCCATGCTATGGCCAGGGAAATGTAAGTGTGGAGGAACCTTCTGCATTGCAATGAGCAGGTGCATCAGTGTGGTTGGAGAGTGCAGTTTGAGAGGAGTACAATTCAGAGTTTGTGCTCCAGGGATAAGCCCACATAGGTGATAGCAGAAGATCCAGGGAGAATGGCACATATTTAGTGTGAATTAGGTCATGGCTGTTGGGCACAGCTCTGGCTGTGTGGGGTCTTGTATTACTACCACCACTCTTCAAAATCCTGTTTGTTGCTGTGAGTATCAAAGTGCCTTTGATGGATATCAGTGCCTTGTCATTTCTCTGAGTTTCAATCACTTTTGTTTTGTTCTTGTTTTCCTTCCAGTGCAGTGATGGCATTCAAGGGAATGGCAACTGTCACTGCTTTGAAGGTTTCAAAGGCACAGCCTGCCACATCTGTGCAAACCCAAACAAGCATGGAGAGAACTGTGATGAAGGTTAGTGACTCTGATGGAGAGACTAAAGGAAAATTTAGAACAAGGATAATGGTGCAAATTCATGTATATTGGATTCCCTTCTGACAAGACCAACATCATGAAAGGAGTGACAAAAATATCATCATGTGTATCCCTTCAAACTACAATGGAGAAACCATGTTTGATATAATAGTGATGATGTTTTGGAAACATCAACCTAATTTAGATCTCTCCTGTTAGGAAACAAAATACAGTTGACAATGACCTTGATAGCCTGAATTTGAGTCTGTTCTTACAGCCTACAGAAAACATGGACCCAGGCAGTCACAGGATCTGTTCCTTGGCCAGGCTTGATTTGGGATGGATGTCTCTCAGCAAACATCCCTCTATCAAAAAAAAAAATAAAAAATTGAATGATTGTTTGTTGTCACAAGAGATTGTGAAGGAAAGTTGGGAATCTATAGCTGTGGTGGATTCTGGACTTTTTGTACTTACTGCTCTTACTGTGTGTCCTTGACAGATTGTGGCTGTGTCCATGGTGTCTGTGACAACAGGCCTGGCAGTGGGGGAGTGTGCCAGTCCTGGTCCTGCAAGGAAGGCTACACTGGGAAATTCTGTGACATGACATCCAAGAACTGTGGCCCAAGTGGGGTGTCCCAGTACTGCCACCAGCACGCTGTCTGCAGCCTCAATGACACAGCAAGGTCAGTCTCTGGCATGTTCAGGGTGCAGTACAGGCATGTACAGGCACATGGCTGCCACCCCTGTGGCTGTGTGTGTGTCTGTGGACTTGGTGCACAAGATTGTCTGAGTAACTGAGCCAACCTGTTAGTAATAAATCCTGCTTGCTTGAGGGACTGCTCTACCTGTGTCCCTTTTGTGTTTAGGTGCATCTGCATGGATGGATATGAAGGGGATGGGTTTTCCTGCCAGCCCATCAACCTGTGCATTCAGCCAGAACGAGGAGGTTGTTCACAGAATGTAAGTGGGGTCAGACTCTGAAGTGTGGAGAGGCAGCTCCTCTCAATCAGGGCAGGGATCCAGGACTCCTGGGACTGTTACAGATTTTATGTGCTAATTTTTCCTGTCTGTCAGATGAGGTGGAATAACAAGTGTCTTGGCACACTCATTGTAAAGATGTCAGTCATTTGGGTTGGTGCCAAAGTGTGACACTCCAAGGACAGTTTGGCTGGTTCACACCAGATATTGTATCAGCCACACAGATTAGCTGTACAGATTTTTGGTTTGCAGTGATATTCCCCTCAAGCTCTTCTAGCATGTTACTTTCTCTGTAGCTTAACTGTGAGATCCAACTCATATTCCCAGTAACCATCAACACTACATTTTTATCCATGGTTAAAGACTGTGGTGCTTCATGTTGGAAGTTACTGCCAAAGGGTCAGACCTCATCATAAATTAGACCTTTCAGTCAGAAGAATATATTGGGGAATATATAAGAGAATAGGATGGCACTGGGTACAAAGTAGGTCTTTTCCTGAGAGAGATCTGCCATCAGTAACTGACTCCATCCCAGATATCCAGGCAGGAGATTGTGGTCCTCCTTTTCAGGGAATATTTATTGTGTAATGGAAGAGCTTTACGTGGTGATAATGACTGCCCTGTGAGTTATGAGCCACCTTAGACACAAGTGTCTACTTCTCTTAAAACACAAAATGTCTCCAGAATGATTTTATTATGAAGTTTTCTATGACTTTTCTGGAGAAGATGCTTCCACCCCCTGGCCCCAGTGCTGGAATCAGAGTTGGTCAGTCAGAAATTCTCCACAGTGTGAGGAAGGAGATTTGTGACTGTATTTTCACTGCACTGTCTCCCTTCTGCTGGGTGTAATTCCTTCTCTCTCCCTTCTCCTGAAGGCCCTGTGCACCAGTACAGGCCCTGGCACTGCCACCTGCCAGTGCAATGTGGGCTGGACTGGGGATGGCAAGGCCTGTGAGCCCATAGACAACTGCATGCTGGAGAGCAGAGGGAACTGCCACCTCAATGCTGACTGCATTTACATCGGGCCTGGACAGGTATGAGCAAAGCCTGGTGCTGGAATCAACACTCCCTCAGCTGCTCTGAGGTGGCCTTGGATTGCCAGAGGTAAAAATGGGGCTGGCCAGCAGCCAGGCTTGCTTGTCCACTGCCAGAAACACCAGCTGGAGCTGCAGCATCACAGTGCACTGCATGTGAGGTGCACTGGTGCTGCTGGACTCTGGGACTTGTGCAGCAAAGGGACAGGACTACCCTCTGTAATACAGTTTGATCTAGGGCACCAGTTGCTGCATCCCCCAGTCCCCAGACCACAGCACTGAAGAGCACTGTTCAGACAGTGTGTGGAGGGAGCTGGCCCAAGAGCAATGCATGTTCAAGTAGGAGGAAGGTGCACATGAGAGGAGACTTCTCAGGGTGCTGCTTCTCCCCACTGATTATGGGCAGCATTGCACAATGTGCTGAAAAAAAGGTACAAAAGCTGTGGCAGATTTTAGTGAGGTGAGATGTGCAAATGCTCTCCTAGATATCTTGAAAGCAGGAAGCTTTGAAATGAACTCCTCTTTCTGCCATTCACAAAGTCTGTGTCATTCCCTAAAAATCTGGAAATAGAGGAGGAAACCATCATCTTCAAGTGGCCCCCACAGCCAAGCAATGCAAGGGATCAATGTGTTTGAGTAACCAGGCAGCTTGTGTGCTGTGATAGAGGATGATGCTCTGCTAAGGAAACAACCCCACATTCCCAGTTCTTGAGGGAGCAGGAAGAAAACTTGGGAAAATAAATTAAGGATAAGTTTTGCTGCCTTAGACATTTTTTGCATCATAAATGAGGATTCTCTGGTAAGTCTATAAAACTGAAATATCTCTTTCTTGCAGAGCAAGTGTGTCTGCAAGAGGGGTTATGCTGGTGATGGCCACAGCTGTGATGCCATCAACCCCTGCCTCATGGACAATGGTGGCTGCCATGACCTGGTGAGTAGTTAAAGAGCTGTCCTCAGGCTGGCATGGCAGGGGAGGCTCACCTGCTCACTGACAGGTTTTGCAGCAGCCATGGCATTGAGAGAATTGCAAAGGTTTATGTTATGTCATCTTACTGGCCTGCACTGATGTGCTCCAAAGATGGATCCTCTGATTTTTGTGGGTTCACACAACCAAAGCAATCAGCTAGGCTTAGCTGTGTGAGGGGAACTCTCAGTGCCATCACAAAGGCAGCAGGTGGAAGGTGTTTGTGGGTGCTACTCTAGCCCAGCCTTTGGAAGGCCAGAATTCTATTCTATAGGTGTGACACTACATAACCTGTGTTTGCTCTCTAATTTCTTCTTCCTTTCCTTGTATTTGCAGGCTACCTGTGTACCTCTTGGTGGAGGAGAGAGATCCTGTGTTTGCTCTGAAGGCTATGTTGGGGATGGCATGACATGCTATGGGGACATTCTAAAAGTTAGTGGAGAGCAAATGTCTGAGGTCTTTTTGAGACTGGAGAGAGCTGGTTCTGCTCTCTTTTTACTTTCCCCTGTTACCTGAGTTGACTCCCTCTACCAGCATCAGTGTGAAGCCAAGTGTATTCCAAGGCTGCAGGGACAGAAGTGATGCCAGGACTAATTACTGCCAGTGAAACCCTAATTTCTAAGCTGCTTCCCCCCTGTACAGGGAGCTCCTGTCCTGTGCAATAAGTCATCTTTCCTTTGTTGTTCTGAAAGCTTTTCAGGTCAGAGCTTTCAGTCCCATTTTCTGTTGTTAGAAATACCAAAGGCCATTGCAGATTCAGTCCTTTGTCCTTGATATACATGAACTCATTGCAGATGAGTTGAAAAGTGGTTTTATTTGGAAATATATTTTTTAATGACTGAAGTTTGGGTAGAAGTGCCCATCTCTCCTCACAATACATGGTCCCTGTAATGGTTATAAAGTGAGAAGAATGTCAAAGTCATTGTTGCCAGATTTGATATTGCAAAGGGCTCCATTTCCCCACCCTGAGTCCCCCAGCCCTGTACCCTGTGCTCAGCAGAGATAACCCTTCTGTTGTCTCTGTTTGAAAGGAGCTGGCCAGGAATTCCCACTTTGCAGGCTTCTATGACTGGGTTAAGGTAAGAGAAACCATGGGACACCCACATGGGTAAGTTCTGTACAAGTGAAGTCTGTGAATGAGTCTGGTAGAGGACAAGCAACTCCATTTATCTTTTTCTTTAGAGAAAACAAAACAAAGTAAAGGAGAAATGGTTACAGAGCAGGCATGTAGAAAGCTGTAGAGTTTGTGGTAGAATGAGGGTCATGAGTGTGTCTTGGGGGATTTGTTTCTCTCACAATACAAAGCTACTTAATTACACTCAATTTTCATGGTTGTACCATCTAACTCCTGGCCATCAAAAAACAGCATAGAAGGGAAAGAAGGGGTAGCATTATATCCCTTTGGGACATCAGAGTGCATGTTTGTTCCTTTTCTCATTGCTGCTTCCCTGTCTCTAGTGTGGGGATAGGAGAGACCCTCCACAGATTGCATCACATTTTTGGAAACACACTATGATGGACAGCCTCTAACTTGAGCTTTAGCTCACCTGATCTGCTGCATACAAAATTGCTTTTGCCAGCAGTTATCTTGGTCCCTCCCCCAGGACTGATGTTGGGGATCCAAAAAGGATTTGTGGATATGATTGAATGTGTTTGAAGGAAAACCAAATTGGGAAGGTAGAGCTCAAAGCAGCAGGGTTTCCCTTGGCAATCAGGTGTCAGCTGTTTTGGCTAAACCATCTGTGGCATTCATTGATTGCCATGCCCAGGAGATGCTGCTGAGCCCCTGCCATGTTCCTTCATGTCCCTCTCAAGTGTCTGCAAGAGCGGGATGGCTGTTGGGTGTGTTTTGCACTGTAGATGTGGCAGTGGCGTCTTATTTGTTCATTTTTGTGCTTTGGACAACAGAAATCTCTCTTCAGCATCCCAGCAGGAGCCAATGTCACTGTCCTGGTGCCATCAGAGGCAGCTATCAAGAACCTGAGCAATGCTGACAAAGATTTCTGGTTGACCCCTCACACACTGCCGTTTTTAGTCAGGTACAAGGAGCCTCCTGCCTTCACTTTACTGGGCTAAACAACAGTAACAGAGCCATGAGATGGATTTTTTTTTCTTGTGCATGACCTATAAGGAGATATCTTGAGATAAATATAGAGGCAAATTTAAATATCTAGCAGGCAAAAACTAAATAGGCATTTAAAACATAACAGACCACAGGCCATGGGAAGTAGATTTATTTTTCATTTATTTGCAGAGAGATTTTCCCAGCTGGATGGCATCAGAACAATTCTCTCCATTGTTCTCTCCACATGCTAAACTACTTCCTGTGAGAGATGTGAATGTTGGGTGGTATGGTCTTATCTCCCTGTCATTACCAGCAGTTCCCTAATCTTTCCTTTATCTGATTTTGTTCCCCTCAGGGCCCACTTCTTTGAAGGTGTCTTCACTGCTGAAAAGCTCAAAAATCTCGATGGGCCAG
The DNA here is from genome assembly GCA_013398995.1 of Alaudala cheleensis. NCBI lineage: Eukaryota > Metazoa > Chordata > Aves > Passeriformes > Alaudidae > Alaudala > Alaudala cheleensis. The sequence goes on along the minus strand of VWYE01000060.1, from coordinate 86,009 downwards.
AACTACCCACTCTCAACCCACAGACCAGATGGCAGATAAACACCACGAGTGGTGTAAGGGTTTCTTACATAAGGCTCCTGTACCAATCCCAGATTTAACTGCTGAGGGGCTGCTGTATCCAGTGGGGAGCTCGGGTGGGACACTGGTGCTCTCAAATGCAGGCATCTTTCAGAAACTGTTACAAGATTACCCAGCCTTGAATGAACAACATATTTGTTTTGAACTTGGCTGGCACTTCCTAATCCTTTTGCTTCTCCCTCTGGTTCTTGTGCAGGTATTGACCATCCAGAATGCAAGTGTAGTTGTCAGTGACATCCCTGCCAGCAATGGCATCATCCATGTCCTCAGTAAGGTATGTCAGTACATGTGGCACTGGGAAATGCTCCAGTTGTAGCAGCCAGTTTGTGTAGCAGCCTCTGTGATAGGGCCAAGGAGGATCACAAGTCTGGATACTTAGGAAGGGATATAGAGGCAAAATATATGAGGTTATCACAAGGTCCTGACAGATGTTTCCTGTGCAGCAGTGTTCAGTGTTTAAAACATTTGTCTCCAAGACCAGTGGGAGGAGAGTTCCCCTTCTCTTGGCTGATAGAAGAGTTCAGGCTATTGCAGGACTGTGTCTAATGAGGCCTTTTAATAGCCTTTCTGGCAAGCAGGGCAGGAGCCCCGTGTGACTCCCCTCAGTCCCTTGCTCTGACCCCGCCTTTCCCGCAGGTTTTGTTGCCGCCCTCAGGAGATGTCCCACCGAGCCCTCCTGGCCTGCAGGAGCAGCTCAGCACTGTGGCCTCCTTCAGCATTTTCAAGGAGTTGCTAGAGGTAAGCAGTCGAGGTGAGCACAGCTGTCACTGTCAGAACAGACTTCTGAGCAAATGCTCACCTCACCCTGTACTGGGGGACCTAAATTTGGACTGCCTGGTAAGAAAGGGAGATCATGTGTGCCCTACACGAGGAGTCTTCTAGGAAAGCTTTTGAGCAGCCAAGGAGTTACATAATTGCAATTAGATGTCTAGATCACTGACATGTGTTACAGTGGAAGATGACCTGTCTACTGCAGGTGCTCTAATGCTTATACAAGGCAGAGAAAACCAGGAGAAAGGGAAGGCTTTTTACTAGCTGGGAAGCTGCTCTTATGTCAGCCAGGACAAGGAGCAAGCAATCAGATGGGTGTGGCTGAGTAGAAGTTGTATATCCCATTTTCAGGCATTTCCTCTTGCCGTTGTAATTGATCTCACATGTGGTTTGGGATTTAGTGAGTACAAGGGTAATTGCTGACGTTACTGTTTGGACCTTTTTTAGGAGTACCAGCTCATTGGGAAAGTTGAGTCCTCTCAACAATACACAGTTTTTGTTCCTGGAAATAATTCCATCGAGGAGTACTGCCATGCTGCCAATGTGACCCAGCTGGTAAGCTCACTGCTTGCTTCCAGTTTGAATATGTGTTGTGGTGGGTGCAGGGGCATGTACACTGCCAAACAGGAAACCAGCTCAGGGGATTTCAGCATGCAGAGGAGAGGAATATCTGATGCTAAAAGCTGCGAGAAATGTGGCAGAGAAATTAGAGGATTTCCAGGGGTGTTGCAGTGGGATGTGGAAAGAATATTTGTACCCCAAGTGCAGAGTAAATTACTATGTGGGATAGATGGCACAACTTGTTCCACTTCTGGGCTGGCTGAGGCAATTTTCAGACTTCTGAAAGGTTCCAAAAAATATTAATGGGTTCATCAAGTATCAGAATCATCAAGTGTGATCAGTCATCTGTGACAGAGAGTTACTAGGCCCTGTGGGTTTAATTAGCCATTACAGGCGCTTAGGAACATTTCTTATGCCATACCTCTGACTTAACTGTAGTCTAAAAAGTCAAAAGACTCCAAACATTTGTATTTTTGTGGATTTAGGACAATGAAACAGTGCAGTACCACATTGTACTGGGAGAGAAGCTCTTGCCTGCAGACTTGAGAAGTGGAGTTCATAAGAACAGCATGTTAGGGCTCTCCTACTGGCTGATGTTTTACCAAAACAGCACTCAGGTAAGGGAGGCAGACTGCTCTGCCATCTGAGGCTCTGCCTTGACCTATCACTTCCTCAGGCTGGTGACTCAATATTCCCTTTTCTCATTTGCACACCCTCACAAGTTTACTGCTGGGACTGTCTGGCAGCTGCCAGGCAATCCATGCAAAAGGAGTTGAAAGTATTTGTCTCAGCTGTTATCTCTTCTCTTGCTTTGCAGAAGTTTGTCAATAATATTCCTTTGGATGGACAATCCTTTGAGACAAAGAATGGCATCCTGATCGGGATGTCCCAGGTGCTCCAGGTCCAGAAGAATCGCTGCACTGCCAATACCACCACCATAGTGAAGGTAATGGTGATGAGCAAGGAGCTGACACCATTTCACAGGGCTCCTCCCCCTGCTGAGCCAAACTGATGGGTAACAGACAACCTGCCTTGGCTGTCCTCATGGATGAGACAGTGGTGTAACCCCACATGAGCCTCATGAAATGGGGCATTGTGGAGATTTGGCACCTCCTACCTGGAGATTCTGTACATCTAATGCAGCTCTTGTGCAGATCATGTCCAGCTCCCTTGCTGAGCCTCCCTCACAGTGCCAGCCATGGGGCTGGCTAGTGCAGGGACTCCCAGATACTCAGCTGTGGAAGGAAAACCCAGGTCAATTTTTGCATGCCATGACCACAAGCTCCCTTAGAAAATGCTCCCTGGTTTGCCTGGGAGTCATGGCCAAAAGTCCAGCCTGCATGTACCTTGTGGCTCATGGCAATTGAGCCACTAAAGCTGAAGATTGCAGTGTCAGACTGAGGAAAGTCTGCCTGCTACAGATAAGGCAAAAAAGTATTTTCAGCCTGTGTGAAGGAACCCCAGGGCTACAAGAATCCCTGAGACTCAGGAAAGGTGTAGCATAGGATCTCTTCTTCTGGTGTTTTGAGCCACAGAGATAAAAACACCTTTGTCCCAGCCAGCAGCCTGTAGAGCAACATTTGTAATTCAAGATTAGTGTGTCAGTGTGATGTGGGTAGAGGCCACACTTGTGACTTGTCCTGTTCTCTGTGCCCCAGTCAAGGTGTGGCAAGTGTGAGAAGGGGATCAAGTGTCCTTCTGGATCAGTCCTTGTGGTGAGTCTTGGATTCATGTGACAGCTCACAGACTGGTTGCAGATAATGCTTTGAGGTCTTTTTATTGTTCTATAGGTTTCATCTTGATACCTGAAAAAATCTGCCTTTGAGTCCTCTGTGGCTCATCCATCACCAAGGTTTTCAAGAAAAAGCAGAAACAAGGGAGGGTATCACAGGAAAAACATGGACATGAATCATGAAGCTCCACCCAGAGCTGGCACCAGGCTTTGCCTGAATTTCAGGAGCCCTTTAGTTTTCGCACTTAACAGAGAAGAGATGTCTTTTTTTTTTTTAATCTTTTACTCTTTTGGCATTATCATCAAGGAAAGCCAATTTAGGGTGCCTGTAGCAATTTCCCTGCCTGGAACATTGATTTGTTCATGCAGATGGGCTGGTTGTGCCTGCAGCTTGTTTGTGAGCTAGTGACAAACATTTCCAGAGAGGAAAATAAGCATTTCATTTCCATGCTGGCTGTGAATTGCCTAGCAGCTACATCTGGCTTCTTAGGCCTTGCTGCTTTACCCTATGCCCAAAAGTTCCCAATTCTTTTTTTCCTCAGTATTTAGACTTACATGTATCATGGGTTTGGCAGGTAAAAAATAGATTCTGTGTGGTGACCATCCATAGATACCTCATTGGTCTCAGCTCTGGATAGTTCAGAGTTTTAGGGCTATTCCTGTCAGATACAAATCAAGAACACTGCCATATGCACCAAAATGTGCATTGTTTATCTGACTATTGTAATATCTCCTCTCTGTGTCTATGTCAATCATATCCTCAGGAACCCCCTGGAAGCAGGAATCTCGCTCGCTGTGAATTGCGCTCTGCAGGTGCAAGAATACTGGGCTGCCATTTCACCTGTGCAAAAGTTTCTCTGGTGAGACAAACATTTGCCTCAGATTCATTTTGGCAAAAGCAAGATGGGTGTCAGAAGCACAGCCATGGAAGTGCAGCCTGTGCTGAAATCCTGGCAGTGTTTGTGCCTTTGCATTGCTGAGAGTGGGGTTGTCTGGGAATCGCTCTCTATCCTGGAGGTGGAGGGCCCTGGAACAACAAAAGATCTGCAGAAATGTCTGCACAGTGATGGATTAGCATCTGCTGCTTTGGTATTGTTGCTCTGGGTTTTGTCCTGCAGAGGAAGAGAAGGAGTTGAATGTTTGCAGTCTGGTTTCCTAAGGAAATGAGGCATGAATGATGGCATTCTGCTTGTGCCTGTGCCTTCCCGAATAACTGATGATTCATTGGAGCTGAACCAAAGGCGGGGAGCAGAAGGTCTCACACCTCATGTTGTGTGTGTTATGGCCCCTACCAGTTTTGTGAAAATAGGTTGCTGGAAGAAAACACTTAAAGAGAAAATAGTAAAAGAAAAACTTTCGTGAATTTGATGTCTTATAGCTGTTGCAACATCACTTGGAAAGTTTAGAGGGAACGGGAAATTGAAAAGGGAGAGAGGGAGTTAGATTTACTGTACTCACATAAAGAGTTTCAGTCAGCACTTGTACCTCATTTGGCACTTTTGCTTTGCTTCATTAGATGGTGTTTCTCATCATCTGTACTGTCCAGCTTTGTCCCATCATGAAGTGAGAGCAGTTGAATCAGGCTTTGGAACCAAATCACCTCCTGGCAGAGAGAGGCACACTGAGGACAGATGTCTGAGATAGGCTGGAGGGGCACAGGGTATTTCAGTTACTCACCAAAGGGCCTGTGTTTCTCAAGGGCAACACACACCTTTACATGAAGCTCTGGGCAACAGAACACCCCATTTCAGGGTGTTCACTGCATCCTACCTGTTCCTTCCATGTGTTGTCACCAATTATGGCTGTCACACAGAGAGGGGAATCAAACAGCTCCCACAATAAAGCTGTACCTTGTCTGTGCTGCACAGGATGGCTCACCCCAGCTCGTTCTTGTTGCTTTTGCAGAGGTCCGTCTGCTGCCCCGGCTACTACGGGCACATGTGCGAGATGTGCCCCGGGAAGCCAGGCCAGTGGTGCTCTGGGAACGGGGAGTGCCAGGATGGCATCCAGGGCAGCGGGGAGTGCCGGTGCCTGGAGGGCTTCCACGGCACCGCCTGTGAGATGTGCGAAGTGGGACGATACGGAGCCGACTGCAAATCAGGTGACAACGATGGCTGTGGCAGCTCGGCTCTGCTAAACTGCTTGTGAGGGCAGAAAAGTGGCCACATCTCAGCTCTCGGGAGGGGTGGTGGGAGAGCAGAAACGTCCCAAGACTGTGAGACAGGCAAATGGCTGCTAGGTCTCTGAGAGAGCGACAGCAGGCGTGATGAGCACTTGTGGCCACCCAGAGGAGTGGCCCCATTTACATCCTCAAACCAAGCATGTGCTGTGCTCCCTTCCTGCTGCCACCCAAACTACAGCATGCAGATACAGGTGATCTCTTCCTGGGATTTTTGGCCTGATACTGAGGGATCAAGAACCGATACTCCTGTGGCATTTTCTTTTTATACTCCTGTGACATTTTCTTGATGGCAGTTTGATGTGTTGGATGTGGAACAGAGCAGCCAGTGAAATGGCAGCAAGGCTGCTGGTGAGCCCTGGCTGGTTTGGCAGTGGTGTTTGTATCTCCCCTGCAGAATGTGGCTGTGACAATGGCATTTGTAACGACGGGCTGCGAGGGGACGGGAGCTGCGAGTGCTTCCCGGGCTGGACGGGCCCTACCTGCCAGGACAGTGAGTGTGAAGGGGCCTCTGGTGTAACAGTGGCACAGAAGCCTGAGTGATCCTATCAAGCAGCTCTCTCTGCTCTGACCACATGTACTCTGCAGTCCCCCGAAACCTTTTCAGACTCTGCTTTCTCATTCCTGCACACAAGCTGCATTTGCTGTGGCTTCCCCAAGCTGTAGACAAGGCCTTGAGTTATTCTGGTAAACCAAGAAAAGCCTATCCCTGCTTCTACCTCCACTGAGATTAGAGGCTACTCAAAAACAGCCCCTTGCTCTGGGAGAGAAATGGGAGCTTCCAGCCACATTAGGTTGGTCATGACTCCTGTTACTTTCCTGAGAAGGTGGCAGGGCTTGATTTGAATTTTCAAAAGGCCCAAGTGTGTTTGCTGAGCTGCTTTGTCTGCTCACAGATTGAGTCATTCAGGTGAGCTCAGGCTGTGGTCTGCAGTTTTCAATAAATCTGTCATTTAATGTCAAAGTAACATGTTGAAGACAGATTTGGGATTTTGATTAGCATTTGGGTGAGGAGAAACCTGAGCTTCTAAATATCTTAGGATTTTAAAGGTTTCCACACAAAGGTTGATTTTATTGTGAATTTAGAAATAGAAATCAAGCAGAGCTGTCTTATCTAGTGTAAATGTCAAGCATGAAAGCAGTTCATCTTTTGCTTCAAAAGGGCCAAAACCAAATGGCTCTGTATTCTGGATTATCAAGGTTTCAGTCCTTGTTTTGTTCCTAACAAGGCAGAGGCCACACAGATAAAATCAAACTGAACCATTAGCTCAGACAGAGAACATCAAATTCACTCCCTTGCAAAGTGCCAAAACATAAATCCCATGAGATTTTCATGTTGCCACATAGGACAAGAGAGTTAGCATCACTCCTGGTTTGCAGGCTCCTTTTCTCTAGATGGCAGAAATGGCCCCAGATGAAAATTCCAAGTTATATTTGTGTTTTCTCTTGCAGGAATCAAGATTGACTTATGCAATAACACTTGCCATCAAATGGCCAAGTAAGTGCAGACAAGGGGCTGAGTCATCCATGTGTGTTTGTGTGAGTTTTACACAGAGGTGATTCTGGCTTGGCAGAGGGCTGGCAGAAGGTGCCTACTCATCAAAGATGCAGAATTGTCAGTTCCTTTCTGGCAGCTCTCTTTGGACCTGAGCCACGTGTAGTCTCACCAAGGATTTTGTCTGTATGAGCATAAATCCATTTTAAGTTCCTTCAGCATGTGTGGATGGGAGAAAGCAGAGATTCCAAGGTACTCCAAGGCTGGCCTTATTCATGGAGCAAATCAACCAGCCATTCACAAGCTGTTTCTGCCCCTGCCAAGGAATGAAACAGGGCTGAAATTACTCCCTCAAGCTCCTTTCTCCATCCATTATCCAGACTCGTGTTTTAGGCAGGGACCCTGCCATCCCCTTTGTACCTTGCAGAAGATCATGGGTGTGGTGAGGGTGCACTGTGGGAGGCCTGGGCTGGACACCAGTTCCTGGCCAGCCTGACTGGAGTGTTTGGAGCTGTAAAGGAACCCCTGGAATGTGCCTCCTGTGGTCATTGTGGTCTTCTGCACATGCCAGATTTGTACAGTGCTTCCCACCAGCTGAGCAAATCAGGAGGTGTTGTCAGTGATTGTTTATCCCTGTCTTGTTTCAGCTGCCTCAACAGTTCCACAGATTCCCAACCTACCTGCTTCTGCTCTGCTGGATACACTGGGAATGGGACCCATTGCTCAGGTGTGTCCTGCAAAGACAAGGTGAAATAAATGGCAGGAAGTTGCCAGAGGAAAGATCACTCAAATTCTTTTCCTCTCAGCCATCTACCATGAATTCTGCCATGCTTTGGTAGAAATGTTTTCCAGTCCAGAGCTTTACACAGGATGCTCCTGATGTTGTTAAGCCTTGCAAGAGAGGGATAAAAAGGCGGCCAAGTGTAGGAGGGCAGTTCTTACTGCCTGATGAACATGAATGAATCGTACTCGTTCTAATATCACAGTATTGGTGGCAAAGTTATAACAATTTTGGCCATGAATCCTTGGAATGTGGGTGTTTCAATTTCCTAGAACTTTGTGATTCTTCTGTTTGCTGGCCATACCAAAACCAGGTAATAGTGCAGCAGCAGAGCCAAAATGAGGTGGGATTTTAGGATACTTCACCAGAGCTACATTACAAACCTTGTTTATGTCAACAGCAAACAGTCCAGGAAAAAACAAGTGATAAAATTGTAACAGTCAAAACACTTGTAGACATTCCAACTTCTTTTCAGTATTGCCCTTGTTGGAAAGCAAGTAAGGGGGGGGGGGGAAGCAAAACAAAAACAAACCACAAACATGTACCTTCTTCAGATAATTTTTTTTTTCTCATTTAACCATTAGTGGTCAGTGAGCAAATGCTGTGAGAGAAAGATTTCCAATTTGGAGCTGACTTAAGCTCAGCTTATTTACTTGGACTGACCTCTCTCAGGTCTGGATGAGGCCCCATGAGGTCCCTAAAGAGCCAACATTTTCATTAGGAAACATTTTAACAAGATGTTGTGATTTTGTTAAGAAAGATGATCATTCTGGCTCAGTTGATCATTCCTAGGTGCTCTGAGCTGATTCTGCTGCTCTTGTTTTTGGTCACAGAAATAGATCCCTGCACTACTGACCACGGAGGCTGCTCCGTGCACGCTGTGTGCACCAAAGTGTCCCCAGGAGAGAGAACCTGTGTTTGCAAGGAAGGCTATGCTGGGGATGGGACACTCTGCATGGGTGAGTGCTCAGGGTGTGTTTTGGGGGCAGCAGAGAAGCAGCATCAATACTAAGGGGAGTTTCAGACTAAAACATCAGTGTTTTGGTCTCAAACAAAAAGATTCCTGCAAGGTTTCTTGCTCTTATGCATGTCATAGAGAGGCCCAGAGACTGAGGGCAGTCTCCCACAGTGGTGCTCTGGGTGAAGATGGAGCTAGGGGAAGTCCAGTCCTCTCATATTCTTTAAAGCACTCCCAGACAGGCTTGGAATTTTCTGTGGGCAGATTTGTCTGCAAAGCAACAACTGGCCTTTATTGTTTTGCTGCAGAAGTTGATCTCTGTCTCGAAGGCAACGGGGGCTGCCACATCAATGCAGAGTGCATCAAGACAGGCCCAAAGAAGGTGAGTGTGCAGGGTGGATGTCAGGGCAGCTTTATTATGGAAGTTGTCACAGCTCTGTAATTCTCCTTCAGACAGTCCTGTCCATTGCAGTGCCCTGCTTTGTGCTTACTCCCTTCCATGTAGAGAAGGTTCCTTGGAAGAGCATGAAAACATTGCTGTTGCCATGAGAGCAGATGGCTTTGCTGGCCAGAGGCTGAAAGCAGCCTCAGGTTATATTTGTTGTGGACACAAGAATGGTTATTCATAGAGGCAGCAATGGGTGCTACACCACATGCCTGCTGTCCAGGGCAGCCCTTGTGTGTTTCCTTTCTTGGGTCCAAGTTTGAGCCCAAGGCTCTGTTCTCCCTCCAGGTCGCCTGCAACTGCCTGCCTGGTTACAGTGGGGATGGTGTGAGCCAGTGCAATCCCATCAACTTGTGTGAACAGGTATGTCTGCATTTGGCTGCTTCCAGAGGTGAAGGGCTGGAAGTGTTCCCTTCTCCCAGGAGTTAACAGCAGGAACAGCATTAGCTTGGTTGGTTGGAGCTGAAGTCTTGCCTTCCCACATACTGAAAGATTTCCTTATGTGTTTGGTCTCCACTGCCTCCTGCAGTCATTTGCAGTCATGTCCGTCACCCAGCATTCCCTCAGGGTGGAAAGAGGGACATAGGCTTGGAGGCATGTGGGCTTTTTCCTTTGTGTCCACTCCATGTGGGATGTGCTCAAAAGCCTCAGAGTGTTCTGTGCTCATGGCATCACTGCCATGTCAAACTGTCCCTCTGAATCAGAGGCTTTGTCATGGACTCTGTGATCCAAAGTGAGGTGTGAAAGTGTTATTTCACGGGAGGATTTGGTGCTGGGAGGCCCTTGAGAATTTGGGTGAGGTTTATTCCAAGGCACTAAACAAGAGGAAGGGATGGTTTCCTTTCACGGGGCTGCATGGAGTTTGCAGCTGCCACATGCAAGCAGCAGTTCAGGTGGTTGGAGAAGCCCCTCCAAGCAGCCTTTTGCTTTCCCTGCCAGAACAACGGAGGCTGCAGCCCCTTTGGGCTCTGCAAGTACACAGGCCCTGGCACTAGGAACTGCTCCTGCTCCTGGCACAGCATTGGAGATGGCTTCACCTGCCGTGGCAAAGTGCATCAGGTGAGAGGCGTGTGCTGCACCTTCTGTGTCCCCTGTCCTGCAGCAGATCACTGCCTCCTCTCCAGAGGGGGAGCAGATCTTGGTGTCACTTTCTTACGTGTGTAGGTGGGAGAGGAGATAGGTGCTTTGAGCAGACTCTCCATAAATCATAGGTGTGTTTGGTGTGCCAGCTATGGAAGAGAATCATGGCAAAGTGACTTTGCTCCAAAGGGAGGGAACACTCTACTGCTGTCAGCAACACTGGCCATACCTCCAGGGGACTGCTTGCTTCATGTCATAAACAAATGGGAGTGATCTTGTTTTTACCCAAGGCAACTCACTTCTGCCCAGTGGGATGAGGGCAGGTGTCCCCTGTGGCCATGCCAGGACTTGGGACCCAGTCTGGAGGGCAGAAGTCTATGTCCAGTTCTCTTGCCACTACAATGGCTGCCCCTGGGCAAGCTGGTGACCTTTTCAGACACTGTCAAATAACAGCTTGTGCCCACAACAGAACCACAAGAAAAAGAGATGGACTGTGAGTGCCTCTGCTCTCACTGAAAAGTCAGTGTGGTCAGGAGAGGGCATTTGCCTTGCTCTAGGGTATGTCTACCCTCTGGATAACATCCCAGAACTGGCAGTGGCAGCACAGTGAGATTAAAGCAGAGATTTTGTGAAGCACTTGAGGTGTCCCACCAGCACAGGGCAGTTACCCATGAGACAGGTGCTGCAGGACCAGCTTCCATCTTCTGTCCACTCCATCCTGCAGCACTTGTGAAGCTGCAGGCAGAGCTCACTGCAGCATCCATGTCATTTGTGCCTGCAGAGCTGGGGAGAGAGGGAGGGAAGATCACTGCAGTGTGTCAGTGAGAACTGGTGTCTCTTTGGGATGGGAGAGTGACCCAGAGTGGAAGGAGCAGGTCACTGTGCTGGTTGGTGAGGAGCAAGTGGAAGGGACCCTGCTAACACCAGCTGTTTTCCTTTGTTTAAGGAGCTTGGAAGGATTCCAGATGCATCCATGTTCTCCAGGATGATACAAGTTGGTGACAGCTTTGTCCTTGTCTCTGTGTAGTCAGTCCCACCTAGGGCTTTCTGCAGAGTCTTGCTAACTGGAACAATGTTTCCTGCTTCTCACAAATGCTCTTCTGACACAGGCAGAAAGCATCAAAGAGCTCAGCGGGGCAGGGCCCTTCACTGTCTTCGTCCCACAGACAGATTTCATAGCAAACACCACAGTGGTAAGTGCCCTCCCATGCATGGCTTTGTTGTGTTTGACAGCTCCAGCTGTGGCAATGTCCCCTCTGGGACTGTCCTGCCCAGTGAACCAAGGCAAAGGGGCTGCACCATGGGGAGTTAAAGGCATCCCCTGTTCTCCATCAGTGTGAAAGCAGAAGTCTGGAGGCATCTCACTGAGGAGACAACCTGGACAGGGGTGGGCATATCTCCTCTTGAAAGGAAACCCTTGTTGGAGATGATGTTCTGTGGGCTTCAGAGGCACAGTGCCAAATCAGTGCTGTGTGGTGGCTTTGGTGCCCAGGGGGCTGGTAACAGCAAGGCTCCCATGTGTCTGTGACAGATCCCTTACTCCTTCTCAGGAATAAGAGAATGGCAGCTTTTGGGTGTCAGTGTAATGGAATATCCCAACTCCATCACTGACTCATCAAGCTGGTTGCAATTTCCCAAAGCTCTCAAATGGTTTTGTGCCTTCAGTGTGTTTTGGTGGGGGGGACCATCTTCCCTGCAGGGATGAGCCAGAGGGAACTCAGGCAATCCAGGTCTCCCTCACTGGGGCTGGAGGCTCTGCCTGCAAGGCACAGTGCCCTGGTGTGACCTCACTGCTGCTTTCTGTCTGTAGTTTGAAGAGTGGAAGAGCAGAGGTCTCCTCCGGGACCTGCTTCGCTACCACATGGTGGGCTGCCAGAAGTTGCTCTCCAGTGACCTGGAAGGCCAGGAGTCCCTTACATCTTTATCTGGCCACAAAATAAATATCACAGTGAATGAGGTAATTCCCTTTGCTGTCCCATTTGTCAGGATGCCACCTTTTCTGTCCTGTGAAGGCACAGGGGTTGTGGCAAGTGACTGGGGCCCGCAGACAGGCCCAGGGTGGTGCCGTGGCTGGTGCTGGCCTCAGCAGGTGCCCTCCCTCGCAGAATAGCATCACTCTCAATGAGGAAGCCAAGGTGGTCACAAGTGACATCGTGGGTGTGAACGGAGTCATTCACTTCATCAACAAGATCCTCATTCCCAGTGACCTGCTGGGCCATAACATTTCCTCAAAGCTCTCACAGGTAAGGCTGGAGCCGTGCCCTGGTGTCAGGGCTGTGCTGAGCTCAGGGACAGGAAATCTCTCTCAGCACTGCTGCCTCAGCCCAAAACTGCCTGGGCTGCCCTTCCTTCCTGTCCCTGACTGCCTAGGGTTTGTCTGAGGCCACAGATTTGGCTTGTGAAGATGACAGCATTTGTGGCATAGCCATATTTGGAACATAAGGAGCCTTTTCTATCACTAGGGAACAACAGTTCTGGATGTAGGCAGTAGGATCTTGTCCCATGCCAACCATTACACTCCTTTTCCAGCACAGAGCAGGTTGCAGCATGAGTTTGCCAATGCCTCTCTGTGACTCCTTAAGCAAGCATTAGGCACTTAGAGAGCCTGCATTTTACAGGATATAACACATTTTATGTGCAGCACAACAGAGTGCTGGATTTTATCCCAGCTCCTGGCAAAGCAGTGTCTATCCAGGATGAATCAGAAAAGTGGTGGCTGCTGGATGCCAGCCCTTTCCAGGCCAAATCATCAGCCCCATGGTGACAGAGATAAACTTGTGTTTAGCTACCATACTTGTTGCCTGTCTGGTTTCTCCCGTGCCGTGCTGGTCCCGGGTGGGGAACCCTTGGTGTCAGTTGTTTGCTTTCCTCCGTCTGCAGCAGAACGTCACGGACGTGGCCGAGGCCTTTGGGTACAGCATTTTCAGCAAGCTGCTGCAGGTGAGCCCCTGTCCCTGCTGCTCCGGGGAGGTGCTGCGTGCCTGAGCACGGTCACTGAGGCTCGGGGCTCCCCCTTGGTGTCGCTGTGCCCCCGCAGGACGCGGAGCTGCTGCCGCTGCTGGCTGACCCCGTGCACAGACCCTTCACGCTGCTCTGGCCCACGGACGCCGCCTTCAGCGCCCTCCCGGAGAACCGGCAGAAGTTCCTGTACCGCAGGGAGCACCGGGACGTGCTGGCCTCCTACCTCAAAGCACACATGATCAGGGACACAAAGGTGAATGTGACAGCACACAGGTTATAGCTGCCAGGGCCACTGTCTGCTGTGACTGTGCCACAGTGACCTTGCCAAATATTTTGCTGCCATAGAACACACAGCATATCAAGGACCCAAAGCTGTTTGAGCATTTGAGGCACCTACAGCATCATTGTGAACCTCTGGTGGCTGAGCTGAAACCTCCTGTCATCAGCTTCTGGGGAGCTGCAAGGCTCACAAACAGGCCCTTGTGTACAGGGGTAGGAATGAGGGGAGAGTCCAGCTGAGCAAAGCCAGGCCCTGCTTTTTCACACTGGCCTCTCACTGTGCAGGAATCTGGGACTAACCCAGCACAGCTGTGCTGTGCCACTCACACCAGCTTCAGGGACTGCCACATCACACCCCTCTGAGGCTGCCCACTGACCCCTGTCCTCACCAGAACTGCCAGTTCTGCCAGTCTCTCCTTCACATTCTTCTTTTTCCCTCTTAGATTGTCGCTGGGAATGTGCCCCAGGTTGAAACCATACGGACCCTGCATGGCTCCACCATCTCATTCAGCTGCAGCAAAGCCCACGTGGTGAGTGCTGGTGATTCCAGACCTGGCTTCCCATGGGCCAGGTGTCCCTGGGCACGGCCACGGGGCAGCTGGTGCTTCTGGCAGGGAGTGAGGACAGAGCTGGGGTGCTGCAGCCTGGAACACCCCATTCCCTGGCTACAGCTGGGCTGGTAAGAGGTACAAGGTGTGGCCAGCTGGCAGGGAAGCACAGAGGTGTGTGGTACCTGCACATGAATGTCACAGTGACCTGGCTGCAAAGGTGCCACAACCTTTAGAGAGCACATGCTGCATGGACAGAGGCCATCCTTAGGACAGGTGGCTGTGAAAAGTGTGAAGTGGGAAGGGTGAACAAGGACATGTGCACAGAGATTTTGGAGATCTTGGGGTGATTAAGAAGCCATGGCAGCCAAAACCAAGCAACTTTTGGGTGGTACAGGCAGGATGTAGGATGTGCCAGAATTACAAGTTGCTTTCTTCCTCTGTTAGGGGGAGATTCTGGTGGGGAATGGTGATGCCACCATCATCCAGAGGCACATGGAGTTCAATGGGGGCATTGCTCATGGCATTGATAGACTGCTGGAGCCACCAGATCTGGGGTCTCGGTGTGATGAGTTCACCTTTGTTGAGCTGCAGGTAAGCACCTGTGCTGAGGTGGATGAGGGTCTGGGCCACCCATGCAGCCCCATGCCTGGGAACAGGGATGTCTGGAGGGCTTGCTGCTCTTCCTTGGCAAAGCCCTGAGCAGCCAGGAGAGGCAGCAGCACATATTGAGTTGTTCTGAGGTTTCTTTCTCCCTCCACAGGCATCTGCAGAGAGCTGTGGACTCTGTGGCTTTGAGCCCCCCTGCCCTGCTGGCTCCGTCCAACGGGTAAAGGTCACAGCTTTGTCACCAGGGAGACCTTAGGGGACTGATGGCAACACCCATGTGCCCCTCATGCTTTAGCAGCAAAAGGAAGCCCCACCTGCATGTGGCAAGCCCTTGGCTCAGTCCATGCCTTGCCCAACTCATGCAGGAGCTGGGCTGAAAAAATATGGGGTCAGTGGCCTTTCCTTGGTGGGTGACAGTGGCACAGGGGTCCCTCCAACAGCACTGGGGGTGGCTCTGGGTGCTTTATTGCAAAAGAGCTCAGCCTGGGAGTGGCTCAGGGATCCCGTGGTGAGCAGCCATGGGAGGCAGTGGCTGTACCCCATTCTCACTGCTGGCTCCTGGCGTGTCCCTGCGGCTCCTCTGGTGCTCCATTGTCACCAGCCCCAGCACACGTTAGGAATCCTCCGTTACTTATCATGAAACTGAATGAGTAGCACAAGAAAAGTCAAGGTGAGTTGTCAGTGACCAGTGTGGCAAAGTCTGTGTTTTGCCTGTTTGCTCACAGGGGGAAACCAGGGGCTGCTACTACTACGGGAACTACCTGCTGAGGAACACGTTCCTGTTCCACCGCAACTCCCTGCTGCGGCCGGCCTGGGGGCACTCCCCGTGGGACCCCTTTAGGAGACACTTCTCTTCCAGGGGGCCTCTGAGACGAGGCTGCAGGAGGAGGTGCGTTTCCAGCCAGTGGGTCCCGCAATGCTGTGCCAACCACTACGGCCGGGACTGTCGGGGTAAGAGCCACGCCCTCCCATCCCGCCCGGCCCTGGCCCCTGCGGGAAGGGGGCACTGCTGGTTCAGCAATCCCAGTGTGCTCAATCCATGACTGCGCTTCCCTGGAGAATGGTGGGCAGGGAGCCCCGGCCTGCAGAGGGTGCAGGGAGCAACACCCTGGGATTACAACAGGGAGTTCCCTTTCCTTGGAGAATATCTTGTCTTTGTGAAGAGCCCTGGGCACAGGGCTGCTGGGGGTGGCTGGCAGACATGTCACTCACGTCTAGATGTTGTCAATGCTCAAACATTCCCTGGCATCTGCCCTCTGTGCTGTGGGCAGCTTTCCCGTCCTTGGGTGAGTCTGCTGTAAGTGTGGGGCAGGACAGCACTGACCCAGCACATCACAGCAGAGGTTCCTCCCGGGCTGGAAGCTGTGCCAAATTTGTCCCTCTTGCCCCCATTCCTGAGTTTTCCTGTCATGGGATGTCCCCAGCAGTCAGTGCCCAGACTGCTGAGCTGTCTGTGGTCTCAGGAGCAGCTCAGGGGCTCCTGGTGTGCGGGGCCTGTGGAGGGGCCGCGGGTGGCTCCCCTCCAGCACAGGGTCCCTTTGTCACCAGAGCCTCACTAAGGTGCCCCATTTGCAGTGTGCCCAGGAGGGCTGGAGGCGCCGTGCAACAACCGCGGCACCTGCGATGACAAAATCGGCGGCTCGGGGATCTGCAACTGCAGCCAGGAGTTCATCGGGACGGGCTGCGAGCTCTGCGCGCCCGGCAGATACGGCCCGCAGTGCCGAGGTACCGCGGCTGGCCCGGGGGCAGCACCGAGGCGGGGCTGGGGCACTGGGGCTGCAGGACAGGGGGGATGTGCTGGGCTGACCCTCTTGATAAGGCCACAGGGCCAAAGACACCTCCTCGTTTGTCGAGCACAGCTGACAGCCCCAGTTTGGGAGAAAGTATTTCACTGTATTGTGAGCTGGGGGACACCGAAGTTGTGATGGGCCCTGTACAGAAAGAGCATCACCTGGGACATGCTCAGCAGGGACCTGTGCCCATATGAGACAAAAGCAAAGGGAGGGAAAAGAGAGTCCTCCATCCTCCCATCCCAAACTGGGCCTCACAGGGTCTCAAGGAATGTTTCAGAGTGAGAAACACTCCAGAAATGCCCAGGGGAGAGGGGTGATGGGGTATTGTGGGTGCAGACGCGGCTGGCCCTCTGTGGAGGGCATGTGTGATAGGGGGCCGGGACTGGCAGGAAGGGATGTGTCAGGCTCCTGTGCCCACCTCCACACCTGCCCACAATGCTGCATTTCTGCCACATGGCTGTCCTAGGGCCTTTCCACCAAGGCCTAAATGCTGTGTTTGTCCATTCCTCCCAGAGTGCAACTGCACTGAGAACGGGGTGTGCAATGGAGGCCTGCACGGCGACGGCTTCTGCTTCTGTGCCGAGGGCTGGACTGGGGAGCGCTGTGAAACCAGACTGGGTGAGGGATGCTCAGCTCTACCCTGGGACCCACCTGCTGTTCCCTGGGACCTGCTGCCACAGGGCTGCTTTCCCAGGAGCTGGGCAGAAATATCTCCAAACAGGAGCTCTCAGTTGTGAGGCTCATCCTGAGATCGGTCACATGCTGTTGCATTTCACAAGGGTTGGGGTGGTGAGGAAGGGGTAGAGGAGAAAAGGATCATGAATTGGATCATGAACAAGTCCCTGAGCTTAGAGGTGCTCCAAGAAGGGATTGAGGCTGAGGTGAAGATCTGACGTGTGTTTGATGGCAAGGCACCTGCAGAAGAGAACGGGCGGAGGGAGAGAGGTGGGAGAGAGCTGGCAGGTGGCCTGGGGCAGAGGTCGGTGGTGGCAGCCGTGCCCGTGTCACAGCCCTGCGGTCACTGTGAGCCGGGTGTGTTCTGGTTGCAGTGGTGACACCCACCTGCTCTCCCCCGTGCCACGCCCAGGCCGTCTGTCGCGCCGGCAACCTCTGCGAGTGCGACCTGCACTACGAAGGGGACGGCAGGACCTGCTCAGGTACGGAGCGGCCGCGGAGGCCGGGCTGGAGGGGCGGCGAGCGGGGGGAACCGGGCAGCAGGTGACCATCTGCCGATGGTCACGTCGGGGTGACAGCTGCCAGGACAGCCAGGCTGACCCCCAGGACACCTCATGAGATGGTTTCGTTAACCCAGGACTTCCCCCCTGCAGTGATCGACATGTGCGGCCAGGACAACGGGGGCTGTGCCAGGCACGCACAGTGCTCACAGACGGGCGTGAACGTGTCCTGCGCCTGCGACCCCGGCTACAGAGGTGACGGCTACATCTGCGAGCCCATCGACCGCTGTGCCGACGGCAGGAACGGGGACTGCAGCGAGCACGCCCACTGCATCAGCACCGGCCCGGTGAGCGCGGCCCCCAGGGCCTGGGAGAACCGCCAGCTGGGTGCCCTGGGACTGCCGTGTCCCCCCTGCCGCAGTGCCCTGCCCCTCCTCTCCGGTGCCACCCACCTCCACTCACACAACTGCCACCCTCCCGTTGTGCTGCAGAACGAGCGGCGCTGCGAGTGCAAGCAGGGCTACGTCGGTGACGGCGTCCAGTGTCTGGAGGAGGTCGTGCCCCCCACAGACCGGTGCCTGGAAGACAACGGGCAGTGCCATCGGGAGGCCATCTGCACTGACCTGCACTTCCATGGTGAGTGTGCTCACCCCTGCAGGGCCAGGGATGCTGTTCCATGGAGAGGTTCCCTCATCCTTCCCCTTTGGCCTGGAGCTCCCCTCAGGAGAGCTGGAGGGTAGGGTGGCCAAGGGGACAGGGACTCATCCCTGTAGCTTGGCGTGGTTTTCACGTTTCCCTTTACCCTACATGTCATGTGGGGAGAGCAAGCCATTGTGAGAGGGCCTCTGGTGGCAGTGGCTCCTGTGTGGAAGGAGGCCTCTCCCTCACTTGTGCCTTGCCCACATCCCACCCTCCTTGGCAGTGCTGCCCACGGTCACACAGGGACCCACGCGGCTGCCCAGGGAGGTGGCTCAGTGTGTCCTGTACTGATGCTCCTGGGCTTTGGTATTTTGCAGATAAGACCATGGGTGTGTTTCACCTGCAGTCACCCCGAAAAAAGTATGACTTCACTTATGAGCAGGCTCAGGCAGCCTGTGCTGCAGAAGGTGCTTCCCTGGCCACATTCCAGCAGCTGGCAGCAGCGCAGCAGGTCAGGGCAGGGGTGGCTCTGTCCCCTCATGGGGCTTGGAAAGGCTGTGCATTTCCTGGGGCAGAGCTAGCCCAGAGGTGACACGTGGGTGGGTGACCTCTCATCCCCTTAGCCAGGCCCTATTTGCTCCATCTACATCCATGAAACAGGAGGGCTGGTGGGTCTTGCCAGTCAGACTGGGATGGGACTTGTGACTGTGCCCAACACTTTGGATGTTGGGGGTGTGTTGGATGAAGCGCAATGGGAATGTTCATTGGGGTGGAAAACCTGGGATAGAGCTATTTTTAATCTAATAATTGATTCTCCTCTTCTAGATGGGATTCCATCTGTGCTTGGTGGGTTGGCTGGACAATGGCACAGCTGGGTACCCCACAGCCTACCCCAACCCCAGCTGTGGGTCCAGCCACGTGGGCATTGTGGACTATGGCTCCCGAAGCAACCTGAGCGAGACCTGGGATGCTTTCTGCTACCAGGAGAAGGGTGAGTGGTGCCAGCCCTTTCCTGGGGACAGTCCTGTTGGGCACAAGAGCTGTGTCAGAGCAGCAGGCAGGGAACTGCCCTGGAGCATGAGGGCAGGCAGGCACACCCCTCTCTGCATGCCCATGTCCAGAGCAACATGATGAGGGAATCCAGAAATCAAAAAGGGGTTGGTGCAGCCAGCCCTGGTGAGTGCAATGACCCCTGGTGTTCCCTTGCAGATGTGACCTGCAGCTGCCGAGATGGGTTTGTGGGAGATGGGTACTGGTGCAGTGGGAAGCTGCCCGATGTGCTCGCAGACCAGGAGCGCTTCTCCACCTTCTATTCCGTAAGTGACGCTCTCCTGGTCCTGCAGGAGCAGCAAGGCACAGGGAGGGAGCAGCTGGGACAGGGAGGAGCTGGGGTTTGGTCTCTGTGCAAGGTAGATGCTACAGGACACAAGAGGGGGTTTCTTTCCAGGGCTGGGGGGTGCCTGGGCTGGGCATTGTGCTGCCAGCCATGTGCCAGCTGATGGGGAAGATCTCCCATCTCTTCCAGATGTTGCTGAATTTTGCCAATGACACAGAAGAAGGACTGGATTTTTTCATGTATTTGTCTGATGTCTCTGCTCCCAAAACTCTCTTTGCCCCTCTGAATTCTGGTTTTGCAGACAATGAGGTAAGCAAGCGGGGATGAGCTATCAGAGCCCCAGAGGAGAGCAGGTGTCACCAAAGCTGGCATGACTGTGTGAAATAGTCTGGAGAAGGAGGAATGTGGGTGAGAGAGGACCAGCGGATTGGAGGTCTCCAGTCCAGCCATTCCCTCAAAAGAGCTATTTAGGTCAGGATGCTCAGAGCCTTCTCCAGCTGAGCTTTGATAATCCTAAGGGTGGTAGATCCCCTCTGCTCTGCATTCTGTGCTGTGGTATCCATGAATTGAGCTCTCTGTGGCCATGGAGGGAGTCTGGGCTTGGCTGGGGGGCTGCACAGCAGCAGGGAAAGGGAGAGACCAGCTCATCCATTTGTCAACCCTGTGCTTATTCAGACACTGACAGGAGAAGAACTGAAGCTCCATGTGTCATCCAGCAATGTCATCCTCTTCAGCTTCAACCTCACGACGGGCACCATCATCCCATCCCAGTCAGGATACGACCTCCATGTGTCAGACCTCCCAGCCAGCAACAGCACAGAGCACTCAGTAGGTTTAGCCCTGGCAGAGGGCAAAAAAAGCCGCAAGTTTTCACCACCATTCTTTTGAGATAGGGAATGATGGGGGGCCTTTCTGGGCAGGTGACATCATCTGTGTCCTGTGCTGTAGGACGCCAAGGGGATCAATGACACAATGATTGTGGAATGGGACATCGTAGCTTTCAATGGCATTATTCACGTGATAGCAGAGCCATTGAGGATCCCCCCGCCCGTTGTTCACCTTGGCCAGGTGAGTCTGGGGCATGAACAGGGCTGCCATCAGGGGATGATGTGATAGAGTCATGCCAAGAGCTGGCCTTGTCCTCTGCTCTCTGGCACGGCTCATTTTGGGAGAGCTGCCCATGGTCCCCCACAGGGGAGCAGCAGCAGGGGCGGTGCCATCGCTGTGCCGGGGCAGCGCCGTGACGGGGCCGCTGTTTTGGGCACAGGTGAACGGCGCTGCGCAGGGCTCCGTGGCCACGGGGACGTTGTCAGCGCTGGGCTTCGCGCTGGCTCTGGCTGCGGGCGCCGGCGCCGCCTACTACTGCGTGAGGAGGCGGCGGCAGCAGGGGCAGTTCGGGTACTATCAGGTACGGGCGAGCTGGGGAGCGGGGCGCGGGGGGCGAGGGCGGTGGATGGAGCCGGTGGCCGGGTCGGCTGTGGGGTCCCGGTGCGGGATGCGCCCCGGTGCCCGGGCTCCCGCCCACGCACCCCTCCGTTCGCAGGCCGATCTCCGCGGGGACGAGGAGCAGGAGGAGCAGGACGCGGGACCCCGGCCGGAGCGCGCGGGCCCGCGCGGCGCCAGGCCCCGCCCACAGCGGCCGCTCGTGGCCATCCCCAACCCGCTGTACGGCGGCCACGCCNCGCTCTCTCCCTCCCCGCTCGTTCCCCCCGTCCCCGCTGACGCCGCGCTCTCTCCCCGCAGGACCCGCCGCTGGCGGACGTCGGTTCCGATCCCCGCGGGTTCCTGCAGTGACCCCGCGCGGCCCCGGCCTCACCGCGCCGCCGGGAAATAAACAGCTCAGCGCCACCGGCTGTGCCCGCGCCTGCCTCGCCGCCCCGCCCCGCCGGTAGCGGCCGCCCCCAGCAGGTGGGAGCTCCAGCCCCTTGTCCCTGCCCAGTGCCTGTCACGGTCCTGTCCGAGGCCCCTGCCCAAGCCTCCAGCACCCACGGCCCAGTTCGGCCTCTCTCAGGGACGTACGGCCCTCGGTGTTCACGTGCAGCAGCCCCCGGGGCCCGCCGGGCCTCGTTCCTGTGCCCTCACACTGCCCCGTGGTCAGGTACGAGTCACGTCAGTCACCACCCCAAACACCCGTGACTGCCCTAGCTAAGAAAGGGCACCGACTGCTCCGTGCTGAACGCCTCAGCCTCGCTCTGCCCGATGCCCACCCCGGCTTCAGCCCAGGCTGCCGCAGGTCTTGGCCCCAAGGCAGACAGAACAGCCCCGCTGAGGGCAGTGAGCAGGTTAGTCAGTTAGTTACACATGCTGGAACCGTTTATTGAGCTACACACTACACACAGCACAAAGACAAGTGCCACATGCACCTACTACAGGTGTTGGATTAGAGCAGCTACATTAACAGATTGTCCAAGCCACTGAGTCGAGCACAAGGCATCTTGAAAGTGTGCGAGAGAGGCTGGCACATGGCACAAAGACAAGGCAGTGACACACAAGTGACAGACTGACAGGCCAGCCTGGCACAGCACTGGGGAAGAACATGCAGGAGAAGAGTTTGTGTGTGTGTGTGTGTATGTGTGACTCACTGAGGGTTGCTGACACAGTGCCTTTCTTTGAGTCACAGGTCCTGGCACAGGGTCCTCCACACCACCCTGGTTCCTTTTCCTTGGCTGCCCCACACTGACACCCCCAGCCCTTACAGCCCCTGGTGCCTGCCCCTATGCTCATCCACAGCTCCCTTCAAACTCACAGCCCTCACCCACTCTGCAGTCACTCATTTACCCTTGTGCCTGCTCACTGCCAGGCCCTCCTTCCTCTGTTTCCTCTCTCCTCCCTGTCACCTCAGCACTGACTGTCCCTGAGCAAGCTGGCACTGTCACCCTTGTTGACATCTGCAAATGGTGTGGCAATCACCATCACCAGCCCTTCATCCTGCAGCCATCACTTCCCACACACCAACAACTTTCTGAGGGCATGATCTCCTGTCTCTTAGGGTCATCCAGTATAGAGTGGCACAAACTCCCCAACACCCCCTCTCACCTCACCTCACCTGTCCTCTCCCCAACACCCTGCATGGCCCTGGGGCAGTCTGAAGCCTTGACAGGATCAGCAAGGCCCTGAGCCTGGTGTAGAGCCCACATTCTGCACCTCCCATCCTAAATCAGCTCTCACCTTCCTGAGCCGTATGACTGTCACCCTTGTCCCACCCTATAGACTCTGGCATCACTATTAGCATATCTTTACTCTTCCTCTGCTGAGAAGGCACCACAGGGCTCCCCACAGCACTTCACCCTCATCCCCTCCCCAAACATCCTTACCTGCCCCTCCAACCACATTAGGTCACATCTCAGTGAGCACAGAGGGAAATTCACCACCTCTGCTGCCAACCCTGCACCTTCCCTGAAGGGCCAAACACTGCAAGCCTCTGCAGCTCACAACAGACCATACCCCATCAATTGCTAAATAATGATTTCACATGGCATCAAACCCCAAAATACTAACAGTGCACAGCCTTAAGCATTCTCAAAAGCCAGCCATGTCCCCAAACAGTAACCTTGAGACCCTATGACCTACTCCCACACCCAAGGCTTGCACATCTGCCCATTGACTGACCAGAGTCCCCAGCAGGACAGACGAGTCTGGTGGGGAGCAGGGGGGGCTGAGGGCTGCTGATGCTTTGCCATGTGATGCACTCACTGATGGGCCTGAGTGGTTGCCCAGCTGGCAGCCCTGACCCTCCCTGTCCATCTGCAGTCTTGCTGCAGTCCCAGGCTATGGGGGCAGCTATAGACCCAGCAGTTTGTGTCACACATCCCTTGGTCCCTTGGGTTGTTCTCACCAAGCCCTGGAGATATGGAGCTCCATGCCTGAGCCACTTGTCTGGGCACAGAGCAGGGAGGGGCAGTGTCCCACCCTCCATCTCACCTACTGCTAGAGATGATTCCCTGCACAAGCACCCATCCTCTGTCCAGCCTGCAGTGCGCTTCAGGGAGAGGGATGGAGCCAGTGAGGGGAGAAAATAAACACACCATCTACACACATACGCAAGTGTCAAACGCCCTTTAGTGGTAGACAGAGGTGCTGCGGGCCCCACTCCAGCCCCGGCCGTGCTGCTGCCTGCAGTACCTGCCCTTCACCGGATGTGCACCATCTCCTCCAGGAAGGGGGTTTTCATGCAGCCCGTGCACAGCTGGTCCATCCAGAGGGGAGCCTCGTGCTGCAGGGGCGTGCGCCGGGGGTAGAAGGTGAAGTTGACGTCGTAGTTGAGCAGGCAGCTGATGGAGGCCATGTAGATGTCAGAGAAGCGCACCAGCCGCCGGGAGAAGTACGTGGGGTTGTGGAATGTGCGGAAGATGCTTCCAAACTGGGGGTTGAACAGGTTCTTTGTCAGAGACCTGGGAAGAAAGAGATGGTGTTCTGTAGCTAAAACTGTGGTCACAGATTATTCCCACTCCCTGAGCATTAGGGGATCACCCCAAGTACGGCCTCCCAAGGCTGTGATGCAGATGCAGCCCAGTTCCTGTGCAGTGAGACTGATGAATATTCAGTGTCCTCTTACTCCACCTGTTATGTAGCAGACAGCCACCAACCCTTCCCAGCACTCTCCTTTCCTACCCTGCCTTCAAACCAGTCCAGCAACTGCACTGCTGCATGGCCCCCACCCAGAGGCAAGTGACACCAGGCAGGACCAGAGTGCAGCAGCATTGTCCCCAGAGCAGGTAACAAAACAGGGCCTGGGAGCCCCTAAGAGACCTCCCAAATGACGGGGGGAAATGCTCACCTGATCTCCTGCCGTTCCTTCATCCACTCCAGCAACACTTGCTTTGACTCTGCATCCTGATACATCTGCAAAGACAGCAGTAGAAAGCATCACATCCATCAGTCCTGCAGGCCACACCTCAGCTCCCTGCAATTTCCACTGTAACTCTCAAACCCAGAGCCCACTGCACCAGGAGGAGGATGAGATATTTTTGAGAACCAGGCAAGATAGTAAAGGTGAGGGTAACCATCATGAGGTTACCCCTCATCCCCATGGTAAAGCCAAAATTCAGACTCAGAAGGCAGCATCGGAGCTGTCCTGCTCAGGCAGGAGCAGTTTACCTGCATTCTCTCCAGCAGCCCTGTCAGAGCCTGCTGCCAGGTCAGGGAGTGCATGTACTGCTCCGTGTTTATGATCCGGATCTCCGTCTCCAGCTCGGGAACGATGGCTCCAGTCCTCCAGCCATGACGTAGCATGAGGTCCTGGAGGTCAGGGTGGAAAAACAACCAAGAAGTCAACATAAAGACTGAGAGCCAAACACAACCCTGGTTCCTAGAAGAGTGGGTTTGTTCCCATTTCCTATTCTCAGGGGACAGCCATCCATGGCCTGTGTCAGTAACAACCATCTCCTGGTCACTAGGACCAGTTGCATGAAGCACCTAAAAAGGTGGGATCAGTACAAACTGCTCTCAAATTCACACTTTACCCACAGAAAGTACTTCAGGAGCCTTTTCTCCAGTGCTTGCATCTGTCTGACAGAAGTGGGGAATTCTGTGTGTCCTGTGGGGGGTGCACCCAGCACAGCCCTGAGCACTCAGAGCAGGTGCTGCCTTTTTTCCAGCCACAGCAGCCATGTGGGACTGCTCCCACCTCAGTGCTGAGCAGAGACACATCACTCACCGCAAGGTCACTGTACAGATGGTCACCAAAGTAGAGCACTTTGGATCCACGCCAGCCCGTCAGCCTCAGGAAATCAAAGAGGTTGCCCTGCAAGTGACAGGAGCTCAGTGAAACAGGGGTACAGGCCACCTTACCACGTGCAGGTACATCCCACTCCCATGGGATGGCAACCTGCTCTCTGCCCCACCATCTGCACCCAGAGTTTCTGTCCTTCCCCGCTTCACTTTCTTCCCTGTACATCCCTCAGCTTTTTTAAGGCTAGAGAAAAAGGCAAAAGCTCTTCCAAAGAGTTTTTGCAAACAGGGAATTCAGGGGAAATTCTGTGGTTTAGGACACAGCAAGTCAAGAAGACAACGTGGTCTAAAAAGGCAACAAAAGGAGGCAGTTTAGAGGCCAAGAGACACCTAAATTAGAATATGAGGATGTGCAGAAAGAACCCCAGGAGTTCTGGGTTTAGTTGTTGGTCTCAGGTGATAATGATTTCACCTGACAGGGTGTACAGAGGGAAGGTGAGCACTGCCAGGCAAGGCTTTTGGAGTCAGGAGCTGTTCTACATCCCTGACCACCATCCCAACCCCAAAGATAACAACACCCACATGTCCACAGGAATTGTTTAACCAAGCCAAAGAGCCAGGCAGCCTGCACAGATTCACAGCTGAGTAAAACAAACCAAACCCCAAAGCACCAGCTAAAGCACAGCACCAAGCAGCTTTCAAGGCTTTCCAAACATCCAACATGCACAGAAGGCACTTCAGGGACTACCCTTCCATCTCCACACAAGTTTTCCACATGAGTCACGAAAAAAAAAAAAACCACTAGGAAAGGAAATGTCTCCATCAATGCCAGCAGACCAGCACAAGCAGTCAGTGCAAACCTATGAGCAGCAATCCCTCTGGCCAGTCTCCAGTGGCAGGAGGGAGCCAGCACTCCAACCACAGCACCAGCCTGGCCAGAAAGCCCCCCCAAACACCAGGCAGCCCCCCAGCAGCCACTGGCAGCTTGCTGTAAGCACAGCTAAGGCTGCCCAGGAGCAGGGTGCTGAGCCTTCTGCTCCTGCAGCATCCCTGGAGCTGAGCAGACTTCCCTGAACAGCACAGAAACAGGACCAGGCAGCCTCTGCACTTCTTGGACACAACATAGCTGCTGCTCACATGAGGGCTGCTCAGGGAGCCACTGGCAGAGAAGGAAATGGAGGACAGCCTTGGAAGGAGGAGAGTTCTCTTGCTGTGCTCCAGTCACCTCAACCAGCAATGCACCTGACAGCCAGGGAACTTGTGCTTGGAGCTCCACGGAGCCACAGACCTGTTCTGAGACCTCCAGATCCTGCCCTCCTTTCCCCCAAGATCACTGATCTGGAGAGGGATGGGAGTACAAATATGGCACACAGAGAAAACACCACATCTGTTGGAACAGAGGGACTAGAGGGCATCACTTCCACTTCCCAGTCCCTAGGACAAAACACCAGTCCCTGAGGTCCCATTCATGGGATACCCACGGCAAAAATCCAGCCCTGCTTCAGAGGACAGGAACAGCTCAGAGGCCTCTGGCAACACCATCAGCACAGGTCCATGGCCACTAACATTTGCCAGAAAGAAGCATATTGTGGCACTCCAAGAAACCAAAAATCCTGGAGACAGGGTGGGCTACAACCAGGATACACACTTTGTGACATCCTGAGAACCACAGTTAGACCACAACCTTAATGCAGTCAGATAAAGATAATTGTGGGGAAGAATTGGAGAGGGGCCCAAAATCCTACCCAGCCCACCTTCCTCCCTCATCTTTTCCCTTCCTCAGTGCCTTATTCACTTAGTGAGCAACCTGTGGCCACAAAATGTGGGTGGGTCAAGAGCAGGATTTAATGCAGCAATAAACTCCATAGGTGAGGTGTGCCTGTCTCCTGAGGGAGCTGCTAACCCACTGGGAATGAGCTCTACTAGCATGTTCCCAGCTCCTAGCTCTTGGCAGAGGATGGGACACCAGCCCAGCATTTTGGCAGGCCCACCAGACAGAGGTTTCCCAACAGCACTACTCTAGGACATGACCTACTCTGCTGCCACAGGTCAGGTCTCAGCTAATTGACAGCAATCTCACTAACAGTTTCTTCCTGTGGGATTGGACAGCTCAAATAATCAAGAACAAACTGTCCTAAAGCCAGAGGCAACTTATCCCATGGGACAGACCAGCTGCAAGGACAACACCCAGGGCAGCAAGTTCACCAGAGCTGCAGCTCATCTTCAGCCATGCTGGTCCTTCCAGAGGGGGAGGGGCAGGAGCCAGGTTTTGTACTGTCTTAGATGCTTTGCACCATATTTGATCACCCTTGTTTCTTTATTCCTTATTTCTTTATTCTACACAAGTCCACCTTTTCCAACCTCATGGAGAACAATTTGAAGTGAGGTGTGGAGGATCTTTGCCTGCACAACAGGTTTCAGAGAGCTGTACCTTTTTAGCCTCAACTACCACACTCTTGGGAGCCCCTCCAGAACAAGAGTTTCAGGACCAGAACAATCAGAAGAGCTGAGAGAAAAGTGCTCAACTGACCATGCTGGACAATCAGAGCAGACCTATTAGGCTGAAGGTTTCATTGCACACAGGGGCAGGGAGAGGAGGGGTAGCACCCGGCTACACTTCGTCTCTGGGAATTTCTCTCCAAAGGGGGAGATATCACAAGAGTTTAGGGGTCAGGTAAAGGACGGGGCTGGGGCAGCTGCGCTCTCTCTCTCTCTCTCGCTCTCAACATCAGAAGGAATGGGGCCAAGCTGTTGCTGACTGTGGGGAGAATTCACTGCCACCACTGCAGCCCAGTCCCAGGGCCCTGCCACCCTCTGCTCGTGTGCCCAGCAATGCTGAGCTCCTTTTCCTTCCCTGCCACCCTCTGCTCGTGTGCCCAGCAATGCTGAGCTCCTTTTCCTTCCCTGCCACCCTCTGCTCGTGTGCCCAGCAATGCTGAGCTCCTTTTCCTTCCCTGCCACCCTCTGCTCGTGTGCCCAGCAATGCTGAGCTCCTTTTCCTTCCCTGCCACCCTCTGCTCGTGTGCCCAGCAATGCTGAGCTCCTTTTCCTTCCCTGCCACCCTCTGCTCGTGTGCCCAGCAATGCTGAGCTCCTTTTCCTTCCCTGCCACCCTCTGCTCGTGTGCCCAGCAATGCTGAGCTCCTTTTCCTTCCCTGCCACCCTCTGCTCGTGTGCCCAGCAATGCTGAGCTCCTTTTCCTTCCCTGCCACCCTCTGCTCGTGTGCCCAGCAATGCTGAGCTCCTTTTCCTTCCCTGCCACCCTCTGCTCGTGTGCCCAGCAATGCTGAGCTCCTTTTCCTTCCCTGCCACCCTCTGCTCGTGTGCCCAGCAATGCTGAGCTCCTTTTCCTTCCCTGCCACCCTCTGCTCGTGTGCCCAGCAATGCTGAGCTCCTTTTCCTTCCCTGCCACCCTCTGCTCGTGTGCCCAGCAATGCTGAGCTCCTTTTCCTTCCCTGCCCTGCCGGGGCCGGGCGCCGCTGTCCCGGGGCCGCTGCTCCGGCGCTGCTCTGGGGCTTTGCTGCCCTGCCGGGGCCTCCCGCAGCTCCAGCACCACCCTGGGGCTGGGATCCATCTCATCCACCAGCCCGGGGCTCCTGCTCATTCCTGCCCTTCCCTTGGTGCTCCTCAGAGCCCTGCAGGGCACCGGGATCAGACTGCCCCGGGGTTTGGGAGGCAAAGCCTCTCCTCCATCCCTTCCCCTCCCGGCCGAGAAGGCCCTCACGAGGTTCCTGGTTCTGTTTGTTGTCAATGCCACAGTTACTGGTGTTTGTTTGCCTTGTTACACATCCTAGTAAAGAAGTGTTATTCCTACCTTGCCTGAGAGGTCCTTAATTTCAAAATTATAATCCTTCAGAGGGAAGGGGTTTCCATTCTCCATTCCAAGGGAGGCTCCTGCCTTCCCTAGCAGACACCTGTCTTTCAATCTAAGAAAAGTCCCCACCATTTCAGACTCCTGTTTGACATCCCTTATGCAAACATTCACTTTACCTCTTTGTAGATCTTTCCCTTCTCCAGCTGGTTTATTTTGTCCCACTGCAGTGAGCCTTTATCATCCAGTTTTCGAAAAGGTCTGGGAAAAAATGGGGGGAGATGTCAACATCTTTTGATTTTTGGTGATTGTTACCCAGCAACCAGAACATTTGAATCACAAAACTTGTTTACCTATGTAACAACTTTAAATAAAA
Source organism: Alaudala cheleensis (assembly GCA_013398995.1). NCBI lineage: Eukaryota > Metazoa > Chordata > Aves > Passeriformes > Alaudidae > Alaudala > Alaudala cheleensis. The sequence continues at coordinate 56,733 of VWYE01000060.1, read as the reverse complement.
GCTCTACATGAGTTCTAAGCGACCTTCTGGGCCTTCTGCACTATTTTCTCAGGGGAAGAAAAATATGAAAGGGAAATACCTTTTCAAAATGCTTCCATTGACTGTAACCATTTCATGCCAAAATCCCTAACAATTCTTCTTGTTTTCACATACAGAGAGAAAGAAAATAACCATAAGGACTCCCTCTGAAATGCCAAGGCTAAGAAGGCTTTGCCATGAAACACTTTGTGTGCTCTTCCAACCTGGCTATGCCCCAGCCCAGCAGAGACCATGGAATGTCCTGATAGGATAAAGCAAGTCTGCAGAGAGAATGGAAAGCAGTCCCCATGCTGAGTTCACCAGGTGAAATGAGCTGTCTCCTGTTTCTCCTGAGGGCTTGCCATGACATTCTCCACTCCATGAGTGGATCTTAGGCACCAGGCACCCATAGGTTTTATTTCCAAGAGGACCAGATCATTGTAGCTCCAGGCTATGCTTGTAAAGCATTTCACCTGCAGCCCATGCAAAAAACCTTTACCAGGCCAGCACAGCTTATAAAGCCATTCCATCCCATTGGTTTACTCCAGCATATGCCAACTCTCTGGGTAGTGGGGAAGGAAAACACATGCAAAGAAAAGAGCATACCAATCCCCCAACTAATCAGACACAAGTTCCCAAAGCAAAGAAGTCAAAGAGCAAAGTAAGGACAGCAGCCTGTCTGTTGGCAGCTCCTAACTGACCACAAAACCCAGCTGCCACATACAAAGACTTCCAGAGCTGCCAGTTCCCAAACAGCATGTATCCAGTACTAACAAGACCCAAAAAAACTCAAAAAACAAACCACACAGATACTTGCTGTGGGGAAGAGGAAAAGGAAAGATTTTGTCCCATTCTCAAAACAAGAAATAGCCATTTCTCATGCCAATTTTAGAAACACATTTTCTGCTTGGCTCTACACATTCTATCTGTTTATTCCCAGACCGGTCAATTCTTGCCTCCTCAGAGAGTATCTGGGAGAGCATTGGAAGGCTGAAACACCTCCTGGAGCCAGGCTGTGCTTAGCAAAGCAGAGCTCTGTGGCAGGCCAGGGAGCAGCTCCCTGCAGGGAGGGCAGCCCCAGGCAGGAGTGCCCTGCACACGTACTTGCGGCGGTCGGTGAAGAAGTTGGGCTTGTCCGCTTGCACAATGACCATGTCAAATAAATCCCGCCAGTTCTTGCCAACCATGTGCTTCATTCCTTTGTCCCTAAGGGCAAAGGAACAGGAAAATTAACTGATCCAGTACTCCCTTTTCACCCAACACTGCATCTTTACAACAGTATGCCCTAAATTCACTTTTATTTCAGTAACAGAAGAAAACAGATTTGTGAACCTCCCAAGGCTGTCTCATTGTATGAAGTATTGACGTTGTGCTTTGCTTTAAGCTGTCACATATTTTCTTCTGCACCACTGGAAGCCCAGGGAAGTCTGTGATACAGCAAACACTGCTAGAGGCAATTGAAAGTGTCAGCTCTGTAATGTTGTGGCCAGCCACAGCCTTGTAACTTCTTCAAAAAGTGAGATCAATGCTGTGGGTGCAACATTCACCACAAACAGTTCCCAGAGAGCTCCATGACTACTGCCACCAACCCCTGTCCCATACAAATTCCAGGTGCTCAGAGGGGGGAGCACCCTGTACAGCTCTTGCTGTGCCATGGTGACCATTGATGAGCAATAATGGTACTCACACAAAGCTAAAGGGACTGTTTGTGATGAGGAACAGCTTCTTCTTGTGGTTCACCAGGCGGTTTAGCACAGCATAGATTTCATCCCCATGCAGAATGTACTGTTCTGTATCAGAATGAAACACACAGCATCAATCAGAACACTTTGGCATAAGTCACCACCACATTTCTATAAACCAAACCTAGCCCCTATACCACTAAAGATGCAAAAGGTCTGACTTAGATCCACTTCAGGCAGGCAGGCAGGCAATGAACCACCATGGTGACAAAGTGGCATTCCTCATCCCCATCAAACCTGTCTAAAGACTAGTGACAAGTGAATTTGGCACCAGAGCTCTATTTAACTCACCCATATCTTTTTCAATCCATTTGTACATCACTCCTTTCACATGAACATCTCTGATTGCATCCTAAAGAAAAGAGCAGGGGGGAAAACATTTCAGCTTTACAACATGGCATTCCTGTTTCCCAGCATGCAAACCCACTGCCACCACTGAGGACAAAGGCAGGAATGATGCATCCCCTCTTTGCTGCATGAACAAAAACTCCATCATTGCAAAGCAGCAGAGCCTGCCCACCACAGCTCACCAAGATGCCAAAAGAGCAGGGTGGCTGGCTCAGCTGATGCAGTGTGAGGGGGAAAACCTCAAAACTTATCTGTGAAAGCACAAGTTCCTTCCTGCTCTTGGAAACGAGCATGTTACCCCAAGGGTTCCAAGGCAATAAAGACTGTGCCACTCCAAAACCATTTACTGTCCCAACTGTCTCAGACACCAGGTGGCTTTTCTTCCTCCCTGTGTCTGTGGAAGCTCTGACAAGTGTGGCCCAAAGGACAGGAGTGTAGCCAGGGTGAACAGCAGCAGAGGAGAGCATCTGTGATCACAAGGTGCTCCCCACAAGCCAGGGAGGGCCACAGCTCCCAGCCCTGGGTGACCAGTGTGCACAGGCAGGGCAGAAACTCCCACTAGGAGGGTGGCACAAAACACAGCTGGAAGGGAAGCAAGTTAAAGCAGATGTTGTCAAGGGCATCCAAATAGCCTCTATTTTCCAGGCCAGAAGCCAAGATACAGCACATTTTTGGACACACCCAACTGAGATTCTGCCCAAGTCTCCATCCAGTAAGATATGCCAGACCCACAAAATCATTTCCAGAACAGCAACACAGTTTGCAGTGTTAGCACATGCAAACGCTTGTTTGAACAGCACCATTTTTATCCCTGACAATTTACAGAGGTAAACAAATGCTGCCTTTCCCCTGGACCCTTAAATTCCTGTTACACTGTGTGTGCCCCTTCAGGAGCTGCCCTTTCAGACTGAGTCCCACACTCACCACTGACATCACTACAGTGACACTTGCCACACAGTCAACTGGTCTCATGGCAGTGCTGGGGAAACCTCATGACCTCCAAAAAACTTCCTCTGTCCCAGGAGAGAACCTTAAAGGGGGATGATGAAGGTGGAGGCATTACTACTTCAAAATGGAGTTTTAGAACCATGTGGATTTGAAGGGCAAAAAGGCAGAGGTCACAGCTCAGAGCCTTATTGGAAGGAATCTGAACACAGAGCAGGAGCTCTAACAAGAAAACAACTTTCTTTTAACCAGCACTGTCACTAGAAGCAAGCAGAACTTAGGACTTGCATCAAAACTACCTTTGTAGAGAAGAAAAATTTCAGTGTGCTCTTTTCCCTAAACTCCTGCCCTCAAAAAAAAAAACAAAAGAAGGGGAAGAAAAGGGAAAGTATAACCTTTCTGCAGGTAAAATCTTGGCACATTGGTAGGTGTCAAACAGGACTCAAAAAAATGCCTCCAAGGGGAAGCAGGATAACCTGCACATTCTTACTCTCAAACATGAAGTGACCAAACTGGTGTGACAGGACTACTTTAATAACATGCCAGCTTCAGCCTTTACCATACCCCAGTCTCTGCCCTTTTGATTCAGTGCAGTGCCTGTAGCACTTAACCTGCTCCTGAACACTCAAGCTGCAGCAGCAGAACCACCAAGAGTTCCAGCAGGGTGTCAGGTTAAGCCAGTGCTGTCCTCACAGCTGGGCTATGCAAGTCCTCTGGGACACCTCTCTGCAGGCACTGAAGGATCTCTGTGCTACTGTTCACAAAGCATTTCTTTGCACTTGAACCTGGGTACTGCAAAGGGGTAAGTTTTGCAAAAATGTTTGTTTATCCTCATTGTACAGGAAAAAAGCAAGGACTCTTCTAGTGACAGCACATGATGGCCCCCAGTTTCAATGTAGATTTTAGGCACTAACACAGATTTTCTGTCATAGCTCTCTTCTTTGCCTACTTTATGTGTTCCTCAGGGATGACCACACTGTCCACCAAACCAAAAGGACAAAGGCAGGATTAGCACTCAGGAGTCTGAGGGCTGGACCACACCAGTGGCCCTGGATTGGACATGTATCAGCTGTGGCAACCATCCCCCTGCTCTCAAGATTTCAATTAGGAACACATCCATTTGACCTCAAAAGAAGGTTCAGAAGATACAGCTGACTCCTGGGGGCTTTTGTGAAGAGTATCCCCTCTTCCCATTTTCCCCACCCCAAGAAAAGAAACAACACCCACCACCCTTGAAACATGTTAAGGTCTTGTGGGAAATGAGCTGGCACATTGCTATCAAGCACCAACAGAAGGTCAGGACACACAGCTGACAGGTGGGTCCTTATCTCAAAGCAGCAGCACAGACATGGAGCTCCATTTCCCTCCCAGAACTGAACAGCCAGTGGGTGAGTCTAAGATTCCCACAAGGTACCAACCCTTCTCCATGGGAAAGGGAGTGCAATAAGGACAATGTGTTGTCTGTCTGCACAAGTCACCCAGAACAGCAATCTGGAGCACTCACATTTTGTCTACAGCATTAACTAACAAGTCAAACAGCCCCAGCAATGCTGATAATCCCACACAGTCCTTTTAAGTGCCACTTAACACCTTGGAGTAAATGACACATGAAAGGTGCAGTCACCCACTGGATCAGACTATCTGCAGCTGCAAGAGGTGCAGGATTCTCAGAACAAGCAAAGACAGGTGTTTTCCAACAATCACTGTATAAACTGTTTGGCACATGGCCAGACCATGACTCTTTGAAAACTGACATACTAAGGAAAACAATTTGAAAGTCTGCAGAACCAGAAAACATTTACACAAGCTTTCTGACATATTTCCCATGGAAGGACCTTCAGCCTAAGCAGCCCAGGCACTCCTACACCAGAAACACCAGCTCTGTGGTACAGAGAGAACCCAAACACATTCTGAAAACAGCTTTGAATATTCTCTGGTAATGCTTTTATGTAAAGGCACAACAGAGCTGTCCTGTCAGGCTGGTCACTGCCAGCCCCTGGGGTTTGGGTGCTGCAGAGCTAACAGCTCTGATGTGGTGTGAGCTGTGGGGCAGCTGACATTTCACTTACAGATATGTCCTTGTAGAGATGCACCTGGTCAAACTCAATGCCATGATTGATGAAGCAATCAATGACTGAAGAGAGCAGTGTCATTTCAGGAAGAGAAAAAATGTCCATAAACTGCTTAAGTGATGGACCCTGGAAAGCAAAAAATGAAAGGGAGACATTAAACCAAAAATACTGGAAAAAAGTAGTAAAGGCAACAAACAAGCTCATATCACCCAGCACCATCTGAAATATATTCCAGGCTAAAAAGAAAACACTAGTGTGGGAAGTCCCAGTCACTCAGCCAGCAGCCCTCTCTTCTCCACCAAAACACCAGCCTTGAAGAGAGAGATGTCTTCTTCACATAAATCATTAAATAAAACCCAGCATCATTAATACCACAGGGTAAAGGTGGAGGAAGCAGGGAGTCAGTCTCAAATATTTTTATTTTAACCCCTGCTTCTCACCTGGACTCTTGTCATTAATACAGGTGCCAACAGACAATGCTCTGCTACAGCAGCAAAGGGCCTTGCTGAAGATACCACATTGCTCATCTAAACCAGGCTGTGACCTGTGACAGGGCACCAGAGCTGCTCAAACCACCTTCCAGTGAGGTTTCACGAGGCAGGGTAAGAATCACTCCAACAAGTCATTTGTCAAGGCCTGTCACTACAGAAAACCCAGAGGAAAAAGAGCTCCAGCCCACCAGTACTCAAGTGGAAATGGATAATTACATCCTGACCAAGGAAAAACTGCCCTTGCATTAGGCAGAGTTGCAGCTCTCACACAGATTTGCTATTGTTATTGCCTATCAATCACAAACCTATCAGCAGGCCAAAAGCCAACTGTGGCCCCAGAGAGGCCCCCCAGTAATAGAAACTTTGTTTATTCTGTAGATACCACCTGTGCAAAGGACTGCAGTGAGTCTCCCTTGCAAGATGAAGCTGGGATCAATTATTTCATTCTCCATTGATAAAACTCCAGACCAGAATGGGGACAGTTACTAAAGTCCTGTATATGGAAAGCAATTTGGGAAGCACACAGGCCTCCCCATGGACCTGGTCACCAGCAGTGCCCTGGCAACCCAGTTCCATCATGTCACTGCATGAGCTTTGAGCAGTCCAGGACTGAACGCTGGGAGGTTGCAATGCTGTAGGAGAGTACTGGCCCCTTCAGAAAATGTTTATTAGAGCTGTGTGAAAGACAGACATGAAAGTAGCATCCAGAAAACCACAGAAGGTGCAGATAGTGGAAGCTGACAAGGCCACTGCTGCCTAATGACAAAGGTGTGGCCCTGTCATGCCAGGATGTGTAACAAGAGAACATCTTCCTTTAGTCTGGCTGGGTGAGGGTGGCACAAGACCAGCCCTGTCTGAAGGCAATACCTGGGGCAGTACAAATTGCAGTCTAAGGGGCAAAGGAACAGCAAACAGCATTTTGCTTAAGGTGTATTACCAAAAAATGCTGTAATCAGAAACTATGTTGGTGTGCTGAGGGTTATACAATTTCCATCCACCCAGCACAGGACAATCTCACCTTCAGCAGAAGACAACACAAAGGGCCACACACCCCACATGGTGGTGCTGCTTGGGATACTCACTGAATCCTTCCAACACTTCTGTCCATTTTGATGTCTGCTTGCTAAGGGAATAGTTCTCCCATAGCAAAACCAAAAGTTTCTGTAAACAGCCTTCATCTTTTTTTCCTGTTCAGAGATTCTGGGAAAGAAGCAAGAGGGACAAAGACAGGCAGTTCCTACTGAAATAACTAGCTATAGGATTCAGCAGAGTGCAGGAGAGCAAGGGCCTCTCAATACTGGAAGTACAGTGGAAACAGGTTAAGAGGAAAGATTTACCTTATCAACTCTGATTTAATTTTTGTGCCTTGTCATTTTTCTACAGGGCAAGTCCAACCTTTCCCAATTCCCTTTAGTGGCCTTGACTTCCTTAGGCAGAGACAGTGACAGGAGTCATGACAAAAACTGGACCTTGCTTTCAGAACGTTACATGTGCTTTTTTCACAACACCTATGAGATCTCCACCTTCATTACATCACATGTAAAGCCACACCAGCTGCAGTGTCAGACACTGGGAAAGATCTGTGCCCACCTGCTGCAGGTGTTGGGATGCTGGCCACACACTCCTCCTAACAGAGAAGCAGGAAAACCCTTAAGGGAGAGTATTTACACACTTCAGCCATATCAGTCCCACTTCTCTTGTTGCCTGTTAGCAACCTCCCTTTGTTCATACAGCAACATCAGCATGGCAGACTGAGGAGAACAAATCAAACTCCTGCCAAAGGCTCTCTCCTCACCAGCTCACTGCACCTGCTCACACCAGCAACCATCTTAACCCTTCTTTCATCTCTCTCACTAATGTGAGAAAATAGGTCCCACTCAGTAGCACAGGTTGAGCAGACATTCCTGAATGCAAATGCCATTAGCTGTAAATACTTCTGTTCTCTTTGGGATCTATCTATTAGTTCATGGTGTCTATGACATTACTAGGAGAGGAGATTCACCTCTTCACAAAGCTGATATCTCTACTTCCATGGCTAAATTTTTCAATACCAACTACAGGAAAGAAGAAAGCACCTGGTACATACAAAGCACAGAAAGGCACCTCACCATAAGCACCTGGTCCTACAAAAGGCCACAACCTGAAGCAGGTTTCATGGTGACAATTATTTAATAAGAAAGATGAAATCATCTCAAGTTTGGCAGGAGTGAGGAGAGTTGCACAAGAGGAGGGCAGTCAAGGGCAGCTTACAGACAGATCAAATTCTAAACAAAAATGTCCTATTTCAAAGCTGGAAACATCATTGAGCTTTAAACAGAGTATATACTTATCCAGAAAGCAACCACTCAGATTAATTGTTCCCAAGAGAGAAAGAGAAACATCAAGAAGTGACCTTGCTGGAAACTTCACAGAGCAAACTCTCAGGGGCATTACCAGAGGAAGTGTGCCCTTCTTCCAGCTTCCCCTAAGGCACAGGAACTAAGGCAAGAAACAAAGCAGTTGTGGGAGAAGATATGGGAACGGTCCCACTTGGCCACTGCACCACACCAGACACTCAAGGAAGAAAAAGCTTCCTAACTTCCTCCAGTTCAGGCAACCAAAGAATTTTTACAGCTCCTACAGACAATATGCCAGGATTTTACTTTTTTTACATATTTTTACTATGTTTACACTCATGGACTACAACCCTACAAATAATATCCCCTGAGCAGTTCTGAAGGAGTGTGGAGGGAGATCCTTAACATGAAGGGGAAAAAACCCTACCCAAAAGCAAAGAGACAAAGGCAGTGCAAGCACACGACTGCTGCTACACAGAGACCCCCTCCTGAACAGCTCACTGCAAACACGAGCAGTGCAGGCTGCCCCGGTAGCTTGGGAGCTGGATTTGGCCAATGAACAAGCAGGGAGCATCTCCCTATCAGTTTTCAAAGCCATTCAGCTCTAAACAAATAGCCCTGGTATTTAGAAATGCTTTGCAGATGTCTTTCAGATGCTAAACTGCTAAATAACCTCTGGGGCATATTCCCACTAGAACAAAAACACACACTGTAGCTCACTGGGGACAGAGCTTTTCCAAGGGAGGCTGCAGTCATTTACATGTGCATACAATTCCCTCTGTTTTCCAAGCTGTTCAAGGAGCTGCTGCTGCATCCCAGCAGCCAAGGGCTTACAATACCTTGCCATAGAAGTCACTCATCTGGTACAGGGGGATGTGCTGTGTCCCACCATAGAGTTCGATCACCTCTTCATCAGGCACCGGTTTGAGCCCTCTGGACACAAAACAACACAGTTTGTCAATAATCACCCATCTGCACAGTGCTACAAACAGCAGAGAAAAACAGCACAGGGCAAACAGGCTCTTTCCTAAAACTCAAAAATTCCTCCTGCTCAAAAGAGACAGGCAGAGAGCCCAACAGCTTTGAAGAGTCACATAAAATCTTTCCCAAGACATTCTTCAGATACCTCGTTTGGTCCTACAAGTTAATTGAGGGGCTTTATCCACATTCCAGCAGAGTCCAGCCAGAGGCTTCTCTCTGTCTGCTGTCAATTTGCTGACAGGACTGCCCCACCAAATCAGCCCCCTGACCTGACTTGGGCAGCACTGAGTAACTCACTTGGTTTGGAGATGTTGCTTGATGAGATACATCACCTTTCATGAAAAGGCATAGCAAAAGAGCTTGCTGAAAATGGGGTTTCCTTCTTATTCAGTTTTCCTAAACAAGATCTTGACTAACACCATTCAACAGAGAAGGCTGCTTTTCCCAAAACCACCAAAGCCAGGAGTATGGATGATCTGTGCAGTTCATAACATCAAGTTATCTGACTGCTGCAGGTTTTGCCTCTCACACAATTTTGATGACTGCTCAAGCAGTTGGCAACTTTCTCCTTTTCTACTCAGTTATTATCCAGCATCTAAGAAGTTAAATGCAACCTCAGTTGTGCTCAACAGCAAAGGACAGTTTAGAAAGATACTCCAAAAAAGACAGTTACAAAAGGACACTAGGGGAAAAAAATTAAAATGTGTTTTCACTAAAAATCTCTTTATGAAGCTGTGAAGTAAAATATGGGGCGGTACAAATCCCCTGGTCCCCTCACCCCCCAAGCTGGCACTCAAAGAAGCCAATTCTCTCTGGTTATGAAACTCCCTTCTTAATATTCTTGGAGTGTTTACTGAAACTGAAGCTTAACAGCAAAAGGGCAGAGATCAAGGAAAAAAAAATACTTTGGCTTCCATGCTCAGAAGATACAACATAGGATTTAAGAAGATTTGCTATTGATATTTATAAATTACTACTTCTTACACACCAACCCCACTCCTCTTTGGGGCAAGGTGTTTTCTCAGTCTCCAGTCTTACAACTCTTAGGAGAAAAATTTGCTCTGCACTGTTTCAGCCACTTATTCCAAAGCATACCCAGCTCTTTTGGGAGAACTAAAGGAAAAATAGGACAAACTAGGAGTTAAAATGAGCCCAGATTCTGATGCATTGTTACTTATTGGCATGGGTGTGTTGCTTTAAGATGCAATTTGCACACCCAGATCACTCTCCAAGGCACAGCAGAGCACTGCTGGGATCCACTCCTGCCTGCAAAAGACAGGCCCATGTGTGAATCACACAGAGAGGAGCCCTTTGCTATTGGCTCTGTTTGCTCTCAGGTGTTAACCCAGCCATGCTGCAGCTAAAACAGCACACAGTGTACGTGACCAGATGTGTATTAACCATTACAAAAAGTTCCAGGTCGTCCCACCCACACCTGCCTTGAAATGCTTGAGAAAAAATAACTCCCTGCAATTCTATGCCAGGTAAGCATTTGAAGCAAGAGCAAACAGGATGAGCCAGACAAGACTGTGCTCTGCTCAGGAAAGAAGCAGAACAACACATGCCATGAACATACACTCAGATGTAGAAATCCACTTTTGCATATATAAGCATTTAGAAAATGATTCTCAGAACTGACAGACCTATATGCAGTCCCCAGCTGGACATAATGGAAAGCATCAATCTTCATGAGAAGACTCTGTGACAAGGGATAGATATTTACTGTTAGAATTGGGTTATTGTTAAAATTTACACTGAAACCTTATTAAAACTTTAAAGTTCCACACAAGTGACATTCAGAAAATAAAGTTCAATATGAGCATCCCACATCTATGCACTTTAGACAGCACTTATTCTCCAGCTACTTTTAGACACACTTATTCATATTGTGACTTTTTATTGGCCTCTCTGGCAAAAGACCATCTTTCTATGAGCCAAAGTCTCTTACACCCCAGTTTGTAGACAGGGATGTAGTTGCAAAACAGGTACAACAATATTTCCGTGACTCGAGACAGTCTATTCTTATCTCCCTTCAAGAAAACACAAATCCCAAAGGAGCTTTGTGTGCACAGATCTATTTCCCCCCACATTTATCTTGAGCAGAAATAAGTGGGCAAGTTTTAGTTCAGAGCACAGCTGCACCCAATCATTTTCCTCACACAAGAGCTCTCCCCTCCCCAGCAGACATTGAAGGAGATATGCAGGAGCACACCAGGCTGGTAACAGAGCTTTCTTTACATTTTTACTATCAGACTCCCCTAATCATGAGCCATCCTTCTCCATCCATCATTCTGAAGCTGCAACACAAGCCCTTGGGCATGGAAAGCAGCCTCACACTAAACCCACATCATTCCACAGCTTGCACAAGGAACACAGCATCAAATTTTTTATTAAAGATATCATATCAGTGCATCTTGTTACACTGTGGGCAGACCTCCCAGTAATCTCTGAGGAGCGCAGGCAAATGTGCTCAAAGTTTAGGCACAACCCAGATTTCTGTGTGTTTTGCAAACTCTGATCCTGAGAAAAGATCTACTTTCTACTCACTCAAAGAGTGCTTTGCTTGGCCAGGCCACTTGCCTGTGTTTCTCAGATACAGCAGCCAAAGATTTAAACAGAGAACCTTCAGTTTCCCACAGATTACTTATTGCTTGGTAAGGCCAGAGGCATGAGTGCTCTGCTGCCATTCTGTCTCCACAGTTAGGATGAGAGACAGAAAATCTCTAGAGTTTTTTCCTTCATTCTCTTTTTTCCCTCGTGCTGGAGAACAGCACACACATTCCAGCCTGCACTGCCTGCTTCCCTGAATTTGCTCAAACTCAACATATGAGAAAGCTACTTCAGTGAAGCAACTTTCTGTGCTGTGCTCCCACCTGACTGCCTGGCTGAGCAGCCAGCATGACATCACTGGGGCAGCAGGCTTTCAGGGAATCCAGCCAAAGCACTGAAAAGGGTTAAAGCTAATGCCTGCACTCTGCTTGCCTGTGTTCCTAAGAAGTATGCATCTCAAGTAGCTTGGATCTTATTCCAGGCAGTCCTATTATTCCGGGTGGGGAAGGCTTCCTAAAACATTCTCCTGACAAGTCATTTCTATTATTAAAGTAAGACATTATGGCTCTGCTCCTGGCAAGTACTTGTAGATGCAGGATTCACTTTTGTTGTTTAAATTTCCTGAAAGACAGAAATGATCACATAAACAAGCTCAGTTTTCTATTAATTAGCCTGTGGAATTAATTGACTTAAACTGGCAAGGCTGTTTACCAGAGGCCTTTGCTAGACTGTCCAGTTCTGCTGGAGGCCAGGCTGCCACAATAGACATCTTTCCTTGGGGAAGAACCCAAGCAGTGAAAAGCACAGCCACCCAGACTCCCAGGTCATTGGGTGACAGATGTTACTGCAAGCAGTGACATAAAGCATTTCCACTGAAAACACAACAGGGGAAGACAAAGCCCAGGAGAGTGAACTTTGTACAGCTTACCTTTTGTACATCATAGTGCAGTCCACGTATGGCAAAGCCTGGAATGTAGTCATACTTCCCAAGGCTTTCTGGATACTGGGAAGACAAACAGTGACATCATTAGAGCATAAGCACCAGATAATCAAGAAAATAATTTCACCTGTTGAGCTCATTTAGTCCTGCCTAATTTTGCCCCTTTGGCAAAGAAAGCGGATGAATGGGATAAAACAAAGGATCAGGATACCCAAAGCCAGTTTTTCTCATGGAAGAGACAGTAGTGAAAAAGCATCAGATTCACTGAGGCAGTGAGGACACTTCTCCTAAGCTCCATTCAATGCATATATTTGGCAAAGATTGGCACTGCAGAGCCCCCCTAAACAGAAAGACACAATGAGAAAAAATGCATAGGCAGTCACCCACTGTAACAGGGTGTCTGTTCTGGGACATGCTCTAGGGCATCATCCCATCAACCAGCATGTGCCAAGTCTGCACAGCTTCAGTGTTGGCCCATGGTTTATGTTTAGCCACCATGTGCACCTCCAACCAGCAGAATTTCCACAGTTTAGTACAGTTGACCTGGCCTTTTTTACAATAAGGCTTCCCCTCCACATTTATAAAACCTCAGGAATGTATATCATGTTAAATTATCTCAAAGGAAATTAATTCTGCAATCAAAGATTGTGAAATATTACATTTATCTCAATAAATCAAGTAATTGATGTGTGCACAATGCCTGCACAGGCAGGTCTAGGGCACTGCAAACACAGCAGCAAGCTTAATTGAGTGGAAATTTTTAGCACCTCATTACCTTGAATTGTTCTATTAGGATGTTTCTGGCAGTGTTGAAAATCATGGAGTGTAGCAAATTAGAATACTGTGCTAATGTGTAGTCGTAGTCAAAGCCATAGATCTCCACATCTGCCAGGCTGATCTCATTGTTAGCATAGATGGCAGCAGGGTTGAGGAGATTGCAGACTCCTGGTGGAAGGAGATCTAAGAGAAGGGAAAGGGGAGAGGTTAGAGACACTGAGAGCATTACTGAAGCACAGACCTTTTGTTCTGGACCTGAGAGCAGCTGCAAATGCCACACAGCAGCAGCAGCAACAAAGAGCACGGAGCTGCTGTTGAAGACTGCTGCCCTTTAGCTCACTCAAATAATCTCCCGTGAAAACACACTCTGTGAAACCTCTGGCTGCACCTGGAGATAAAGCTCTGTGTCCATCTGCACAGCCACACCGACCTTCTCTGTCAGGAAGCTGCAAAACAATGCCTTCTGCTCTCTGGCCTAAATGGAGCAAAGCAGACCCGAGATTCTGAAGTGTCAAATTTCTACCTCAGAGCAGCTGCAGTTTCTGCAGGCTCCAATGTGAAAGGCAGCCATGATAAATCACCAGAAAAACACACAGCCCTCCCTTAGAACTCACACAAGCAAAAAGGCTAGCTGTCCTCTTGGAAAAGTCTAGATTACTCCAAATTAGAAATCTTGAGGTTTGTCTTTTGGCATTTTTTGTTTGTCACAGAAGCAACCAGACTAAAGAAATCCTGCAGGTACCATTAGGACTTTTTAAATTTTTGTATAAATGGGCAGGAAAAACCAAAGTTTTGTACAAACACCTACAAGTGAAAAATAGCCCACACTAAGTTATGCTCCTGGAGCATGCAGTGCTGATAGCAACAAGTGATCTGCTTTTCTCTGATAAACAGCTGTGGACACAGCTTGTGGTTTGTCACTGCAAAGCAGGGGTACTGTTCCAGATGCTTGGGAATAACACTTTGCTCCCCAGACCACTGAGAGATGGGGTTAAGTGACCAAGCAGCTGAACTACCTGTATATAGATCTCTTCCCAGAGCTAGTCCAGAGAGGAGAGCTTTTGCTCCACTGCAATGGGAGAGGCAAGAACAGATCTTCCCACAGGCTTCCTGCTCCATGAGAACTGTCCCTTGCAAGAGCAATAAAAATAGTTCCTTGTAGTAGGTTGCCTGGTCACAACCACACTGGGGGACAAAGGGGAAGGAGCCATTTCCTCCCTCCTCAAAGATGGGTCATTTTCTCTTTGAGTGACAGAAGAAGAGCAGACATTTTCCAGATCCTACTCAGCATCAGTGGGTAGGATTTTTTCTTTTCCTACCTTAACTTTTGGCTTTTAGCAAGGACCCCTGTCCTGGTTCTTTAGTGCTTCCTTGCTATAAAACCAAGTTCCATCTGTGTCTAGGACAAAAAATACATTATTAGAAAGAGATACCATCCCTTCCCAATACAGACTTTCTCTGGAATTATAACAGAACTTAGGCAAAAGTTTGAAATTCTTTTGTGAGCCCTAATCAGCAAAGGTAACAAAAAAAAAATTCAAATGTTTCAAAAGGTTTCCTTCTCAGGGGAAAGAAGTCACTATGTTACAAAACACTCCCATCCTCCTCTCCCAACTGACTTCCATTTGGCCTTCAGACACAATTCACCAGATCATGTGGAGAGGTATCCCTAGAAAATAAAGCAGGAGGGCTGACTTACTGGCTCCACACCAGGAACAAAAGCTGTCTGTCAGTGCTCTGCTGGTGGTAGAGTTCCTGGAAGAGGCTTGGGAGAGTGGATGTAATCCAAGTACTTTCCACTGAGATTTTAAAAGATAGGAAATATAAATAGGATTCAGATGATCACAACTTTCATCCTTTCATCATAAATGCTCTTTGCACCATAAATAACAGAGTTCCACTTCCTGTCCTCACCTCCAGTCAATTTGTGGAAAGACCTTTATCTAAGCTCACACTGGGATTTGCTGGGTGTTATTTTTTTTTCCTTACAAGGAAAATGATGACACAACCATAATCACATCTCAGGGGAAATGTGCAAAGCTTCCCTTGTGTATTAAAGCTCTTTTTTCTTTTTATGACAAATGCACCCAACTTGCTGCCACAGTGTCCCTACAGAGAGGTCAACTCTTCCAACATTCCCCTTTTGCTAACAGATCCAGGACAACACATTTTGATATCCTGAGAGCATCACAAAATACCATTGCCTGAATCACACCTCTCTTTTCACAGAAGACGAGAGAATCTTCTAGATTCCACTACACATGCCAGCCACAGCTTTTGCAAAAACACCATCAGGAAAAACTAAGGGAGCAGTAGGATTTTGTAGCAAGGAGACAGCAGGCTGAGCTTCACTAAGCAAGTCCTATCTGTGATCAGAAGCATAAGCAGCTACTGTGCCACAACACAATTTGTGAAGTACATTTAGACCCAGTGAGTGAAGCAATGCTCCTCCCTGCCAGCCTCTAAGGCACAGAGCCTCTCTGCTGTCCTCTGACAGCCTCTTCCCCAGGTCATTTTTCCCCACCCACATTTTGTCACTTACACCGCATGTCCTCTCTTACCTCCCAAGGGCTGAAAAAGTATGCACACAGCAGCCAAAATGATTTACACCCACTGCCTCACACACAAGGTGTTCCCTACGTTCACTTCCCCAAGCACCACACATCTCCTTGCTGTGTTTCCTATTCCACATCACTCACAGCTTGCTCTGTCCACCCCATCATCCTACATCTTGAATTTACAGTAATTTCACTGCTCTTCTGGGAAGGAGGAAATCTCTGAGGTTCAGTCTAGAGATTCATGATGCACGTTTGTCTCAGTGTAAATGTCCTTTTGCAGCATCCTCCTCAACAGAGCTGCAGGTCTCCATCTCCTTAAACTCAGACAGTGTCCATGCAGGTTCCAAACTGTAGCAGGGAACAGACACAACCTGGGAGCACACTAAAATCAGTTTCAATACAAGAGCCCAAACATGCCTCAGGGTTGCTGAGCCAGCTTTCAAGAAGCTTGGTTTAATTGTGTTTGTCTGGGGGTTTGGTTTGCTTTTTTGTGGTGTTTTGTTCATTTGTTTTTCAAAGATAACCTCCTGGGTTATCCAGTTATCCACCAATCCTCAGTGCTTAATCAAGCCCTGGGCTGCAGGCCTGGGTGCTGCTGCTCTGCTGAGCTCTGCACACACGTAACCTGCCAGGGATCCTTGGCTCAGATTTCCTGGCAATTGTAAAATCAAAACAAACAGACACCCACCAGAAGCTCATGAAGATACCATTTTTCAAGAATGAGAGCTTCTGCTTTTTCTCTGCCAAGACACCATACCAGATTGCTGGACAGATATGATAAATTAAAGAAAACAACCACTCAAAACAAAACGAAGATCAGTTTTGATAACTAAAAAAGAACAATAATCCCAACTACTCTTTCTGTCTGGGTCCTAACTAGCAAGGCAGACAATACCAGTTAGTCACTGCCTACTCAGCATTCACCCAGGAAGTCTGATTTAAGGGAGAAGCAGTGTGAGCACATGGGAGGACAGTGTGAAAAAGCTGCTCTCGCGTTGGAGCAGCCCCAGGAATCTGCCTGCTTGCGCGATTTGCTCCTGCTTGCAACTCCGACAGTTTTTAGGGAAGTGCCTGCATGTCCGTGATGAAATTCAGCAGCAGAGGCAGACCACAAGAAAGCGTGTTTGATCTCGTGCATCTCTTACACCTGGGTGTAAACACAAAGTAAACACACAACACCTCCTTCATTTCCCACTGTAAGAACCTGCAGCCGCTTAAATCAGAGTGTCTCCGTGAGAGGTCAGGTGTCTCTTCCCAGACAATCACCCACATTGTTAGACAGCAATAACACTCAATCCCCAACACGAGAGCAGAGATGGAAACAAAAGCAGGTAATTAACTGTCTGCAGCCACAAGAGACACCATCTGGCCCCTTCTGATGTGAAAAACGCTCTGGGCAGGAGGTGCCAAGCACGTCTCCTGCTTTTCTGAGCTCCCGGGGTGCCAGCAGCATCCTGCAGGAGGAAACGCTCCTGTTGTCTCAGCCTCAGATCCAGCGTGTTAGCGCAGAATTTTACACAAACAAGGCAACTCACCCGCATCTCTCACACCCTTTGTACTCCCACAAGTCCAACACAGCAGGAATTTCTTCTTAAGACAAGTGGGGAAAAGAAGGGTACAGAGAAGCAGATGGCCATCATCCTCCAAGTTCTTCATGAATCAAAAAGTTTCGCTTGTTCACACTAAGTTGCTTTCTAAAGACAAACTGCCAGTTTTCCTCCCTTCCAAGTACTCCTTTATCCTCTTGAAGTGTTGTTTTGTGCCACTTCCTGCAAAGCACTCCCACCAGCCAAAGCAGATCCTTCCACCAATAGGGTAGGAAGGGAAAAATATTATCTAAAGACCATTTAATTTCAGAGGAACCATGTTAAAAGACCTTGAATTTAGACCAATATGCCTAAATATTTTGGGATTTCCTGCCAATGAAATATACATTAACTAAAAGCAATATTAAAAAATTAGTTTCATTCCAAAATTACATTTTCAAAATATACAAAGGCACTAGAGAAATGCCGCAAGAGTTCTTCACAAGAAAAAAACCGGATTATATCCAAGAAAGCAGAATTGGGAAGTTTACATAACTGGTCACTCTTCCAGTTCTGGCTGTTCTCACATTTAACCATGCTAAAGCTTGTCATGCAGAGGCAAGAAGTTTGCAGATGCTGTAAAAGCTCCCTAGAAAAGCTGAGTTGGTATAACCACTGTTAACAGATTTGGAACACCTCAGAAAAAAACAACACTTGCTTATAGCCAAAGCCTCACTGGCTTGGCAGTCCCCTTGTTTCAGGACTGGATGTTTCCTCAAGTGCAAGACTTCAAAGCTTACTGAGAGAGCTTATCAGCCTTCCTTGACATTTATCAGACCACAAAACAGCAAGTCTTGCTCAACTCCATCCCTCTGACTAATGTGAATGTACTTTTCCTTTTGACAGAGTTAAAAGAAAAAAAACCCCAAAGCACAGTAAGTGCCTCACATTTTTAGCCTCAGATTTTTACAGGTAATGGAATCTGGTCCTAAGAATCAGTGTTGCAATAGGCAGGGGGGAGAATGAAGAGAATGGTTTCTCTTGAGTCACCACTGAGAGGAGGTTTCACCTCAGAGGCACTCTGTGTTACAAACGTTGTGCTCTCACTTTGTCACTTGTACCACCCGACTTCAGCCGAGCAGAGCACAGATCTGTTTATATGGAATTGGGAACTTGTGTCTCTGCTCTGGCCTCAAATCTGCACCACCACTGAGCTTTACGGCACAGAAACTCACCCTGCACATCCTCCCCTGTCCAACTCAGTCAGCATTTATAGTGCAAAAATGCAACAGTGCTCCATGGACCTGCTCCTAAGCAAGGGCTGGTTTGCAAACACACAATGAATTCTCCTGCAGAGACCTCTCTCCAAACCAGTGGCAATAACTGATAACACAGGACAAGGGACTGCACAAAGGTGGGAGTTCAGAGGGGGAAGGAGAAGGAGGCACCACAGGAGTCTGCACAAACTCAGTGCTGGCCAATACTGAGAAGCCAACACAGACGTTCACCTTCACACCAGAGCTGGAAATCAAGCACGAAGGAACAGAGTGATGCCACATTCTGCACAACTGTTTAGTCACCAAAGCAACAATTAAAACCAACCTGGACTAACTCTATCTCTTCTTGGCAAGATTTGAATAACAGCACAGTCTTGAAATTTTAGTTTGGGGAACTACTCTTTAAACAAACAAGGGCCTTATTCAACATATCTGATGGCTACCTGAAGCTTTGTGAAGAGTCTGCTCTGCAACACTTGGGCTACTTCACCTGACTTCATTTTGCATTTACCCCTGGTGATTACTGCTCCACCTCAATTAATCTCTTGCATCACAAAGAGTTATGTGAACACAAACTTCACAGTCTCACGTAGCAAACCAAGCGTTTTGCCAAGAGACCGTGACACAGCCTATTAACACACATCTTCATTCAGGGTTTCAATCCCATTATGGAAATGAAAATAATGCCTCTGAGGATAGCAAGATCCAAACAGCAACACAAGCATTGCAAACTGGAATTTCTTTCAAGCAGTGGGGCTAAAACCCCAACTCGGTTTTGGAGGGTATTACCAGTCCTCTGTCAGCATCCTGTACTGCCTTCAACAGCGCTGAAAGGAGCACTCATCCTGGAATTCAGCAGGCTGAGCACCTCATGGATCAGCAGCCAATTCCTTTACACTTGTGCATCATGAAAGACTCGAGATTTTATGCCAAATCCAGTGGACTGGAAGATGGGGGAGGAAGGAGTGACAGACCTTGCCGATCTCAGAACAGGGAGAAAGTTCTTCCAGATGCCTTCGGCTGACTGCCGTCCTTATCCAAGCTCTTGGGTAAACAAAAGCTAAAGGAGAGTTCTGTAAGGACAGGCACAAACTCACACTTACTAACTCTCCACAGAGCCTACCTTCAGCATTTCAAGCATCAAGAAACCAACAGGAAAAGGTTCCCTGCCCTCATGTCATTAAAGCTATTTTTAAGAGAGTTTAATACAGTGGAGATCTGCCGCTGCCAAAAACGCCACAATCCTGTTTTACACACAGACAGACTTGACGAGCAGTCCGAGTTTTCTCCGAGCTTGGCAAGATTTCAAAGTATCCGACAGAGCCAGGTAACTTCTTGGTCAGAGAAGCAAAAACGCACTCATGAGCTAAAGGTGTGACACATGTGGAACACAAACCGAGCTCAGGAGCCATCCCAGGACCTGCAGCATCGGTGTTCTCCAGGCTCACGCTTGTGAGGCGATTTAGACTCCTCACCCCTTCACTCAGCATCCCCATTTGTCCTAGTCCCACCGCGATTCCGTATGCCATCCGATGGCAAACTGGAGAAAAAGGCCACAAGCCCTTCATTTGGACCATTTGCCCACGATGTAAGGAGCTAGTTATGAAAAGTCCCATATACCCTGCACGTCCCGCAACGCTGAGTCGAGCCGGGGAATCTGCACAGAAGGAAGCCCAGGATGGGGGGAAGAAAATCAAGACCAGATTCCAGTGAAATAAAACCATCCCAGAGAGCCGCGGGCGGTGGAAGATGTGGATGGCATCGCCGGGGAGAAAAGCTCATCCCGGCAGCTGCACAGCACGGGCACATCCCCAGGGCTGCGGGGTGGGAAAGGCACCGAGATGCAAAGAGGAGAAAGGCGAGGAGAAAGAAGAATGGAGAGCCGGCCCCGGCAGGACGTGGCAGCCCCCTTACCATAGACCAGCTTCTTCATCTCGTGGTACCTGGCCCACAGGTAGGTCTTGGTGTCCGCGCCCTCGGCCGGGACGGACTGGCCGCCGACTCTGCCGGGGGCCGCCGGGTGCTGCTCCCGGTACTGCCCGTGCCCCCCGTTCCCGGTGGCTTTGTGCCGGCAGCTCTGGCAGGACAGGGCCACGGCGAGGAGCCGGGGGGCCGCGCCGCCGCCCCTCAGCAGCGCCGCCGAGCCCAGCGCCGCCATGGCCCCGCNCGGCCCTGATTGGCTGCGCGTTCCCGCCTGAGGGGAGGGGGCGGCGCGGGCCCAGGACCCGCCATGGCCGCGGGGGCTCGGCCGGGACCCGCCTGAGCCGCTCATTGCCTGCCACCGGCGGCGGGCACGGGGTGACCGCGGCGCGTCCCGTTCCGCCTCTCACACGCCCCCCTCTGTTCTCTCCTCCACCCGGGAAGGGCGAAGGCGCCGGTGCGGCCCGGCTATGCTGGTCAGCGAGAGGCTGAAGCTCCTTTTGCAGTTGGTGCCCGGGCAGCGGCGCTTTGGCTTTTACAGGTTCCTGCCCTTCTTCTTCGTGCTCGGCGGAGCCATGGAGTGGTTCATGATCAACGTCCGCTTCGGCAAAGAGACCTTCTGTGAGTGCGGGGTCCCGCCGCGGCGTCCCCCGTAGGGACAGCGCGGGGAGCCCCGCGGTCACACACTGCTGCTGCCCGGGCAGCGTGCGGCACCTCCGGCCCTGCCTTCCGGCAGAAACACCGGGCAGAAACACACAGAAATACTGGGTTCAGAGTACTGAATAAAGTGTTAGCTGAAGGAGGGTACATTTAGACTGGATGTTAGGAAAAAAATTCTATCCTCTGAGGATTGTGAGGCCCAGGCTGGCACAGGCTGCCCAGAGAGGCTGTGGCTGCCTCACCCCTGGAAGTGTCCAAGGCCAGGCTGGATGAGGCTTGGAGAAAGCTGGTCTAGCAGAAAGTGTCCCTGTTCATGGCAAGAGGATGGGACGGGGTGGTCTTTAAGGTCCCTCTCTACTCAAACCATTGTGCAGTGATTGAAAAAGACTCATGAGGTTTGCCAGTATTTAAGCGGTATAACATCATCTGAAATGTGACTTTTACAACTTATAAGTATGAAAATGGCTCATAAGAACTTGGCTAATGGCATTTAGTTTCTATAAGTCAAAGCCTTTATTTCTAATGTGACATTCCTCCCTTTAATAAACCCTGCTAGAAATTTTTGTGTACTTCACTGAAAGGATCAGCTCAACTGTATGTGGTAACAGGCAGTGGGGAGGCAGGAAGAATGATGGGGGAGACTGGAGGTGGGAATATTCCTGTGTTTTGTTTATATTAAAAAGACTAAAATACTGAAGTCAGGCTGGAAGCCCTCAGGCATTGACTTCGTGCATATAATTTAATTTCCTTTCAGCTAGTTAGGGCATTTGTAATTTTAATTACCCTCGTGGGAAAGTAGACAATAAACAACTGATTCGCACTGGAAACTTAATTTTCCTAGAAAAACATTTCATTGGGAGTGATGGGAAGAACTTTAGCCTGTATGGGAGAGAGAACATGAGCTATTTTAAGTGGCAATAACAATTTCTGTTGGCTTGAATTTCCAGTTGCCTGTCAGTCAGCATCTGCAAGAGAAGTTTGGATTGAAAAGTTTAAAGAGAGATGACAGGATTCATGTATTGAACACCATCTTGCACTGGGGAAACTAATATAAAACATATTTTTTTGCAGATGATGTTTACCGTAGGAAACAATCTGAACGACAGTACGAGGCAAGGATGGAGAAAGGGGAATTTTAGCTGAAACCTTCAAGGGGGAGCTCCTGAGTCCTTCAGCTGTACCAGTGCCAAAGCAGGAGCTCTGCCACGTCGATGGTGGGGGAAGATGTTGGCTCTGCAAGAGGAACTGTGATCCACACGTTTGTGTAATACACTCAGATGGTTTGGGCAGTTTTGGTTTTCATATCTGCAGTATTTCTATTTAAATGAAAATTTCATTGTATTTGGGCCTCTGCCACTAATTTAATGTTTCCTGAGTGCTTTTAAATAAACTAAACTGAGTAAACAGTCTAGCTGTTGCTTTTGTTCGCTTGGTGAAATATCCCCCTTGTGGCAAGACCAGTGGGACAGAAACATTACACGGTGTATCCATCCCAGCATAATGGAAATAGTAATTCTGAGTTAGTTTCTTTTGTACTTACAAGAACTGCTCTGGCAGCTGGTTTGTTTTCTCTGCAGCATGGCAGCCTTTTAACTGAATAAAGAGAGCACAGATTTCCTGCTCAGTGTTTGCTCAGCCCACAGTGCTTGCAAAGTGACCCGTGTGTTTGGGCTGTGCTGCCCACAGGTGACAGGGAGCAGAGCAATGTGCAGTGTCAGTCCAGGCCTGGGAATCCTGTCCCAAGGCAGGGAGACAGGGCTGGCTGCTGTGTCCCAGCAGTGTTGGCTCCCTGCACAGTGAAACCGGGAGCGTGGGAGGGGTCGGTGGCTGGTGCAGTGTAACCTTTGAGGTCCTACATTGATACAATGCTTCATTTCTGAGGATGAAGGTGCAACAAAGAAGCCAATTCTTAAGAGCAGCCTAAAACCAACCCGGAGGAAGTTCATGCCCTTAACAGGTGTTCCTGTGCTGCCTCCTGTCAGCCTTAGTAAATTCTCATCACCTGCAGAGACAGGGACAGCTCTGTAGAGGTCCAGGTGCAGGTTCTCCACTTGCAAACAAAGGGGAACCTTTGTGTTGTACCTTCCAAGGACTTGATTTAGAGGATCAGTGCTACTTGTGTTTTCAAGAGATAAAAACAGACAGGATTAAAGATGTGACTATCATTGCATATTTTGACTGAGAAGCAAGTGAATAACTTGAGGGAAAGAATGGATTTCAGAATAAGAACCTTTGACTAGTTCCAAGGAAGAGCCCAAAACCCATGAACAAGCTGCTTTTTGCAGTCACAGAGCATCACACTGAAGTCAACCCTGACAATAGCAGTATTAAAGAATAAAGCAATAATTAAAAAGCCAGATTATGAAAACTGCTGAGCTTTATCTCCATCTGATTTTATTTCTTGAGCCTTTTGAAACTCTCTTGCGTTCTGTATTCATAAAACAATATATGGGGGTCTTTTTCCAATCAAGAGCCCTGTGCCCTAGTTATTTCTCAGGACTTGTGAGCCTGATGTGAAAACCTCCCATGGCTTCCCTTAAGCACTCCTGTGACAGCAGGAGTGTCCCACAGACAGCTGTGAGCCAAGCCCAGTTCTCACTTCAGACCTGCTGCTTGTTTTGCAGCTGAGAGCACCAGGCACATCTGGAACAACTCTGGGATCTCTCCAGCCAGGAAAACAGAAAGGGAGAGAGGCTGCAATCACTCACAAGATGTCTGGTGTCAGGGAGTTCTGTGTCACTGATCTTGGTGACTTCTGCAGGAATAAAATCCTCTGAGTTGACATCGTACAATTTCAGGCAACACAGATCTGTTATGACAGAATATGAAGCTTGACATTTGGAAATCTGAGCTGCAGTCTCCCATCCTCAGTGTGTTTGCTAGTGCTGATCCTTTGGCATTTTTAGATTTTACCAGTCCCTCACTAATGCTGGAAATCAGAATAGCTGCAGCTCCCCTTCCAGAATTCCAGCCCATTCCACAGCCAAGCACACTTGGGGGTTTAGTACCAGTTTTAAACTAAACCCCATCTTCAACAACCAAAGTATTATTTGGTTTTGCAGTTTTATTCCTGCTTTTAATTCTGTGCACTTTGCCTTCCCCAGTACTCTCTGACTCTCATATCCCTGTCTCCCTCCCATCCTCCAGCTTCCCCCATCCATCTGCTGTGGGAAAGGGAACAGGGAGGAAGCAAGAGCTCTCCTTTGGCTTGGAACTCATGGAACACCGTGTGGCTGTTCCAGGCTGCTGGAGTGAGCCAGGGTCACAGCTTTCACTTCCAGCCCTGCCAAGCTTCAGGGCTGGGCACATTCCTCCCTTCTGCAGGGAATTCAGCAGGGAATTCAGTCAGTATCTGCCTGGAGCACAGCTCAACACTGACCAACCACATTTTCATGTGCTCTGCAATGGCCACAGCAACAGCTTCTGAGTGAGACTCAGAAAAGCATTCCTGCTGCAAGCTTTCCTAACTGTGGAAGTCATGGCAATGGATGCCAAGCATGGAAAAATTCAACTCAGTAAGGCAGCAGCAGTAAGAAGTCATCTGGGAACAAACAGTGATACCTACACACAAGCAGTGCTGCTCACCAATCCAGCATTAGAGAGGGGACAACTCCACCACCAATCCAGAATGGTTCTGTGGAAAAAATGGATCTGTGGATCATTGCCCTGCAGCTGTGCACACAAGGAGGCAGCCAACTGCTGAAAAACCTGTGGTGACCCAGGAAGAGCTGGAAGAAGTTACAGTCAATTAAAGGTGTTTGTGCCCAGGCTGCACACTCCTCCCTGGCACAGGGCTGCAGCAGCCTTGTCCCAGCTTTTCAAAAGCAGCAAAAGGAAGTGACAGCCATCCGATGTATTGGGGATTTTTCCCTTGGAACAAAACTCTTCCTGTCATCAGTGGAGGCATGCTTTCACTTTGGACTTAATACACAGATCCAGACTGTACCTGCACTCTGCTCATGGCCACCTCCAGCTCCTTCAGTGAAAGGGGAAGAAATCTTCCTGGCACTGGTGGGATGAATGCTGCTCCTGAGGAACTTCCTGAAATCAGTACTCGATGCTGGTGCCTTATACCAAAGATAAGGGTCAAATAAGACTTGCTGGAAAATGCAGTTGGCAAAATGAATATAAGGTTTCATTTTATTAATCTAAATTTCACATGTATCACTGAACCAGAGCCCGTTCCTTACACAATGTTCAGTGCCCAGACATTATGAAAATTCAATTCTGTGCACTTGCAGTCAAGAGGGAGCTAAATACATTTATGGCTGATCTTTAGTATCTCAGACTGAGCAAGTAAGATGTGGAGGAGGATTAGAATTAGTTTCCTCTGGGCAACTGCAACAGAAAAAGTGTTGTGAAGCTGGCCGCCTGTGTGAAAGGCAGCATTTATTCCCCCAGGCTCAAAACATGGATGTGTGTTAATTAAATCATGCTGTGTCCTGACTGTTTAAATAGCTCTCTAAATTTTATGCCAGGCACCTTGAGAGGTTCCTATCACTTAATTTTTCTTGCAGTTCATACAGAAAACTTCTATCCCTGGTTCTAATTTAATTGTGTAAAAGATGCTTTTTCCATGTTACCCATCTAATTTCCTCTATTAAACAGCTACATGGAAGACAGTCCTGAACCACATTAGCTTCCATATGAAATTAAGGCTTGCTGTTTATTTTCAAACCATTTAATAGGGGGGCATCTGGGATTGACTGAATCTTACCAACTCCACTCAGCTCCTTCCCAGTACTTTATGTACTTTTCACAGTTCATGCTCGTTATGGCTCAATTTTCACCACCACTGTTCTGATCACCTAGAGGCACATCTCAAAATACACAGGACAATAGAAAGAGGATATTTTATCCACACACAAGCACACATATACCAAGGACTTGAGAACATCTGGATCAGCAACAGCCAGGTTACGTGAAATTAAATCCTAACAGAAGTCTTAATGGAACACTCAAACCTGGTTAATCCAAAACACTTTGCAAACTATTTTTATTCAAATTAAAAAGACTCAGGTAAACAAAGTGATGGTACATACATGTTATAAACCTGGTTAGCAGCTCAGCCTTCAGGAATTCAAGATCTAATGAAAAGCCAAGCATGGATAAACCAGGTACAAAAACATATGCTGAAAAAAAGTCACCAACATCAACATTTTGAATTTTTACACAAACAGTAAATTTTCTCATGGAAGGGAAGGACTGAGGAAGAGAACAAATAATTATTAGTTGTCTCCAACTGGTTTATGAAAATACCTGTCCTAGTTTTATCTATTTTCCACTCTCACAGAAGCCAACCATTGCCCACACATCCTTTTATTTTAATATGAAAGTTTTGTTTACGCCAGTACAATGAACGGCAGTGAAAAACAGATGAGGGGCTCAAACACCCACAAAGAGAGAAAAAGAGACAGACATGTCTTTTTATTTTTTTTTTTTAACCAGAGTGAGAAAAGTTTCTTTTGCTGGTTTTGAATTCTAGACTGTAGCCATTATATCCTAAATTTCACTGCAATCGACTGAAATGCCTCCAGTATAGAGAGAAACGATTTTGAAATAAATAAGGCTTAAAATAATTGATCAGGGCCAGCCCAGTGGCTTAGTGGTAGTGCTCTGCACTGCCTTGAGGGAGGAGCCAGGTTTTGTTTGCACTTCCAATCTCTTGCTCCTGGGCCAGAAAGAGCAGTGAAAGGAGGGATTCAGCTGCTCAGCAGGAGAGAGCCAGTGCTGCACATCTGCTCATCACTGACCTTCAGATAAATTAAACATCTGAGTTATACAGGCTCCAAAGGGAGTCCCATCCAGTCCTCAAAAGAAAATAAATAAAACAATAATTTAATTAAAATTAATCCCAGGTTCTTTGGTGTAATTTTTGTTAATGCTGAGAAGTAGGAGAATCTGGTGGTGTATGAGTACAATCCATGATAGTTCCAAATGCTCAAAAACTAGGATTTTGCTGCCTGATTCACTTCAACATCCCATCTTTGTGGCTAAAAACTGCAAAACCTATGGTAACCTAAACACATTTTATAGGGGTGGTCTAAGACTATTAAATTTCCACTTTATTAAATAAAATTGGTAATTTACAAAGGCCAGTAAAGAATTTCTGTACCATGGGTGTGCTACTTGTAGAGTTCAAAACTGTCATTTCCCTCTCTGTTGTTTTGCTCAATTTCCTTCACATTCATTGCACATCTGTCTGTAAGTGCCTATTTGTAATTTCCTGGGGTATTTTGTGCAATGACTGGAGGATTGCAATAGGAGAGGGAGAGGAATTGGCTGGTAAAATTAAATCACAGTTTATACTTGCAAGTGTCACTTCCCTCATGAGTATTAATTACATCAGCAAAACAAACCCCAAGATATCCAGTATTTGAAGGAAAATATTTAATTTAACCTTCTGCCAAATATGCTGAAATGAAAATGTTCTGCACTAACAGACTTTAAAACTCACTTCCACATGATGAACATCTTTAGCATAAATGAAGTGTATCAGTAAATCAGTTCATTTGGGCTGAGCTGCAGTGCCCACATTCCTGCTGACTTTCCCCAAATTCACAGAGCTTTCCCAGTTACTTAAAGCAATCCAAAAGCACTCACTCTTTTCCCAAAATTAAATAAATGAAAGGATTTACCTTTAAACAAGTCACTTTGTAGTCCAAAAGGTTGGTTAGTTATGAGGACAGGTCTTTAGCAGAAGGCAGCCACAACCTTGAAATTTGGCAAGAAGAGTCGATACCTACTTTACTTCGATTAAAATAAAAAGAAAAAAACCAACCCCAAACCCTTTGAAGGCTGCAATGCAAGTACTCTATTTCTCCAATGCACTGGGTATGCTGACCTTACACATACCATACCATACAGTAGTATTTTACTTTCAAGTTAATTTAAGCATCAAATTTCACTCAAATTTGCATTGCAAAACTCTCACTAAGGTTAATGAATACACTTAAAGAAAGGATACAAAAATGTCTTACAATGCCCAATCATGAACAGAGTATGAGTGAATTTAAAAAAACATCACATTACTTCACTAAAAGAACAACTCCACTTTTCTCCCCTAACTTACCTTCCAAGACCTGAGCTGGTCCAGAGTTCTGTGAGCCTCTTCCAGCCACAGACAGAATCTCTCAGGGAAGGAGCTCCCTTGTCCCACTGCTGGGTGTTGGGGACATCACAGAACCCCCAGCACAGGCCATGGCAGATGAAACACTTCCCCTCTAAGGGTCTGCCAGCACAGGGGCTGCGTTACTGATTTAGGATCACAATGGCCTTGGCTACACAGGTAAATAACTGGACAGGACTGGACAACATGAGCAGTGGAGACACCCTTGTCCCATCCACAGCAGCACTCCAGGGCTGCTGCAGCCCACTCAGCTGCTTCAGTGTTGACTTGGAATGCCAACTTTCCTTAGTGCCAAAACACATCTTACCTTGAGCTTCTTCTAAGAGATCCTGCCTGTTCACACCCGAGCGGTTCTGCCCGAAGTGGCCAGCACACACAAGCACAGGTACACACATTCTTATAGGATGTAAACTATGACTAATTCACATTCCACTGTATCGATCCGTAAATACTTTGTTTTCCTTTTTTTTTCTTTTTATATAAAAACAATGGCATCAGATTCTCAGCAATAAAGTATAAGAAAGATGAATCCTTGACTACACTCAACCAATTATGAAATCGCCTTTCAAACAAAGGAAACATATGCAAAAAATCCGTGTATTTGATAAAGTCAACTGAATATAACAAAAAGTGAAATATGCTTATTAAAAGTGTCCTTATATAAAAATGGTCTCGCAATGTACAGTAAAACGCAATACAAATCTCCCCAGCCAGGTCCCGTGGTGCCAGAGCCGTGCCTACACGTTCTCCAGCCCGTAGGCCTGGCGGATGTTGAGCGTGTCGCGCAGCATCAGGTCCCGCAGGCGCCACAGCGCGTCCGCCATGGTGGTGTGCGCCCCTTTGCTCTTCAGCCAGTGCGAGGGCAGCCGGCTCTCCTGCTCCTTGGACAGGTGCACGTCCCTGCGCCGCGCTGCAACAGCAACACACAACACGGGCACTGAGCACTGTGCTGCAACAGCAACACACAACACGGGCACTGAGCACTGTACTGCAACAGCAACACAGCACACAGGCACTGAGCACTGTACTGCAACACCAACACAGCACACAGGCACTCAGCACTGTGCTGCAACAGCAACACAGCACACAGGCACTCTGCACTGTACTGCAACAGCAACACACAACGCAGGCACTCTGCACTGTACTGCAACAGCAACACACAACGCAGGCACTCAGCACTGTACTGCAACAGCAACACACAACACAGGCACTCAGCACTGTACTGCAACAGCAACACAGGCACTCAGCACTGTACTGCAACAGCAACACA
>VWYE01000060.1:0-26072 GCA_013398995.1 Alaudala cheleensis | reverse complement strand
ATAATATTTCTAGATATAATAATTATTTTATATCTATAAATAATATTAATATACGTTAGAAATTATACGGTTTAGACAATGCTTGTGGAATTCGCCTGTGGATAACATACGTATTCTCAGTCTCTTGATTTGTCTTTAGAAATCAATTGCATGTACGTATTTTAATAAACAAACAGCAATTTTTTCCACATATATTTTCTATTAAAGCAATTATAATAATGGTCTACAAGTAAATAAAATAAAAGCAGAACTTTTAAAGGGGTTACAAGGAAGCTTTCCGAGCCTTACCTGCCAGGGTCTGGTCCCACTTGCTGATACTGTTGGAGTCAGCACTGAGCCCCTCGATGTACTTCAGGTAGGCCTCGGAGTGGAGGAGCCTCTGTGTCTTTGGAGGAGGGGACACGAACATGGGCGTGCTGGGCTGCTGCAGCACGGGCTGGCTGGCAGCGCTCTGCCCGGGGTAGGGCGGCGGTGCCTGCTGCCCCGGCGGTGCCAGCATCCCCATCTGCAACACAAAGGCAGCCGGCTCACACCCCCAGCCACACCCCGGCCTCGGGGCACCCTCGGGCAGAGAGAGTCTCAACTGAGGGGACGTGCAAAAGCCTGAGATAACTTCCCTGGGGCCGCACGCTTTGGCCAGGAGATGCACAGAGAGAGGAAGTGCACACCAACCATTCATACTCCACAGACATTGCAGAAGGGGTTTTCCCGGGGAAGAAGAGAACCCTGTTCCAAAGCCCTGGGAGAGCCCGCTGTGGGCGCCATGAGCAAGAGGCTTGTGGACACGTTCAAATATGCAAATATTACTAGAAAGTTCTTGGTTCTTTGTGTTACCATAGGTTGCTCTTCTCTATTGGACCCTTCCCTCAGACGCCACCTTAACTCCCCTCCCACACCGAAATGTGTAAATACCTCTGTCGGACCCCGGCCCGGGGCTTTGGGCCCCTTGTTACTGCCTTTTCCCAGTTCGCTCCAAATACAGTGTACGCTTTATTGTTTGTTATTTTTGCATTATTAAAGTGCAGTTTCAAAACAATTGGATCAAGGCTGCCTCTCTCTCATCAAGTCCCCATTTGTGGCTGAGTCCCGAGGAAACGCCAAAGGCTCTGACAGTCCAAGCTCAGACTCTGCAGGAGTTTCAAGACATTGTTCACATTTCTGATTTATGTAAATATACTCTGGTTATCATCACCATATCTATTCTCTCCTAACCTTAATTACACCTTTTATCTCCTTTTTATTTCATGTTTTCTCCAATTTGATCTGAAGTACTGTGGTCTGTGAAGTGCGAAATTTAACTCTAAAACATCTAATCCAAACTGACACGGATCCTTGGACGACTGGGTTATTTCCACTGTCAGGCAAAAATCTCAGGAGAATTCCCAGTCACACAGAAGAATTCCTACACTGTGATTAACCAGCAGTACTGAGAACTGTCAGCACAGACATCCTGTGGTCTGGAATAACTCAGTGTCATGACATCAACACTTTACCACTTAACTTCTGGTACTCAAGGAATCACAGAATAGTTTGGGTTGAAAGAGGCCTTAGGGCTCATCTCATTCCAACCCCCTGCCATGTGCAGAGACACGTTCCACTAGACCAGATCACTCCAAGCCCCATCCAACCTGGCCTTGAAGGACTCCAGGGGTGGGGCAGCCTCTCTGTGCAACCTGTGTCACTGAGTAAAAACCTTCTTCCCAACTAACCTAAAACACTCCTCTTTTAGCTCAAAACCAATCCCCTCCATCCTACCACTATGCCGTTGATAGCCACTCTCCCTCCCTTTCTTTCCACCCTCAAGGCAAAACCACGTTTCTCTTTATGATGCAAAAATTTNTTTATCTCCTTTTTATTTCATGTTTTCTCCAATTTGATCTGAAGTACTGTGGTCTGTGAAGTGCGAAATTTAACTCTAAAACATCTAATCCAAACTGACACGGATCCTTGGACAACTGGGTTATTTCCACTGTCAGGCAAAAATCTCAGGAGGATTCCCAGTCACACAGAAGAATTCCTACACTGTGATTAACCAGCAGTACTGAGAACTGTCAGCACAGACATCCTGTGGTCTGGAATAACTCAATGTCATGACATCAACACTTTACCACTTAACTTCTGGTACTCAAGGAATCACAGAATGGTTTGGGTTGAAAGAGGCCTTAGGGCTCATCTCATTCCAACCCCCTGCCATGTGCAGAGACACGTTCCACTAGACCAGATCACTCCAAGCCCCATCCAACCTGGCCTTGAAGGACTCCAGGGGTGGGGCAGCCACACAGCTTCTCTGGCCAACCTGTGCCACTGCCTCTGAGTAAAAACCTTCTTCCCGTCTAACCTAAACCTCTCCTCTTTTAGTTTAAAACCAATCCCCTCCATTCTACCACTATCTGCCCTTGATAGCCACTCTCCCTCCCTTTCTTTCCACCCTCAAGGCAAAACCACGTTTCTCTTTATGATGCAAAAATTTAGTCAATAGAATTGGAAGTGTTCTGAACAGTTAATCTGCATTAATCACTGAGAAGAAACATCAGATCATCAGTTACCCAGCTCACAGATTCTGAACTGCCAATGAACATCTGCTTCATCAGTTTGTGAAATATGAGTATATTTGACCTACTCATCAACAGCTGATAAAAAGGGGCAGTGTCCTCTCTGTGTCACAAAGCACACAAAACCTAAATTATCAGCAGTTTCACAGCATACTGAAATGACACAGTTTAGTAGAAAACTAAGACAAAACACTGCCTTGTTTATACTGAAGTTACCTCACTGGACAAACCTCCTGGGTGTAACAATTCAACCATCAAATACAGACACACTCTCTGAGTGTGAGATATTAACTGGTTCTAAACACATCAGAACACTTCATTTCTGTTCTCCCTGGGAAAGCCTGTGTGCATCCCTACATGCCTGAACTGGAATGTTGCTCAAATGCTGATTCTGAGCCTTAGAGCCTAATAAATAATCCAAAAATGACTCACCTGCTGTCCAAAAGGACTTGCTCCTGGTGCTGGAGTGCCTACCATAGGGGACACATTTTGGCCTATAACACCTATATTCCAAAATATAAAATAATTAGTCTTACTTCAGAGCAGTGACAAATACCTCTTTGGTCTTCTATAGTAAGAATTTATACTTTGATATCACTGCTCACAGTTATTTTAAGTAGATGTACAACATTCAAATATCCCCCTCACCCCGGATAAAAAATTTCAAGTTTCTGAATGAAAAAAAAGCCAACATGACAACTACCAAACACTGATATGTGGCCTGTTGAATTATTTTAATTAGAGAAATGCAAAGTGAATAGGTTTTGCTTTTCAGGTTTTTTTCATGTTACTTAGTGATTGCCTGACTGCATCTTTTCATTTGTAATACACACCTGAATGTTTGAAATCAATGTCAGAAAAATAAAAACTTCTTCTCAAGCACATTGGGACTTCTCCCTGCTGCACAGAGTGCAGCACAACTGTGTCAGTCTTACATACAAAAATGTACAGATCTAAATGAGTCATGCAGTTCCAGACATTTTTCATACAGATGCTCTGGTCTGAAAAGAAGTGGAAGTTATGTGTGCTGCTGCTTGTTGTGTTCATTCATTGGAAAAGCTGCAGACTAACTGTGCTCTTCCTGAGGGTTTAAATTTACATGAATTAAATGCATGATTTCTGTATCAGTGATCAAAGGACGTGCCCCTTGCTTTCAGTCACTAAAGTGTTTTTCAAATGCACTTTCCATTTGATCACAGCTCCCATTTTAATTGTGTCTGCACCAACAGTATGTCAGAAGTTGGGAAGAACACTGGTAATACAAGGTGTATTATTTTTAGTCCAAAGGGAAGGGGTCTGGAGGAGGGCACAACATCAGAGCACAGCTTCACCCTTAGCCTGCTGTGCCCAGTTCACGTGTGCTCCTCCACTCCCAGAATTGTTTCCTTGCTAATCCCCATCCTGTGAGTTTTAAACACAAACATCCAGCCCAGGGCAGTGGGAACAGCCCTTCAGTGGGATGCAGTGTCCTGGATTCACCTGCCACACATTTGGCTGATGTGTGCTAAGTGTCAGTGCAGGGTTTGTCCTGCTCCCTCCAGGTGCCATCACAGGGAATTGTGTGCTCCAGCCACGCTGCACATGGAATGCTGATGGATTCATAAACACCAGGCAAGCAAACAAAAACTCCCCAACTCAAATGCTTTACACACAGATAAAATGCTTAACAGAGCTTCTGATAAACACAGTTGCAAGGGGTAGGGGGAGGCAAATGAGACCATTTTGTCCACAGCTTGTTTACTGCTGAACAGAGGGATGAGACATCTTTTTCACAGGCACGTGGAGTTATCAGAGGTAAAAAAAAAAAAATCAATCAGCAGGTAACAGGACCAGAGGGCAGATGAATGTTTTTCCCCTTAATTGGGACACATTAATGACATTAACATTGGTAAAACATTTGTTTCATTTAAGCCTCACTTTTCATCAGAAGTGTGGCAAAAATATAGCAAAGGCAGTAGAAATTATCTCAAAAATCAGTTCAAAATTTGGCACAGAGAATACTGAATTCACCTTGTCCCTACATGTTTCCAGTCACTGTTCTATCAGCAAGCTTTAATCTGAACACTGTTTTACAGTGACACATCAGGGCCCCAGGGGCCAAGGAGTCTTACATAAGCAGGCTCATTTCAGTGCAGTCTGACATTAACACACTGAAAAAGACTTTGGTAAGGAATGAGAACAATAAATTTCATATATAAGCCCACTTCCAATAAGAAAAGGATGAGTGTAGAGATGCTGTTCAAATCACATAAGGATATGAACAGGCTGATTTCAGCTTTTCACACCTCTGATAAACTCAAGCACAATCATGGAGGTTTTTTTGGCTGGAGCAAAACCCCTGCTGGAGCAGCACCACGTTTGTCCAGCAGCCTTTCCCTGAGGGCTGGACATGCTCTTGTGTCAGTGTTTTGCACACCCCTCACATTCAGCAGTGCTGCTGCTCACAGACCAAAGCCACAACCAGAAGAAGCTGCAGAGAACTCCTGTAACAAGGGGTTAAACCAAGTACATGACAATGAAACAAAGAGGGAATGAGGATGAGGTGCTTACCGGGTGGTGGGATGCCTGGGATGCCTGGCATACCTGGCGGGAGTTGGTGGGGTGGGGGCACCCCTGGGTGAAGTGGCTGCATGCTGCCCATGCTAACAATGCCATCAACTGGGCCCTGCAAAGGTGGCAGCACCGGTGGATAGCCACTTATCATGCCTTGAAGGACACAACAAATTTCAAACATGCATCAATAACATGCAACATGGTCTACACAGTATGCACAGACATGCACTATCCACACACACACAAAAAGCACCTTTAGTAAAGCAAGACAACACTACAATTAGTATCTTGCAAAAAAAACCACCAAAGAACAAAAACTAAAAACAAAAGCTGTAAATATGAAACACTGTACTTTTGATGAATTAGTATTTAGTGTATTTGTATGTTTCTCACAGGGCAATAAATGTTGAATACTCAGATATGTTAACAAAAGGAATAAATTCAGCCACAATTAAGTGTTACTAATGCAAGCAGTTTTAATACAATTTAAAGCTCTGCCATCTGCATACAGATTACAGACACAACACTGACTGGCCATCCTCAGGACAGCCCTGCTCTGTGGGCTACTTCAGAGGCCACAAAAATAAAACCCCAGACATTTTCCTGCAGTACACATGCAAAACTGATGCACAAAAGCCCTACAACATCCACATACTTGAAACCAGTGACAGTGATGGGTGATTTTTATTAAACCATCTCCAGTAGGAACTAAGGCAGTAACACAAATGTTAAACTTGGGTTTAAAGTGCTGGGCTGCAGTAACTTACACTCATGGCATTATACTGAAGTGAAAGGACTTAAAAGGAGCACCTGCAGCCCCTTACAGAATTTCACTGTCCATATCTGCAGGGTGTCTTTGGAGGAAAATCAGTGACACAGCAAACATTGTGCTGCTGCTCAAAAATTTAGTTTTCTGCATGTGAGGGAAGAAAACTGAGAGCTTTCTCTGGCTTTGGCTCAGATTTTCTGCTATCTATGTAGTGAACCTACACAGTGTAACTGCACTATTGGTTAGGCCCTGGAATGTTTAATTTCAATGGGTGCATAGGCAGGTAAGCAAGGAAAGGGGTTGGAAAGACAATGAAAAGATGACAGTGGACAGAAGCAGGTCTAGAGAGATGAGGTAAGTTAGAAATGCAGATTTGCTGGGGCTTCTACTCTCCTCCAAGAAACCACCGAGTTTTTACCACTCCCTGTAATTCATAAAAGGAACTTTCAAAAATGAGATTCCTGGAATGAGACTGGCCAAAAACTCTCATAAATTCTGACTGAGAACAAAGCTGTCACAAGCTCAGGGTCTAAAAAGGAGGAGCAGCTCCAAAATAAAAGCTAAACCTGTCACTTCCTCAGGATGTTACAGAAGTGAGAAACCTCTAATCCCAAAAGCTTTACATTGAGAAAACACCAAGAAAACAAAGAACTAATCTCCCTCTAGCCTTCATTTTCCACAGGGCACCTAGACTGACACATGAAATATGCTGTAGGTACATATTTCAAATATCTGGCACCTTATCTGTACCTCTTTATTATAGGGAAATCCATATTTCCAATGGAGAAAGGGAAAAAAAAGAAACACAACAAAAGCCTCCTCAGTATAAAGAGCTTTCACACTGTAGCTCCTGCCTGGTACTTGCACCCCGAGCTGCTGACACATCTTCAGTGCAGTTCATGCAGTTCTGAAGCTTTAAAACAAACAAAAATCTCTCCAAGAAAATCAAACCCGTATTTATCAATCATGGAAGCTTAGCTCTACATCTCCAATTAAAATACCCAACATCTGGCTCATAAAGGTACCATCAAATCTCCATGAGAAATCAGTTCTTGTAGCTCAGTCTGAGCAAGAGCAGCATTTTCTTACCCCATGTATGAATTGAAAACTTCTATTTTAAATCAGCAAACATGGCCAAACTATTTCCAGCTCCCACAACTGTGATTTAGAATGTCTTTGAAATTACTTGTTCTCCTGTTTTTTATTACAGTAACATAAGATTAAGTAAACTTTTGCAATGCCTAGATGTAGAAGACACTTAAGTGCTGCACAATGAGAAACACATCTCAGAAGGCTTCCAGATTTCCTGGCCCTGTGGGCCATAAAGAAGTTCTGTGATGGAGAAGCTCTCTGGACTAGAGAAGAGCAATCCAAGGATGGAGGAGGACATGAAAAGAGGTCCAAACAGAACAAGATACTTCCAAGTAGGACTTGTGAAAACCAAAAGATGAAAGACTGTGTTTTGCAAAAAGACTTTTGTTTTTCTACAAAAGTAGAAAGAGTTTAGAAGGATCTGTTCCTTCATCTACTTTAATGAAGTATTTCCCAAAGCCAAAGTGAAGAGCCTTGAGTGTTGATCTGCTTGAATAAGATAACAGAAGTTTGCTGTCACAAGAAATAAGGTAGCATGTGTAGTTGGCAGAATGCACATTTGTGGGGAAGTTGAAGGAAGTGTTAACAGCAAATATTACTGCCCTTTAACACCTGCTTCCAAAAATTGGAAAAGTGACTCAGTGCCAAAAAATCCCAGAACCAAAAAACTAAGAAAACACAACCACAAGAGGATGGTATTTCTACATATTCTAGATTGAAGTAAATTATTCACAAAAGAGATCAGCACTGGGAAACCTTTTTCCCCCCCTTCTTTTCCTTAATATATGCACAGATAAGTGTACATACACACACACACAAACATACACCAACTGCAAACAGTTCAGAGGGAAATTACCACAAACAGAGTGAAAAAAAAGCCAAAACAAAAATGCACCTCAGTGTAAACAAATGCTTTGTAACCTGGAGATCATGAACCAACTAAGGAATGTGCCTTCAGTTAAACATCCATGCAGCCTATTTACTGAAAGGGATTTAGAGATCATGATGGAAAACGCTTCAGGCTGTCAGCTCAAAATAAGGCCACAGCCTATGAGATGAGAAAGAAAAAGAAAAATGACAAAAGAATAAATGAAATAATTGGAATGTCTTAAGGGAAAATTACAAAGATCCCAAAACTCAAGCCAAAAACCCTCCAAATACTCATTTTTATCTACTCAGCACTATTTTGACCTTGACTGAATTTAGTTCTTATTTTAATTAGAAACTGGGGAAGGAAAACAACCTATTAGGTCACACCTATTTAATTTTCTCACCCATGTATGGCTGATTTCCATACAAGAATCTTCAGTGGACTACATTGTCTTCAGATCTGATCCTGAAAATACTTACTCTGAGCATACTCCCTATGAAACCAAGCCGGATTACAACTGGTAACGAGCTCAACACCCAGCAACAGGGACCTCGTGGAAGAGTTCTCCAAGCTCAGTTCTATTCTGAAAAATAACCTGATAAAACCAGCAATGTTGTCATTTTGTCTTTGTTTCAGGCTCTAGATCCTGGTCTGCTCTGCTTACCAGTGCCTAAGAGGCAATTCTACAAAGCTTTTGCTTGGATTTCAAATCTGCATTAGACCCTGTCGGCCTCTCACCTCCCTGACAGTGAAACCCCCAAGGATTTCCCTCCTGCTTTACCACTGCCACAGATGCTGCATGCACTACAAGACTATTTAGCTGCTGCCCTCCTGCCCCAGCAGGGCTCAAGGTGAACTCTGCCAGGCAGAGTGAATCAACAGGACTGCACACTACCAGAACAGGAGCACTGCACGAGGAGGACCCTGCTTCCCTGCATCTTCCACAGGCTACACTCCACTGGAGCAAGCAACGCTGGACACCAGGCCACTGCTGCACTAGGCACCTTCATCATGAAGAAGGACTGAAGAGTTTGAGCTTTTTGCTTCCAACGTGACCCAAGAGAGTGTTCAGAGTTATGAAGGGGGGGTTGATAAAGTGGATGAGGAAAAAATGGTCATAGCTCCTACATTTTACCTGCAACGGGTGTCAAGTGCTGATTGAGCATTCCCATTGGTGTTGGTGGCGGCACCACCCCCATAAGAGCCCCGACAGGAGTGCCTGCCCGGGGGGAGGAATTCTGCTGCTGTGCTGCTCGCTCTCTCTCCTGCTGCTCAGCAACTTTAGCTGCCCGCTCTGCAAAAGTATTTTAGATTTTCAGTTCTGTTTGGTAACCCAGACTTTCAAAATTATTATCTGTTCATTAAAAAGGACTAGTCAGACACTGGCATAGTTTAGTCAAATATAAAGTAGAACAGATGAAGCTTTTTTTTTTTGTTTTTTAATACAGCATATGATTTGATTTCATGTGGCTGCAGCTAAGACTTTTAAAGAACCTTGCATGAAAAATATTCTACAAAGTTTTATCTCTTTCTAAAAAAATAAATAATTAAAATAAGTAATAATAATAAAAAATTAAAAGAACAAATTTGATGATAATAACACCAGTGTTACCAACATGAAGCAGCAGTCCAGCACTAGGACATGGCAAAACATTCCCTGTTTTGACACCACTGGCTCAGCCAAACCAGCTGCAGCCAAGGCCACCAGCTCTTGGGTGGATCCTCTACCAGCTGCTGTGGGAACTGAAGCCCCACACCTGCCAGGAGTGCCCTAAACGATGCTGCAAAGAGCAGACAGCAGTGCCAGCTGGTGGCATTTGTGGGCTCCCTGTGTATTTTATTACTGACACAGTTGAAAAGTGGTGGCAAAATCAGGGAGCATTTGTAAAGTTTCCCTAGTGCAGATTGGTCCTTAGTTTTTGGAACATAACAAGCAGCAGTTTGATAAACCAAAAATATTTTCCTCTGCCTCTTTCTGTCATTTCCCCATTTGGTCCCCTATGAGTTATTGTTTCTTTTTTTCTGAAGATGTCTAACTCACATTGTGCTGCTCACTGGAGGTCATGTGTGTCCTTTGTACGATGAATCTGGTCATTATCTCAATCAAGTCTCTCACTGTGACTGCAAGAACAAAAGATCTACTGCAGGGTAATCTGACCAGAGGACAATTTTATATTCAGGGAAGGGCAAAGGGTCATGGGAAGAAGAAAGAAAAAAAACCAAAAGCCAAGCAAACCAAAAAGAAGAAATATTGAATGCCCACTCCAGGTGCTTTGGGGGCATGTAAGTTCCTGCTTTGTTTACTCTGAATGTTGTGTCTGACTGGCACAATGAGGAACCAAGAAGAATAAATGGAAGCAGGATACATCAGCAATTTTTAACAACAGTGAATGTGAGTTCTCTTGCAGTTGGTGAAAGATGGAAACTGCCACTAAACCAGCAATCAAGGCCTTCTGCCAAAAGAAGACTAAGAAGGAATTCATCAAGGAGATTAATTTATGCATCCTGCCAGTGTCACTCACTTCCTCTAGGACATGACTTGAATATCTATCACGCTTTTGACTCCTCTAGAACCTGTTTGTGCAGCTTCTAGCACTACCATACACTCAAAGACCAGTTTCATTTCCCAAGGCATTTCCTTCCTTCTTCCCACATCTGCAATTTCAGGGAGTGATGATGACGCAGAGAAACTCCTATATTTAATACAGGCAACTCAGATGCAGTTGACCACAAAATACACAAGATATTTAAAGGTAGATGCTTCAGATCCTGAGGTAGAAAAATGAGAAAATCCTCTCCAGAGCACAGCAAGCACTTCGGGAAAAGATGAAGCAGTTGTTCTGACTCTCAACTACTTTTGGCCAGCTAAAAAACAAAAAATGGTCAGACAAAAGCAAAAGAGACACTCTGATGAATGAGAAATTACTGTAAAGTGTTCAGCTTTATCAGACTTCAGAGTGCTGAGGTTTGAAGAAGGACCTGATGTAGGACAGTACTCAAGTTTTACCTAGCCCCTATCCATGCCCTGGCTGCCACTGAAGTAACAAATGAATAACACTGCCAAAGGGAACTGGAGGAGGTATCTGCAAGTTCAGCCTAAAGCACTCACTCTAATACTCAATAATAAATCCAAATCACACAGGCCAGGACTTGAGATCATTCAAACATTTCCAACACATCTCAAGAGACAGGAAAGAGACCTTCTGCTTCGAACAGAGTTTTTCCTTACAACAGACCTTCCCCTCAATCCCTTTTATTTCACTTTATTTAGCCATGCAGGCACCTCCAACACTGCCTCTTCTTTACTCAGCTATTGCTAAAAACCCAACTAACACCCTGCACATGAACCAAACAAAATTTTCAGTGGGTCAAAATGGATCTAAAATGTAAACAGAAAACAGAAGGGCCCTTTTTAACTGAGGTGTAAAGCCATGCCCACTCCCTGCTCCCTGGTTCACATCCACACCAGGGAACACATGAATTTTGACTCTTCACAGGGAAAGGAGTGGAGTTTCTCTCCTTTCACATAGGGTAAGCAAACACAGTTTGGACACTTTGTTATCCCATCCCAACCCCTCCAAACCAAGTGAATGTAAGTCTAGTTGGGGACAGACACCAAGCCAGGGAAACTGAAGCTCAAACCCCAAAAGCTTTGGAAAATTTTAATAGAGAAGCAAGATTAAAATGGAAGCACACAGACAATCATTAACATGGACAAACAGAGCCTTCCTGCAGAAGTGCAGGACTTTAAGCTGCTCTAAGCAAGGAAGCAGTGACATGCCAGCCATCCTCCTGCTGAAGGATGAGGCTCCAAGGAGGGATCTGCCAATAAAAAGATCACACATGCACCTAGAAGGGTGTGAAAGGAAACAACTACAGAACAAAGTCAGGCCCCAGCAGTCTCACAAAGAAAGAGCATTACCATTTCCCCTCAGAGCATTTGCAAAGCAAACTTGCACAGAGCAAAGGGTGCTGTGTTACCCTCCAGGGCTGCAAAGAGCTGCTACTGAAAAGTCAGAAAGGACTGTGGTGGCTGAGAGTGGACAGTGACAGCATGCAAGCTTCCAGCCTCAAGATCAAAGCTGCCTTCAAGTTAGGAGTGTGCAGAAAACCTATCAAATCTCATTTTCAAAGTTATAACTTAATTGGGCCATAACTTTCCAGGGTGTTGAAATGTTCCTATCCAAAGGAGCATTCTCTTTCAATAACCTTGCATCAATACAGTAGTTAATAGTGTTGACATGCTATTAACTAGAGAAATAACTATGGATGTTAAGCCCATGTATTTGGCTTGGGTAAGGGCTGGCCGTTAAAGATCAGCTGTACTTTATTTTAATCAAATAAAAGTTAAAACACGATGATTATTTATCCAAAGGGAGGGAAGGAATGGAAGGAAAGGAGGGAGGGAAGAAAAGGAGGGAGGCAAAGAAAGGAAAGGAGGGAAGGAATTGAGGAAAAGAAGGGAGGAGAGATAGGTCTAAAGTATCTCATGATTATGAAATATTCCTAGGCTTAATTCAGGATATGAAATCTCTCAACAAAATCAGTTACAAGAGTTGATTAATCCTGTACTAAACAACAGGTCATCTTTACAGTACAGTACAAAGCCTCTTAGGACTCTAAGTACTGTTCATAATGAACTTTCCCCCACTCCCCTGGAAGCTTTTCTTACCTGCTGCTACAGCTCTAAAGAGCTTCTTGTCCAAAATATCCCTCAGTACTTCTTTAAGGAAACATTGACAAAGTATTTTTCCAACTGACTTCTAGCCCAGGAGCTCCATACCCCTTTACTTCTAATTTGTCCCCATTTTCTTGGTCTTTGTTCATTTGGTTATTTGTGGCAAAGACATTTAAATTATTAGTTGTGCTCCACATAACTGAAACATGCTCTTTGCTCCTCTTCAGTCATCTTTCAATAAAAACTTCTCTTTAAGGTACATCCAGAACACAAACACAAATATTTTCTTCTATTAAACCTGTCATCTGAACAACAGAAAGTGCTGAGAAAGAAAAAAAGGCAGAAAGGAGTTCAGCATCTCAGTTTTTACTTACCTTCATATTCTGCTTTCTTTGTGGCTTCCAAGTTTCTCCATTCAGTTCCTACAAGTCTGCTGAGCTCTCCAAAGGAGTAGTCTGGGTGCTGAGCTTTAATCACAGCTCTCATCTCGCTGCTAAACAAGATGTACCCACTCATGTTGATCTTCCTTTTTGATCCCTCCTTCTTGGTGCTGCCCTTAACAGACTTGGGAGTGGACTGTGAGAAAAAGCAGTTATGACCACAAGTGTACAAAAGGGAAGGCCAGAAGAGAACAAAAGGAATTGTGGCATCTCACAGATTTCCTCCATTGAGCTGCTCAGAGACGTTGCCAGCACAAGGTGAGTCAAATACTTTATTTGCCACTGCACATTTTAGGAAAATGCTTCCCCTCTTCCTCCTTGGCCTTTGCAATCCCTACTCTCCCTCTTTCCACCTTCTAAATGTTATTTTGCCTGCCAGACCTTTTCTCTCCAGTGTTCACTTCTCATTACATAAGTAGCCATTTCTCCCTGAAAAACTAAAGCCCAGTTCTGCTGATCAGATCTGTACACCACAGATTCACATCATGTTATGTTGATGAGTAACAAAAATTCTGCTCCTTTGTTTTTTCTACTATGCATGCCTCCAGTGAGAGCTCCTTGATGTTTTCAGCCACCAAAAAATTAACCTATTCTGACATCTCTGTACTGAGACACCACAGCTGAAGCCTCTTCTTGAAGGCCCTTCCACCTATATTTGTCACAGGAGACCATAATTCATCCCTACTCTGACCAATAACATCCATAAAATGTATCATCACATCAAAACCCTCTGAAGGCCTTTCTCATACCCCAAACATTACAAATCTGTCACATCTTGCAAAGTGCCATTGTTTCCAACTACCTGCTGGAGGCAAAAAAGGAAACAAAAATCAATTCAACTGTTTCCTACCTCTCCTGAAATTCTGACTATGTTACCGACTCCTTCTACTTGCTGCTTGGACCCCACAGTTCAACACTCTCCTCTCAGCTAAAAGCAAAGTTTTAATAATACTAAAATGCTTTAAAAGTCTTGTTAACCAATTTAAGCAAGATGAACTGAGGCACACTTAAATGTGATGCTAAACTTCACTGTACTACTTTGCAATCCACCCTTGAAGTTCTCATTATGAACCTGAAGACAACTTGTCTGGAAGAAGTGCAGAAAACCCCACACAGGGTTTGGGATGATACACAGGGCAGATCCAATTCCATGCTGGCTTCTTGGGCAAGCCCACACTGGCAGATGGAGAGCTGGTTCTTGCATTCTCAGTTCTTTTCCATCTCCCATAGACACACTTTAAATGAACACTCTTTTCCACTGGAGCCAGACAACTGCATATTTACTTTCTGACTTGGTAAAGGAAGGAACCAACCAGAGCCCTTTTTATGCCTTTTCTCAGCCATATGGCTGAAGCAAAGAATGAAGCTGCACATCTTTTTTTTAAGTACTTTGACTTGATTCACAGAACTGCAGCAGGAAAGCATCACCCACCTATCTGCCAAGCCCCACAACATCACATATTCACTTGTCTCCTCTTATACTTAGGTGTTGTAAGAGCTTCTTTGTTGGCAGAAGAAAAAAAATTAAAGATTCTGGGGTTTTATAGTTGTTAGATAAAATTCCACTTCTATTGGAATACTCTTAAAGAATTTTCAAGCCGCTTATAAAATTCAGCACAGT
The DNA here is from genome assembly GCA_013398995.1 of Alaudala cheleensis. Lineage (NCBI taxonomy): Eukaryota > Metazoa > Chordata > Aves > Passeriformes > Alaudidae > Alaudala > Alaudala cheleensis. The sequence goes on along the minus strand of VWYE01000060.1, from coordinate 11,496 downwards.
AAACAAGAGCAGTGAGCAGCCTTGCAAGGGAAGAAGCATTTGGTGGTTGCCCACATGGCAAAACACCACACTCAAACCAGGCAAAAGCTCTCAATTCAACTTCAGCAACTCTTTCACAAAATCCAAAGACATTTCTACCCTGGGGTCACATCCTTTCAATGGAATGCAGCAGAAATCCACATTGCTGGCCACAAAAGTGTCTGAAACTCCCTCCTGTTCCCAGCAGATCATTCCCATTGCCTCTTTAAGACTGGCATTAGCTTGGATGTGGGAGTGTGGTGACACAGATAAAGGGTTTAATCCAGTTGCAAACAAACTTTTTTGGTTAGTTCCATTTCCAGCTAAAGCAGTTCCTCACTCTGCTTTCACACTCAGTTACACAAATTCCAGGGCTTGTGTAAGAAAATTTATATGATTTATATAAATTATGTAAATTATGATAACATATATTTATTTGAATTTTATATAAAGACCTGAAACTTCTGAATAAATGTAACACAAAACCTCATTATTAGAAACAAAACTAATACATAAAAATATACCCAGGGTTTTCCTCAGCTGAATGATTCCCTTTAAAAATATTTTAATGGAATGAAACACTATCACCTGGATATCATCTTGGGCATGCCAAAATTGTTTTGTGTCATTTACCTACACTTGTAAACTTCAGTATAAATCCTTTGGTTGTACATGATAAAATGTTACTTTCTTCATTTGCATTGGGAAAAGAATGTGGAATAGAAAGGTTTAAGGGCTTCTGAATGGAAGTCCTTACCTGTGGTGGAGTATAAGGCATTATATCCAAATCACTGGCTAAGGGGGCCTGGAGCTGAGGCATAGAAGGTGTTTCAGTCATATCACCTTCCTCTTCTCCCATCTCTTCCATGTCCTCATCACCTCCTTCCAACTCAGCAAATTTTGCTTCCAGCTGCTGAATCTTCTTTTCCAGTAGAGGAGATGGCTCTTTCTGAGGAACTATGGGTTTTCTGCAAGGTGGAGGAGGAAGACAAAAAGCAGCTGAGAACAGACTCATACCTTACAGGAGAAAGAACTTGTTTCTGAAGAGAAAATCAACTACTCTTAATTTCTGACTGAAACAATATAGAAACAATGGTGACTTGAGATGTGCCTGTGCTTCCTTTCAGAACCCTGAGTAGAACTGATTTTGTGTCTATGGCCAGTGTTTAATTTCAGTCACTTGTTAGAAGGATTTTTTATGGGTTAGAAGGGGATTTCAATACAAGTATTAATTTCTACACTAAAAGGCAGTTAACAGCACAGCTTCATTAGATTTCACATTTTACTCAAGCCAGAACTTAATATTTTTCTTTTATTAATATGAATATTCACCAAAAGGTTTTCCTTACTCATAATGAAGTATTTTCACAATATTCAAGAGAATGTACCAATCTGACAAAGTAATGACTTTTATTAAATCAGAGGAAGAAAAAGAAAACATCCATTGGTATTAAGACCATAAAGACTGATTTTATCTGGATTTCTTCCCAAGAGTGTGGTTATCTGAAATTACACCTCTGACTTCTGTGGATGACCTGGGTCAGGCTGGGATGGGTTAATTCCCTGCACACAGGGAGAGGTGCTGTGTTTTGGATCTGTGAGACAACAGTGTGGATAACACATCCTGCAGCAATTGGCACTGAACAGCTCAGCACCAAATCCTTTCCTTTTCCCTTCTCTGTGCTCCAGCAGGCTGGGGCTGGGCAGGGATTTGGGAGGGGAGAAAGCAGGACAGCAAAGCCAAACCACCCAAGGGGATATTTCATACTCTGACACCCTGCTCAGCCATAAAATATGGGGAGGAGGAGAGGACAGGGTACATTCAGGGTTACGGCATTTGTCTTTTCCATGTGCCAAGGCCCTGCTTTCCAGGTAACAGCTAAACATCTGCCTGCTGATGAAAAGCAGGGAATTAATTCCTTATCTTGCTCTGTTTGTGCATGTAGCTTTGCTTCACTTTTCCAACTGTTTTTTTAACCTAAGCCAGGAGTTTTTCTTCCTTCTGCCCTTCAGATTCTCTCCCCTATTCCACTGTGGGGCAGTGACCAAGAGGCTGGGTAGGGGCTTAGCTGCCAGTCCACCACTGCCAATCCAGAAGAGTGCTCAGGTGACCCCCTCATTCCCCTCACATTTTTACCTAAAATAGTATATTTCATCATCTACAACTTTGGCAGACAGTGAAAACCTCTTCAAGCCCTTGAATTTCTTCATCTGTTTGTCGCTTTCATTGTAGCGGCTCTCGCAAAGAAAAACGTCGTTTTCTGAGATCTCTGTTGGTCTGCAGGAGAGGAAGTCTTTGAATGACAGAACGACACACTTTCCTGCAGGAATGAAAGAGTTTGGTAAGAAGGCAGCCACACTTGCAGACTTTTTTTAAAGTGTGGAAACGTTCCTTTTTTTTGCCTGTCTCGTAAGTCTGGAAGGTTCCTGGAATTTGGTGCAACTACGGAAAATACATCAGTTGATATTCCAGTCAAATAATGCCACTCACAAGAAACTACAGCACCTTAATGCAGCTGCTGGGGTTTTTTTTAAGAGCTGAAGAACCCACAAAATCACAGCCCCCCATAATCACTGTCAGTTATTGTATCTATCAGAGCATCATGATTCAAAAACAAAGTACACAGCCATCATCTTCTGCAACAAATCAAATTTCAACCTCCTACTCCTCCTTTCAACTCTCCAGGTAATATGGACTGGAGCAATTACATTAATATACCAGAGTAATGGAGTTTTCTGTTCTCTGGCTGCCAATAATGTTCACTTTCATATTGTACATGCAATTCCCTCATTGTAAGAAAGCTTCCTTACAGTGAATTCTCATCACAGGTCCCACAGGCAGGAATGGATATTAGAAACTCACTGGATAATACCTCCTCCCTCCCTCAATGAAAAAGACCTACTTGGAATCACATTGCCTTCAACCACTTCAGATTGTGTAGGCAAAGAAGATGTCCATCAGATTAAAGCTGTTAATAATTACCCAAAATGCAAGTCATGGGACAGGTCTCCTCCAAGTTACTCAAAAACACCTCCTTCTTGTAGAACATTTTAGTTGGCTCATGCTCAGTTTCCTCAGGATGTATAAAGATTGGACCGAAGAAATACGCGGCTCCATCTCGCACCCACATCTTCTCAATTCTGCCAAGAAACCAAAGCAGCCACATAAATGAAAGGCCATTTGTCCCAAATGAGGCAGCAGGATGTTCAGGAAGACCATCAGTGGGAAATGAATACAGAGCAGCCAATTCCAGCTGTACAACTGGACCAGGTTTTTATTAGGCAGCTAAAATTCCACCTCAGTCTATTGACACCTTGTAACACTGCATATTTTCTCCCATCCTCTTTTACACCTTTGTGCAACCAGCCCCTTTTATCCCAGTTATTTTTACAGCTGGAAACTGCAGACAAAGAAGCTGCCCCTACCTTCCCACTCGAGGCCGCACCAGCCCATGGGATTTAATGAAGACACAGTCCCCAACCTTCAGCCACATGTCATTGTAGCACAGCTGCTCAAAGTAATGGCAGCCTGGTTCCCCATTGGACATCTCCACTGGAACATCTTCTTTGTCCTGCAGAAGAAGAAGCATTTAGAAACTTGAGGAAGGAGGAAAACCAAGCACAGAAATAAAGAGATGCCAGGTAGCAGTGAAAGGCTTTCCTCTACCTTTATGTTAACAATAACAAGTCAGCACTAAGCAGAGATGTGTGTGCAAAAGTTTCCTGAATTAAAACTGCAAAGCCAAGGATACCTTCCATGTCTGTCACAAGCTTTCCTATTTCACAAAGCTCTAATTTTGCCAGAATAGTAATTTACAGTCCTTTTTAGGTCAAGTGCTTCAAAGTAAACTGGCCAAGCCAAGCCTTGTCAGTGGTTTAAAGCCCAGTAATGTGCTTAGGAAGCAAGAACTGAATATATGGCCAAGCTAACAGACACAAAAATACAATGATTCAACTCTCCTGTACAATGATATGAACACTCCATGTATTGCTTACGAATTCATACCATCTGCTGTATTTAATTTCTTACTTTTTAATAAAAATTCAAATTGTGCCTAATTTCATCTTTCAACCTGGGCTTCCAGAAAGCCAAGGAAACACAGGCTGTCTCACCAAGGCTTGGAAGGAAAAGACCCTGAGTTTTCATTCTCTCAGTAGAATTAATTCCATCTTCTGCCATGATGTGAATAAATACACTAATATACACCAGGTGTCTGCCAAAAGCTGAGAATGAGTGTGCTGGTACTGTGTTCTCAGGTTCTCTTAGAACATGCAAAGTGGATTTTTCACCTTCTTTTTAGTGATTTATGATATTTTATGAGTCTCTTATTTTTTCATGGGTCTAAATTTATTTCAGGCAAAACTAATTAAATTTAACTGATTTTAATACATTTACCTAAATTTATTTGTTTTCTTACTCTAGGTACAATAAATTAATCATTTTATCCACTAGGTTGGACAGAAATATTCTTAAGCATTTTGACAATAAACTACTTAGTTATCAACCACAAACAGGCCCCAAACAATTGAATATTATGTATTACTTACTGCTGCCTAGCTACTGACTGCTTTACTGAAATGCTACACAACAAAGCATTTCAGCACTGCCATGAATTAAAATTAGACTTTTCATTTTACTGGTTCTTTAGGCTTAGGGCAGGCTTTACAGTAAAAGTGCAATTTTCTGGTGTGGTAAAAAACCCAACCAACCCCATCACATGATCACAAGAGGCTTGTAACAAATATTTATTAGTTCATTATTTTCTGCTATGTCTATTTATATTTTGTGTTAATTTACAAATGTCTGTAATACAATTTATAGCAGAAATATTACATTCATTTCTATTTTCTTGTGTCTGGATGTGGTGAAACCCAAGCCATGAGGGCTAATATTTTGTCATTCTCTATCTGCCAAATACAAACAACCCCTTGCATACCTTTTCAAGATGAAGGATACTTTCTCCCACCTTACTGTCTTCCAGTGTTTCACTGTGTTTCTCCTCATCTACTTTGTCTGGATTGGCAAACACAGAAGCAACTCTGACCACAGGCAGGGGCACATCTCTGGGGACAAATCTGACAGAGCTCACAGGCATAGTCCACAGCTTAATCTTTTTAAAACTCTTTGTCTTCGCAGAATAGCGGGACTCGCACACGTAGACATCCTCATCTCTGAAGTTCTCAGGGCACAATTTGAAATATTCCTGCAGATTGAAGGAAAAATATGAAATATTTCAGCAACACCCACACCCCACAGACACACAGTGAATTTCTTCTCATGGCTTCAGTTTTTTTCTGTGCTTCTGTCAGAAGGCTTTTAACTGAGTTCTCTGCTTCCACTCTGACATCCATGTTTAACTAAGACTAACAAGAACAAGAAATCCCAGCCTTGGAGAAGGAGCTAATTCAGTGCAGTGAGAAGAGTTAGGTTTTACTCATTTCCCAATCCAGTGCATTAACAAGTACAAGATCTGCAGCCTGAAATCACCTTCACAAGGTTTCTGGGCTTTGACTTGGAAGAAGGGCACATTCACCAAGCCAGGGGTGAGCATAAGCACAAATCAACCAGCACAGGGAAACTATTACCTGTAATAACAAATAAACCACAGATCTCAGGAAGCAAAGGGATCCAAACAGCCCACAGCAGCAAGTCCTATTTTATTTAGCTATTAGTGGAATGTCTCTATGTTAAGAGTGCCTACAGCTCTACAGGAAATATCAGAAAGTATTACTTGTCTTATAAATTAGTCTGAATAGTCTCTCACCTTAACAAACATGACCACACATTTGCCTAGAATTTTGCTAACAGGAACTTTATTGTAATAATCACTTTTGAAAACTTCTTTCTCCAGGAATTTCCGTGTTGCAAGGTGAAAAGTTTCATTTGGTCGATAAAACCAGCAGCCATAGAGCCACTTCTCTCCTTTAAAATAGAAAACAACAACAAAAAGAGAAGGGAGATGGAAAAAAAAAAAGTAAAATGACATTTTCTAGTGCATGAGCCAACAATTAGCAATTGACTGATTAATCAAATAGCCAAGTAGTCATTTATACTAAGAGCAATCTGCTTTTGAACAGGGCAATATTCAACTTTCCAGAAAAGGAAAACAAGGTTTTTTAAAAAGGCTGCCAATTGTTTTTTCTCCAGTAAAACCTGACTCAGCAAACTGAAGGAGAAGTTCATTCTTATTTATAGATCTTGACTGTCAGGCCTTGAAATGGCTTTGAAGTCCACACAACAATCACCTGATTATTTAAAGAATCTCAGGTAACTGTTTTTAAGTTTTTTAAGAACTATTTCTTTCATTTTATGCTGTGACAAATTACATGGTGACAAACTCCAATTGATAACAATGATTTATAAAGAAGCTACAAATATGAACTATTTTTCTAAATCAAAGGAAACCTGTGCCCATCTTTGGTTTAGATTTCTCAGCACAGAAAAACAGAGTTCTTCTGCACCTAAATTACAAGGAGTCCATCCCACTCAGAATCCATCCCTGCAAGGCTTACAATTGGAGGGTAGGCAGACATGAACATCAAAAAAAAGCACAGAAAAACAGAGTTCTTCTGCACCTAAATTACAAGGAGTCCATCCCACTCAGAATCCATCCCTGCAAGGCTTACAATTGGAGGGTAGGCAGATATGAACACCAAAACCAGCACATGCTCTCCCAAGAATTTTCTATTTGTAATAGCCTTTAGAAAAAGGCAACTCAGAAACAAACAAACAAACCCACAAACCAAAACAAACCAACAAAAAACCCACAAAAAACCCCAAACAAACAAACAAAAAAACCGCAAAAACCCCCAAGCCACCAAACCAAAAAACACCAAAAAAAACCCCCAAAAATCCTCACTGCTCCAAAAAGTTCTGCAAATAGAGTAAATAACATCTACACAGGAAAAAATAAAATTAAATTGAAAGCCTAAACTAACAAGAAGTTTCCCCCCAGTGTTTTGCTGCAGTGAGGACATCCTTACCAGCTGAGTCCTCCCAGAGCCTCTCGATGCAGACGATGTGGGGCTGCAGGTTGGCCTCTGCAGGCTCCACATACACATAATCCCCCACGTGGTACATGCTGTTCTTGAAGCTGCAGTCCTGGCTGTAGGTCCTGTGCAAACTTGACAGCCCAGCTGACCCAGAGGAGTCTTCACTCTTCTCAGCTTCTTATTTCAAGAAGGAAAAAACAGATGTTAGTAATGTCATGTTTCCAATATCAGCCATATGTGTCAGTGCATCACTCTGAGCCTGAAGGAACCAGACTTTACTGCTGCTGCCATCTATGAGGGAAGATGAGCCATGTTGAAACAGGATTCAGGGACAAAACTGCCAACACCTCTGCTCCTGTCTGTGAAAAGGTGCAATTGGAGAGCTTATTTGTTCCTTTAAACATGGTGCACAATGGAACATGGACAGAAACAGCCAGGAGCTGTGAAATAAAAGACCTTCAGGGTAGGCTTCATGCCATAAAAAATAGTGCAAGCCCACTCCTCTACACATCCACAGAGCCAAAACACAAAAGGGTTATCAAACCTCAGTTCTTTAGCAGTGCTAACAGAATGATCATGGAAAATATCATCAGTATTTGTCAAAAAGAAAATGACTAAAAGGTCAGAGGGAACATTCATTGTGAAGTTTATTATCAGCAGAAAACCAAAGTAAAAAACTACTGTTTTCTTTTTTAATATCTTTGAAATATTACTAGTACCCCAATGTATTCTGATTAAACAGTTCACATAGGGTTAATATTTACCTACATCTCCTTCTTAAAAGCCCTCTGGCCTGGCTGATAAGGGTCATAATAAAATAAGTTTCTCATAACTTGAAAATAAAAGACTGAAGGACAAGCAGACTACTGAGGTCCTTTCAGCAGGCAAAGCTGCAGCCACACATCAAATGTGTGGGTATACTTCTCATTCAGTACATTCAAAATCAAGGAAACAAAAGTAGCTACCTCTCTTCTCCTCCTCCCTTTTGAGCTTATCCTCCTCTATTTCTTTGGGCAGCTTTTCCTTCTTTTCCTTTTCCACATCATTGTGAAGGTGCTTGGTGGTGTAGCTGAGAGCAGGTGACAGCAGAATCTCTCCATTTTTGCACAGCTCATCTCGAATTTTAATGAAGAACTGCTGAAGTTCCACTGCATCCTCATAGATCTCTGAATCAGTCCTGCACAAAAACATGAGCAACAGAGTAAAAACCCAGTTTGTGCAGGGTCAAACAGGAGTCTGAACACATCCAGCAGTCACCACTCTTTGTGATAATTGAAAGCTTCACTCTGCCAATAGTTTTCTGTGCTTACTCATAAGAAGCAGCAGCAGCAGAGACTGACTTGAATCCATGAAGAACTAAGTGATGCTTCACCTGTTAGTCCACTCCCAATTTGCATTATAGTTTACCCAAAACAGTTTTTGTATACACCAGTCCTGAAATGCCAGGAAAATCAAAGGTAACTAGTTGTGACCAAGGCTACTTGTCACTGGACCTCTACAATCTGTTAACCTCTGAGAACTTGAGTAATAATAACAAAATTGACTTATTTTAAACAAAATTGACTTGATTTAATTATCATACTCCTCTTCGTAGATGTTTTAAGACAATTTTTTTGCCTCCTCTCCTTCACAGCCAAGGTCTCACTTGCACATTCCCAAAAAGGCTACTGAATTCAAGCAAAACACTACAAGAAGTTGCAAGTGTCCACAGTTTTTGTACAGTGTTACCACAACTCCCCCAAGTGTGATTGCTCCAAAAGAGTAATTCACTGTTTGAACAGTTAGAGAAGAGCTCTCTTCACTTTTTCAATTTGAAAGTTAGCAGGAACCTGTTTGTCATAATGCTCCTTTGGAAGATTATTGTCAAAATGATCTCTTAGCAGAAAACTAACTTCTTCCTTGTTTTCAAATCAAAGCTAACATTCCACTGAAGATCTGACAGAGCTTGTGAGATCTAATTTTCCAAACACCCATATCAAGGAAAGCAAACACCTTAAAAAAACTTCAGTCTTTGGCCAACATTAAATGCAAAACTCATGATAAAGGATATCTGAAAAATAAGGGTTTGCTCACCTGTTCATTCTCCTTGCCCTCTCCAGTACCTCAAACATGTTCTCCTGGAACAAGTCCAATCTTCTGTAGCGATTATTTTCAACATTTTTTCGGATAATATCAAAAGTCAGAGGAGGTTTATTGGGGAAGTTGGGATCAACAGCAGGAATCTCAGCTAAGGAGTCGCTGTAGCATCTGCCCTCATCATCCTGGTGGCTCATAACTGATACAAAGAGGTTATGGATAAGTTCCTGAATCAGCAAAGTGACATTGGGCACATGAGAATCCTCATCCCCTTCAATTTCTCTCCGTGTCTCAAGCAAAACTTTGTGGAGGACCAGAGCATCTTTATAAATCAAAGACTCGGGCTCGTTGTAGGTGCAAGCGTTATTGAACATCATGACAAAGTCCTCCACCATGGAGTCGATGTCCTGGTACTTATTAGCCATCATGTGGCTCCTGATCTTCTCCATGTCCACGGGCTTTTTGATGGTGAGGTAGTAGTCGGGCAGCTCGGAGCGCGAGGGCAGGCGCAGGAAGATGGCGCTCAGCCGCCGCCCGCGCTTGTCCGTGTAGTTCTTCACGGCCTCGTACACCTCGTTCAGCTTCTGCTGCATGGGGGTCATGTACTTGGACTTCTTGGGGGAAATGCCACTCTTCCTGCCTGGCGTGACAAGAATAAAACAGCAATTAAAACAACAAAGCCAAGAAGTAATGTGGGAAGTGGATTTGTAGAGAATTCTCAAGGTCTGGCAGAGCTCACACATAGTGCATCTGTGAGCAAACCTTGAGATGGAAAATGCTGACTTAGAAATGCCATGGAATAGGACAGACATTGGGGAGAAAGAAATGGAACTGGAAACAAGTTCTAAAGGATGGACCCACAAATAGGACTAGATACTTTGGAGAAATAGAACTATGAAAGATGCATTGTATTAGAACCCATGAGGGGCATTGTGTCGCAAAAGGTGATAGACCATGAAACACTAAGTATTGTAATTAGGAAATAGTTGACTTCTGATTGTGATGGCGTGAATTGTAACATCTACACTGTCATCCTTCACATGAGACTGAAAATGGAATAAAAGTTTTTAAAAGGCCTCACAGCTGCCCCATCTCTGGGTCAGTATCAGGGAATATTCCAACACAATTGGTGCCCTGTGTGAGGATTTCTTAGTCCATCTCCAGTTTCCACTGGACAATTGTTCATGAAGAACCACTTCATGTGTATGCAGAAGCCTCACAACATGGAGCCCATTCCAGTCCTTTATTTTTCATAATTCTGTGATTTTTTTTTTAATGTTCTCTTTGGCAAACACAGAATATGTTGCTCTATGGCAAAGGCCTCCTGAAGCTTCAGCATGGAAAACATCTGCTCATACCTAACATCATTAACAAACTCCTCTAAACTCATTTTGGTCTTACAGCTCTCCATGAATTTGTCTCTGCAGCTGTTAAAAACCTTGTCATCACAAGGGTTTTGCTATCACTAAAGTACTCAAAATATTATCAGATGCTTTTATGACATGCTCATGCCAAATTAGAAAGGATTAGTTCAAGTAAAATGTGAATTAAGGCCTCCCATGGGATTATCAGGTTGGCTTTTTTATTAACTCAGGATCTCTGTTACTGCACTGCAGACTTTGCCTGAGAGTTCTCTACACCTGTACTTTACCTAGGAGCTGCACATTTAATTTGCAAGTGTGCAGTTAGTTGCTTTAAGTTTTTTGTGCAATTTTATCCATCCCAGTTTGCTCAGTTCTGCACACATATTAAGAGAACATAAGATCTGAGTAGTAGCAAGTTTCTAAGGGCAACAGCTCAAGGAACAGACATGGCAAACTTCATTTCCATGTTTTTCATGGCTTTCAATAATCTGCCAAACTGAGTTCATGTTTTTTTTTTAATCATTCTGTGGAAATCCCAGACATTTAACCAGTGAAATTAGGAGATTTGCTCAATTTGAGAAGCCCCTTACTTGACTGAGCACATAATGCACCATTTAACATCTGGATAAGACTATATGACTAAATCCTTCCACCCATTCCCAAGCCTTTTTTCTTTACTCTAACTTTTCTTAGAAATTACTACATGCAACAACTTAATTCTATTCTAAAAGATAGACAATGCCATTGCTATCAAGATTTCGAAAACATAATTCTGCTTTCCTTGTCAGTGTTAACAACTGTGCAGAACATCTATTCTAAAAGGAAGACCTGTTCACCTGTATTGTGTTTTAAGTATTGAAATGAGACAAGGCAATGCACAAGGTTGTCTTACTTAGCTTGAGTTTAGGGGATGCAACATCATCATCTTCAGCCAAGGGTCCCAGCTCTTTCCTTTTTTCTTTAAGGATCTTTTCCAGCATATGGGCATCATTGTACACCTATTAATCAGTAAAGTAATCAAAATCCAACCAAAACAAGGTTTACT
>VWYE01000059.1:0-23495 GCA_013398995.1 Alaudala cheleensis | reverse complement strand
CCCTTCCCTTCCCTTCCCTTCCCTTCCCTTCCCTTCCCTTCCCTTCCCTTCCCTTCCCTTCCCTTCCCTTCCCTTCCCTTCCCTTCCCTTCCCTTCCCTCCTCAATAATCTGTGGCTCATCTAAACCTAAGGAGTTTAGGAACATGTCCTGAAAAGGCATGAACAGCAGCAGAAAACCCCAAAGGATTTTTCTAACCTGTAATCCTGGAACTATCTTGGGGCAGGAAGAATTTCTAATTAACAGAAACAGGGACTGAAAGGGTGAGAAGCTACTTATCTTCTCTAAATGTGAACTTTTCAACTCAAAAATAACACACAAATGGCTTTACTGTGAACAAAATGCTTTCTCTGCAATAGGGCACCTAACTTTTCATTGTGTGTGCTTCTTACCCATATTTAAATATTTTAGCAATTAAAATAATATGTTTATAATCATTATAATTTCCAAGTTCAAATTCAGCAGCATATGACCATCCACAGGTGTCTGGTTCAGCACTCTGCTTAAACAAGGTTCTGAGAATGTTCACACAGCCTTGAAGGGAATCCTCACATGTTTAGAGTTTTTCATGAGCCTTTAATGAGTTTATGCACTTTGATAAATGAAGTCCAGAAGGGAAATTTTGAGATCCCCCATGAAAAAACCCCACTTTCACATTATAAGATGTCAATGACAATCCAAAGGCAGTTGTTTCTGTCTGTACTTGGCCACATCCTTTGCTGGGATTAAAAGGTTGTTGTGGACCCTAAAGAAGTTTCCCCAGTACACATAAATTGAAAATCAAGTGTTAGGATTTCTAATTCTTCATTCTTTCCTTTTTTGACCCCAGATCTGTCTTTTCATAACAAACTAGGATATACTTCCTTTAAGCTACCAGAGCACAAAAAAACTTTGTAAAAACTTCTTTTTCCCTCTAGCATATGACTGGGCAGTTCACCAAACTCCTACTGCAACCTCCTGTTTTCAGCCCACAGACTGGTTTTCAACTGCAGCATTTCTCAGGGAGAAAGCCTGAATCTATCAGCACCATTTTGCACAGCTGCTTTGCCATAACCCTTGCTACAGGAAAACACATCCAAACCTTTCAGCACAGCCTCAGAGGAGTCCTTGAGATGAGCTGACACAACCCAGGGCTCTGCAGGAGGCCCCAGTTTGTCAATTCTCTCACCCTGGGAGGAAGAACAGAAGAGAAGAATTAAGATCTTGTCTCCTCAGCAAGAGCTAAGAAAGCTTTGATGGTTTTAACAACTGTAATAATTTTTATTATATATGCCCTCTGACTGAGGGCAGTTTGCATTTATGAGTCACATGTTACAAATGTCACAAAGTTCACCATAACTTTTCAAGATGAGGCCACATCACAGGATGGGTCAGGTTGGAAGGGATCCCAGTGGCTCATCTGNAGATCTTGTCTCCTCAGCAAGAGCTAAGAAAGCTTTGATGGTTTTAACAACTGTAATAATTTTTATTATATATGCCCTCTGACTGAGGGCAGTTTGCATTTATGAGTCACATGTTACAAATGTCACAAAGTTCACCATAACTTTTCAAGATGAGGCCACTCAAGATGAGGCCACATCACGGAAGGGATCCCAGCGGCTCATCTGCTCCAACCCCCCCTGCTCAGGCAGGGCCATTCCAGAGCACAGGGCACAGGGTTGTGCCCAGACAGTTCTGGAATATCCCCAGTGAGGAGACTCCACAGCCTCTCTGAACAATCTATTCAGANCTCACCCTGGGAGGAAGAACAGAAGAGAAGAATTAAGATCTTGTCTCCTCAGCAAGAGCAGAGAAAGCTTTGATGGTTTTAACTGTAATAATTTTTAATATTCATGCCCCCTGACTGAGGGCAGTTTGCATTTATGTGTCACATGTTACAAATGTCACAAAGTTCACCATAACTTGTCAAGATGAAGCCACTTCACAGGATGGGTCAGGTTGGAAGGGATCCCAGTGGCTCATCTGCTCCAACCCCCCCTGCTCAGGCAGGGCCATTCCAGAGCACAGGGCACAGGGTTGTGCCCAGACAGTTCTGGAATATCCCCAGTGAGGAGACTCCACAGCCTCTCTGAACAATCTATTCAGAGCTCAGTCACTGCACAGGGAAGTTCTGCCTCCTGTCCAGGTGGAATTTCCTGGGCATCATTTCCTGCCCATCCCTCTGGTGCCATTGCTGAGCCCCCTGGAGCAGAGCCTGGCTCTGTGCCAAAAACTCAAATGTCACAAATCTCAAATGTCAAAATAGTACAGAATTAATAGAAGTCTCCATCCACAGGGAGGCAAATTCTACCTTTCTGTCCAGGAAAATGATTTTTGGCTGTACAGGAAGCTGCTTCTCAATTTCTCCATCTGAAGGCTGCACCTGAACAGAGATGCTGTAGGGTCTCCTGTATAAGCACGTTTCTGAATGCTGCCTGCTTCCATTTCTTTCACATGAAAAAGGATGGGAAAGGAAAAAAAAAATCNGTTTTTGGTTTTATTTTTTTTCCTAGTTTGGGTGATGTTTGTGGATGTTTACAAATGAGAAACTGTTCATACTGAGCTGGNAAAAAAAAAATCAGAAATAAAGTTCTGGATGTTATTTTCTGCTAATATTTTCTACCTAATAATTTACCTCATCATAACACTGATTCCTTGGGTGAGAGCAGCATGGAAATAAGAAACAGTTTTCACTTCCAAGCAGAAAGCAGCACCAAAGTATGAAAAAATCCTTTTGTTTCAATCCCCAGTTTGCAGATGGAAAAATGAGAAAAGAGCAAAGTAATTTATGTCCCTGGTATCATGTTGGAAGTATGTGGCAGAGACAGGGATTTTATGGATTCATGAACCCAATGCCTCAGCCCCAAAGTCATCCTTGCAGTGCACTGAGGGTAGAGGAACCTGCAAATGTTCCCTGTCCAACAGAAAGATTTTCACTGAAAACCTCTGAGCTCCTCTAAGAACAAAGTCTTGGTGCCTCTGCACAATCACAGCACTTACAGGGCTTTACTGCATTTCTTTTTCCTGCCATCACCTTCCCAATCTGCAAAGTCTGCAGACAGAAATAAAGCAGTTACTGACACCCCCTTGAAAGACTTTGTTTTTCTCCAAGCCTGAAATTTAAATTAGAACATCCCAGGGGAGCGTTTTTTTTTGCATTTGAATAAAGAATCAACACTTTATTCTGAGCCTGGATCATTTCATTCCCTCTCCCAGTGCTTTGTGTTATTTAGTATCTCATATATGTATATAATTTATATATATATATACATAAAATGCTCTAATCTGCAATTGCAATGAAGTGGTTGGGGGTTTTGTATTGTCTTGAAATGAAAGAAGAAAAGCTATTCATTGATCTCTAGTGTTTGCTTAAAGGTGTTTACAAGCACAAGATATGTGAAGTTTAAGTTTCCTTTGCTTTTAAGTTTTTGGTTTTATTTTTTTTCCTAGTTTGGGTGATGTTTGTGGATGTTTACAAATGAGAAACTGTTCATACTGAGCTGGTGGAAAATGCTGGTCTGAACTACAGCTGCCAGAAAGATCAACTAAGGTTTTAAGGATATGTGCAGACTCAAAAGGCAGCTCAAGGACTGGAGTTTTAGTTCTTATCTCTGTTCTTTTTCTTGTATTTTTGTCAGTGGGAAAGTCTCAAAGGTTTGAAATTCATGTCAAGGGCATCAATAAGGTGCTTTTATCCACCTTCTTCCAAAAATGCACATTCAATTGTCTGACCAAAACTCACTGCAGGAACAACACACCAAGTCATTCCTGTTTTTAAGCTAAAGAGCTGCAGTTTTCTGTGAGCTGCCTGCCTCCAGCTGAGGACAGAGAGGTTCAGGTGAGTCTTGGCATAGTTTCTGTAAAGCCTCAAAATGTTTTTTTCCTCTCCTCAGCTGCTTTAAAACTGACGACGAATAAGAAAAATGCCCTGAATTCACACCCCAGGCTCTACATGCTAAAACTGTGCTCATCCAGTGCTCAGAGGAAGGCTGCTGTAAAATGTGGATCTAAAAAGTATTTCTCACTCCCTGAGGTGAGTAGAATCATAGAATCATAATGTCATAGAATCATAGAAAATTTGGATTAGAAGGGATTTAAAGACCATCCAGTTCCACCCCCTGCCATGGGCAGGGACACCTTCCACTATCCCAGGTTGCTCCAAGCCCCATCCAATCTGACCTGGGACACTTCCAGGGATCCAGGGGCAACCACAGCTTCTCTGGGCAACCTGTGCAAACCTCACAAGTAAAAATTTTCTTCCTAACATCTAATCTAAATCTCTCCTCTTTTAATTTAGAACCATTCCCTCTTGTTCTTTACTCTCTGGTAAAATAATAGTGCAGAAACCAAAACAAAGCAAAACTAGACATGGATAGTTCAAATGGAAGTGTAAAAAATGAGTTTCTGTTTGTGGGTAATTTGAACTTGGTTAACACAGCGTGGAATGTGGTGTTTACATCCCACATGGTCCACGCTGTGAGGGAGCCCCTGCCTTAGGGCACAACCCTGCACACAGCAAGTTATAGTCCTTAAAATGATGTCAGTGTGGAGGAGGAGGAAGGAGCATCCTGCTGCTCCCCTGCTGATTCCTGCTGGAAGGAAAATAGGCATTTCCTGGCATGGCTTTGCCCTAGGGAGGTGGAGGTGGATGAGTGCTGGTAGCCCAGCAAGGACCAGAGCAAGACCTGCCTCTGCCTTCATCCCATGGGCAGGAAGGATGTGCTGCTGGCCACTGCCCTGGAGCCTCGTGCTGGTTTGCAGTTCCCTGCTGCCAGGGAGCAGCTAAGAGCCCTGGAGCTCTTCTGGATGTGGGGATGCCTGAGCCAGCAGGGACACCAGGGATCCTGATCCTGTCACCATCAGTGCCTACAGGAGTCTGCTGCACAGGCTGAGGTTCCACAGGAGAGCAACTGCCTGTCCTTTAGCAACAAGGAATTCTGTGGACACAGAAACTGGAGGGTCTGCTGCAGGTATTATGGATTAATTGAGAAACTTGGTGGAGAGATTTGGGGCAGAGGAAATGAAGTGTCCTGAAATCAAGGAGAACTTGTCATTTCATTTATAATTGCAATAATAACTATAATCATACAATATAAAATCATAGAATGATTTGGGCTGGAAGGGACCTTGAGGATCATCTTGTTCCAACCCCCTGCCAAGGGCAGGGACACTTTCCATTATCCCAAGTTACTCCAAGCCACAGCCAACCTAACCTTGAACACTTCCAGGGCTGGGGCAGCCACAGGCCCTTNAAAACAAATCTTGTTTTTCTCCAGGAGTGTTTAAGTGTAGGGCGGCTGTCAGGGCAGGGTGTACATTCACAGGATGGTAGAACCCAGAATGGCTTGGGTTGGAAGGGATCTGAAGGATCATCTTGTTCCAACCCCCTGCCACGAGCAGGGACACTTTCCATTATCCCAGGTTACTCCAAGCCACAGCCAATATAACCTTGAACACTTCCAGGGCTGGGGCAGCCACAGGCCCTTTGTACCAGGGCCTCACCACCCTCACAGGCAGGAATTCCTTCCTGATATCTAATTTAGTAATATCATTACTAATATATCATGTCACCATAAAAATGTCTACAATAATAGTAGTAGGAAGAAAACAAAGAAGAAAGAAGAAAGAAGAAAGAAGAAAGAAGAAAGAAGAAAGAAGAAAGAAGAAAGAAGAAAGAAGAAAGAAGAAGAAAGAAGAAAGAAGAAAGAAAAATGAAAGAAAAAAGAGAAGAAGAGAAGAAGAAGAAGAAGAAGAAGAGGAAGAACTACTATTGTCAATTGACTTCAAGAGGAAGGAGATCAGGATGAGAGCCTGGGTCAAGGGTCCATTAAAGCTGATGGATATGTGTCTACTAGAAAATTAAATTATACCAAAACCAAGTCTTGGCACTGACACCTGATCACCTCTACCATTAAACTGTCAGTCCTTCTTAAGCTGTGGTTTAGGTCCAGTGGCAAAGTCCAGAACAACTCCCAGATCCTCTGGGAGCTAAAACAGTCAGAAAATATTTTCACTTGGAAGTTTGGATGAGGCCATGCTGAAATATGTCAGCTGGCCTTGGTGCCAAAGAACAGCCCCTGGCATATTTAATTTCCTAATAGACATCAAAATTAATTGAACAGTTGTCTGGTATGTCTGCAATGCCAGTGTTGTAAAATCAATATATCCTTGGAAGGGGAAGGAAATTGGGAAGAATTTAGGGAATAATGTGACTAAATGAATCATGATCCAGCCGAAGAGACATTTTTCTTTTTTGTTGAAAAGGTGGGGGCTGCTGGTGACTTCAAGGGATTCAAGAAAGGGAGGTGCAGCAAGGACAGGGCATGGGCAAGCTGAGGACTTTTGGCAGGCAAAGTAGGAACAGATTCACTGGAAGGATTGTGAGG
This sequence comes from Alaudala cheleensis, assembly GCA_013398995.1. Lineage (NCBI taxonomy): Eukaryota > Metazoa > Chordata > Aves > Passeriformes > Alaudidae > Alaudala > Alaudala cheleensis. The sequence continues at coordinate 17,132 of VWYE01000059.1, read as the reverse complement.
AATTCAGCGCTTCTGGGTGAGGATGGGTTCTGATGTCAGGGGATGATGAAATAAGTCAGACCTCTGCCCTCTCAGGTGCACTGTTGGAGCTTTGTCTCCCCCTGCAGATCTTGTCACTAATTAATGCAGACGGGGAAGAGGGACATGAGCATCAGAAGGCAATGAGGAGTCTGAGGTCATTCCTATTTTAAGCAAGAAAAGATATTTGAAGGATGACTTTCACTTCCACCAATTCCCATATTTTCCCCATATTATGGAAAGAAATAAAATCATGGAGCCCAGCTCCTGACCCTGCACAGGACAGACCCAATCTCACCCTGTGCCTGGGAGCTTTGTCCAAGCGCTTCTTGAAGTCTGCCAGGTTTGGTGCTGTGAGCACTGCCCTGGGGAGCCTGTTCAGTGTCCAGACACCCTCTGGGTGAAGAAACATTTCCTCACATCCAACCTAGATGCCCCATGACATATTTTCATGTCATTCCCTCAGGTCCTGTCACTGGTCACCACAGAGCAGAGATCAGAGTGGGTCCTTTTCTTCCTCTCATGAGGAAGTTGGAGCTGCAATGAAGTCTCTCCTCAGCCTCCCCTTTCTCCAGGCTGAGCAAACCAAGTGTGACCTCAGCCTCTCCTCCTCTATAACCTCCCCTCTAGGCCCTTCCTTCATTAGAACAACGAAGCTGATGAAGGGTCCAGATGTGCGATCACCAGAAGCCTTTAGAAGGAGAGGGACAGAGCAGATGCATCAGATAGGACAGAAACATCCTCCAGATTCATCAGTGACCTCCATTAATCACCGAAGATCCCTGGAAATGCCCCTATTTACAAAGGCAATGGCGAGGAGCTAAGCCAGGCCTGCTCCATAACGCACTCCCCAAGTTCACTGCCAGAGAAATGTCTTTTATTAAATGTAAACAGCATCCCGCCAGAGGTCAGAGCTTTGCCGCGCTGCGTATCCCAAGGTAATACCACTTTAAGCTCCACATAAACTCTTAAACAGTTTCTATCCTAAAACCAGACCGTAGGTGGTACGGTTTTTTACGATATGTTATAATAGTGCAATAAATCTGTTAGCTTAAAATCGAATCTCCGTGGCCTTTTAGAGAAATCATCATTAAATGCAAGGCCCTGTTAATGATGCCATCCCAGTGAAATTGTTTAATCTGCTAGGGGGGTGGAAGGTCACCAAATGAATTTTTTATAATACATCAACTTGACACGCAATAGGGAAAACTGTAATAGATAAAAGCAAAGGAAAAGGGCACTGTCTTCTTCTGATAGGTCAATAGCAGCCAAGAGAGTCACTCATCCACTTTTCCTTCACTACCGTGCTCCTTTTCCATTTAATATGGACACCCAATTAATACCTCAGCACCATAGACAACCTCATTTTAGGTGAATTATAGCAATTTCTTCCCCCTTCTCCGAAATGAAAGTGATCACAATACATCATAGCATTGCGCGAATTAACGTTAATTGATTCGAGTTACCAAGCATTGATGGGCCACTTCTATAATCTGGTCCTTATTGGGAGCTGGAAGGGATGGAGGGAAGATTAGATTGCATCCCCCGTTGCTGTGACGACGGCGGTCACCTGATGGCTTGTTAGACAGTTGTAGGCTTCTATTGCCGGCCCCAGTGGGGTCGTCAGTAAACTGGAGTGATGTCCAAACATCATTACACGCTGCTCCGATATTAAAGCAAAGGGATTAGCACCTTATTGCAGGCAACCTGGATTTGTCATTGTGCTGTCGTTATCCAATTTCCAGATGATAATGTGACTGTGGCCTGCGGGCGCGAGGTCCCGCAGCCAAACCAAGGTGCCTCTCTATGTATACATATATATTTAAAAAAAAAATATATCTATGTATACTTGTAAACATGTATACACATGCACACTACCCCACAAACACCCAGCACCCCAAGCCATTTAACTCCCTGCTCACCAGATCCCTGCTAACAAAGCGTGTGGAAGAATGTTTCCCCCTTCCCCATCAGACGCGCGACGCGGCAGCAGAGGGGGCTGGCCTGGGAGCTGACACGGCCGTCACTCACCCCAATGTCACAGCAGACAAGCTCTGCTGAGAGAGGTGACACCACTCACATGTTAAATAAGGCAGAGTGGGGACAGGATTGGTCCCTTGGAGACGTGGCTGGCAGCTCCTCTCTGCTGGTGCCCGTGTCGTGTAAATCATCGCTCGTGTCGCCGTCGTTGGGAGGGAAAATAAATCCACGTGTGGCATGAGCAAGGCAGGTTTTGTTTGACAGCACTGGGGTACCAGAGCTGGGATCAGATCTCTTTACAGTGATTGAGAAGCAGGGACACTGTTGGATCTCCTGCACATTTCTGAATAATGTTAACTTCTGAGGGAACACTGTAATAGGGAATAGCTTCTCTTGAGCTGATCTCATTTTTAACTGAGATGTATTAGCACAAACCCTTCCGTTTCAAAGACCAAGACTGGTGTGAGGGGTATGTGGCAATTTATCCCTCCTTCTTCCCACAGAAACATGCAAAATCCTGTGCTCATTTTCCCAAATCTCTCCTACCCCCTCCATATTCCTCTTCCTCTGTGTTCTCCTGCTCTCCTTTCACCTTTCCTACCTCCTGCTCCTTTTCTGCAGAGCAGCCAGTTGAGTTTTGGAAGGCCATTGTCAGAGCAAGCAACCAGAGTTATGTCAGGGCTTGTAATTTCCTGAATCTTGTCATTCACAGCTGTCACCTCTGAGTGGGAATGATGAATTCCTGGATACATTTACCATGTACACTAGATACTAATAAAAATTTAGTTTAAAATTTAAGGTTTAGAGGTGAAATGTATCCTGGTGATAGACCCTCTAACCCCTACACTGTCAGAAGGGTTCCTGCCCAGGAGAGCAGTGGTGAAAAACTGTTATTTTATTTATCTACTGTTATTGGAGAGGCAATGTGAAGGTCCATGAAAGGTAGTTTGGAGATTTGTTTGAAAACTTGCAAGGGAAATGCTGGCTTCACACAAGGCTCATATGCCAGGGGCTGCTTTGGGTATTTTCCCCTTCAAAACCAAACAATCTTATAGACAGACATCTTATTTTGTGCTTGTCTGGAACAGCCTGAATGAAAAACATTTCTGCTTAAGCTGCAATTCAATTACTCCATTGGCCATGGACTCAGGTCAAAAGATGCCTCCTTAGTTTTCCTTCCTTGATTTAAATATGAAGGGGAAAAAAGCTAAAACAGTCGATCTGGGGCTTAATATCTACATAATTAAAGACCTTTTGTAGCATGGTTATCTGTGGTGTGACTGGGCCTTCCTTACATTGACAATTCAGCTCAATTCTACCAGAAGCAAAAAGTAAGTAACAGAATAAAACCTCACTGTTGATCAGACAGATAAACATTCTATTGACACAGAATCCCTTCACATAAACTCTTTTTACATCCATTGTCACCACCTTCACTGTGGGAAGATGTGTCTGAGTCTCTGAGTTCCCACCTCCTCTGGCCCGTCCCACAACTACTGAGTTTCCCAGCAGGAAAAGAATTATGAATTGACAATTAAAATTTCAGCCTGATTCCAAAAGCACAACTTGATCAGGCAGTTTTATATCACATAACACTTTCTGTTCAAGTTTTATCCCCACTTCTTGCACATGACCTTTCTTATCCAATCACTCCCATAAGGAATCCATTACAGAATCCCACTCCTCTGATGGAAATCTCTCTGGGTTTTTTATGTAGTCTTCCCCATCACTTTCCAGACTGTGAAAGAGATGTTGGCCACCTTAACTATCCCCAAACTATTAAACAAATAAATAAATTATATTCATTACATAATTTTGGCCATGTGGGGAAAACATAATGAAAATAATATTGACTGGAAATGTGAAATCTTCTCTTTCCAGTTCCATTGCAAGGCTCTGCCAGTTTATTATCTCAGGAGGAACCTGCTTCTATTTCTAAATGCAAATTTACCTCTCAATGCCTTGTACTCTTTTGCTCCTGTGCTGCCATCGTCCATTACTATCAAGAGATTCCTCACTGGAATTTACTCTTGCAACATATTTTCATGGATAGAATGACATCTTCCAGATTTGCTTTGACAATTCAAGCCAACTCTTTTCTAAATGGTTTTTTGGTTCTATTCCTTACTTCTTAAGGTAAACTCCATTTTCATCTTAAATGTCCTTCCTTTTACTTGCTTGGACTGAATTTGTCCTTTTCTGTACACCAGCTGTGAGTGGCAGATTCTACATAAGAATATGCCCTCTACACTGCCCCTGTGACCATCTAACCTAAAATTAAAATAAGTTTCAATTAAAGGAGATTTTAAGCTTAGTTTAAGCTCCTGAGTATCATCACTTCCACACCTTCACTTGAGGAGTGTAGCAGATAAAACTTTGAAATAACCTCAAGTGCTACAATGTCTGCAGCTCTTGACATGGAGATTTTTAGCATCCTGCCTTTGCCTGCTCACTGGAGGAAAAACTTGCATATTTATGCAGGAAGAAAGTTGTCATGTCTTTTTTTATAAAAACCTGAGCAATTCCACGCAGCTGCCTGCCTGAAACCTACACAAAGGTTACCAAATCCAAGCTCTTTGGGGTTAGGAGGAGTCAGAATTCATCTAGTTTGAACTCCAGCCCTGCTGCCTCTGCATGTGCCATGTGACACAGAGAATTAGCTGTAATATCCCATTTAGTGCTCTGCATGGGAATTGCTGTTGGAATGAGCCATTCTTTGATAATTTGCTTCCCTTTCATTCCTTGCTGTGAGCCTCAGATTTCCTGCAAAAGCACCATTTTTCACATGCTACCTCAAACATAACTCTCAACAACAAAAAAAAAATACTTCAGTTTGTATCAGGTTAAAGATGGATAGAGAAGGAGAAAAGCACCCTGCTGTAGTGTGGAGACAGGGACTAAATGCCTTCTGGACTGTCCAGAATTCTATTCCTGATTTTGTATAAAGGAACCTGCACAAACACACACAAGAACAAGAACAAGAAGCACAATGATTAATATTTGTATTGATATTAGGAAGATTTTGCAAACCAGGGATTTCTCTCTGTAAATACATCACAGTATCTATTATACACAGGCATTTCACAGGAAGATAAACTTTGTGATAGACATCTCTGCCTCTCCAGCTGTGCAAAACTGCAGCAGTCACAGCAATCACCTCTGTCTTCTCTTGACAAATTAATGAGCCATGCTTGAGGTGACCCTAGCAAAGGAGTTAAATTAAAATCATGTATAAAAGCACTTCAAATCATAACACACAAGCCATATTTTTTAAAGGCTTGGCAGTTTGAAATACAGACCTACTGACTGATACCTTGCCACAGGAGGGTTTCCAAGGCTTCCCAACAGCCTCACTGTCCTGGGCTGCAAATGAACCTCCAGTCTGTGATGATACAAGACCTTTTGTAGTTGTTGTTGTCTTATAGAACCATAAAACCATTAAGGTTGGGAAATATCTCTAAGATTATTGAGTCCAGCCATTAATTTAGCACCACTGTGTTCACTTCCAAACCATGTCCCCAAATGTCCCATTCATTCACCTGCCTCTTGAACACTTCCAGGGATGGTGACTCCACCACTGCCCTGGGCAGCCTGTCCCAATGCCTCACCACTGCTTCAGTGAAAGAGTTTTTTTTTTCCTAATATCCAACATAAACATCCCCTGGTGCAACTTGAGGCTTTTTTCTCTTATCCAATTACTTTTTACCTGGGAGAAGAGACCAACCCTCCCCTGGCTCCATCCTCCTTTCAGAGTCATTGAGAATGATGGTGATGCAAGACAATTCCCTGGTCTGAAAGCCCAAGGAGATGGGCCTGGCAGGAGTGCAGGTTCTGTGCATTTCTGATGGCCCAGGTGGGTTTTGCGTGTCTCAGGTGTGAAAATATTCCTCTTTTCTTTCCACAGGAAAACACCCTGGAATATTTCATCTGACTTGTAATCCCAGCCCCATTATCCCTGTGCCAGCATGTGCTGCTCAAATGGAGACAGATAGACAGTGGGGACAGTACATGTCCCAACAGGAAAACCCTGATTTCATTTCACAGGTTATCTGTGGCTTTATTGCATCAGAAATGTCAGCCATGAGTCATTCCAGAATAGCTATGACTGATGGGGAGCAATAAATAACAGTGCAGGGGAGCCCGGGCAGCTGAGGGTGGGTGAGTCCTGAGCTGGTCCTGTGATCTGGTGATGTGAGTGTTCTCTTCAATCCCAGGCCTTCCCATAACTGGGACTCCAAGGCTTCAGGCTTTACACTGCTCTTGTATCTGCAGTAAAACAGCCTAGGGAACTCTCCTGGTCCTTGCTGCTTGGAACTTTTTCCCAGGGTGTACACAGACAGGAAGGCAAAATGCAGCTGGGAGAGTAGTCCCAACATGGAGATGTCATTTCTGCCTGAGAAAAGGCAGCCTCGAGGTTTCCTTGCTGGCACACAGAAGATGGTGCTTCCCTCCTTTAATGGTCTTTTGGGATCAAGTCAATCATGGAATGCTTTGGGTTGGGAGGGATCTTAAAGATCATCATCAGTTCCACCTCCTGCCATGGGCAGGGACACCTTTGACTGTCCCAAGCCCCATCCAACCTGGCCTTAGACACTTCCAGGGATCCAGGGGCAGCCACAGCTTCTCTGGGCAACCTTGGCCAGGGCCTCCCCACCCACTGTAAAATTTTCCATGTCATTTTTCTGCTGTCCCATTCTGCAGTGTCCTTCAGTGTAACACAAACAGCCCCACTAACACGAGTGGTGCTGGTTCTGCTGATCCAAAATACAATATCTCTTCAGAATCTGGCCCTGATTTAAGATTTAATCTCGCAATTAATAATTCCTCATTGATCTTAGTGCAACACCACAAAAAAACAGAACAAAAACAAAACAAAACAGAACAAAACAAACAAAAAAAACCACCAACAAAAAAAANAAGAAAACAAACAAAAAAAAAACAACCCAAAAACAGACCCAAAAGCACAAAATCAAAGCAAACCAAGCCAAAACAAAAACAAACAAAAAAGAAAACAAAATCCTCCCCCCCAAAAAACCCGAACAAAAAACCCCACCTACAGTTGAAACCAACAAACCAAAAAGAAAACAACAAAACAAAACAGATTCCTACAGTCACAGACCACTGTCCTCCTTGTGGCTGCTTCTCCACCAGGAACCACACAGTGTCTACTGGAAAAGTTAAGCACATGAACAGCAGTTTGTATCACTGGCAGACATCAGGATGGTCCATGGGTCAGCAGTAAATGGGAGAAGATGTGGTATTAATTACAGAGGGTGAGTCTTAGACAAATCCAATGTCTTTCTTGCATAGATGGAATATATGGAATATACTTACACTGGGATAAGGCTCAGTAGTGCAAAATATCAAAAAATAACATTATGCAATATCAAGAGAGCACACAATAGGTTTGCCAAACATCAAATCCCATGTGCCCTATTAAAAACAGATGGGATATTACCTTTTTCATATTACCCATATGCTTTTAATACAGTTTTAGGAATACACTGCTGTCTGCTCCCATCCCAGCCCTGCTCTTCACAACCTCCTCTGCAGATAAGGGCTGACATCTGGGCTGGGCAAATAGTGGCTATAAGAGGATGAAAAGAGCAAGACAGGGACAGAGGAAGGAGGGAGAGAATGGGTTGTTTATTGTTGTGGAGGAGAGGGAAATAAAGACCTTCAAAAAGTGAGTCTTGGTACTGAATATCAACAAAATTTAGTGTGTACAAAACTGACCAAGAACTCTGTAACTGGCAGAGCTCAAAAGGGAGCTCCAGTGGGAAATTGTTGTAAAGCAAAGGAGGGTCCTGTGTTCTGTCAAAATGAGATGCAGGTCTGCTGCTGTATCTGCATGGAGATACAAACATAAAGCTACTACTGATAAAATGCATGGAAGGTTTTGTGAGCTGATAAATTATCAACAGAAAAGTCCAACATGGGGGCCCAGATCACGTGGGATGTAGGGTCTGGGCAAACAGAGGGAATTGGGTTCTGGAAAGTCAGAACTGAAAAGGAATTAAAGAATACACTGAGCAATCAGAGGACCATGAGCTCTCCTGTTTCTCTGGGAGAATGGAATAATGGAACCATTGAATTATGACAGCAGAAAATGGGATTTAATACCACTTTTGCATTTGACACCAATACCATATAATCATAGAACTGGGTTGGGAGGGACCTCAGTTATCCTGCCATCCAACCTTTCTTGGAAAAATCATGGTCCAGTCAGGGTGGCCCAACACCCTGTCCAGTAAACCTTAAAAACGTCCAGAGCTGAGGAATTCACCAAGAAGGAAACCGTGAGTTTCAGTCATGCAAACTTCCAAACAGATTTAGAAAACAGAGCTAGAGAAAGAAAGAAACACTCACCAGAACTCAAACCTTTTGATTTTTCCCAAAGCAGAGAGTGAGGTGATTTGATTTCTCTGAAAGTATCTGGAGGAGGAGGAAGAGTCAATGCCCAGAAAGTTACTGATGTAAAAGTGGAGGAAAGAACCAGATGCTCTCATGGGAATGTGGAGGTGGAGGCTGACAAGAGGAAATGGGAAAGGATTTGTGACAGAAAGAACAGGAATAGGACCCAATATCTACATGTTCAGGTAGTATTGGATGTGTCCAGCTCTTGTATCATCACAACCAGATGGATGTCCAGAATTTTAGATAAAAAGAAACATCAACACTAAGGCCTCAAAGTGAAGAGCAGTGGCTTGTATCATGCAGGATATTGAAGTAAAAGATTAAGCAGATTTTTGTGGCTTTAAATTTTAAAAGTATATGAATAAATGTTTAGAGCTTCCAGATAGTTAATGAAACAACCCATCTTAAATAATACATCCCTGCTTCCACATCAATTTATAAACATTCATAGATTGAATTGTTTAGAATTTAAGAGCTACGATAGCCTGAATTAACCAAATTCTTTATAGTTTCAAGGCAGACTTCCAGGAACTCTGGAAGTTTTAAGGCACCACTGACATCTCTGCATTCCAGAGATCCATAAAGCACCAACAGAAAACCATGGTAACTGATACTTGGGAGTCCAGCTAGTACTTGGGCATAGCTCTGACATCACAGAATAATGGAATGGTGTGGGTTGGAAAGAACCTTAGAGGTGGTTGTGATCCATCCCCTGCCATGGCCAGGGACACCTTCCATGGGCCCAGGCTGATCCAAGCCTTGTCCAGCCCAACCTTGGATACTCCCAGAGATGGGGCAGCCACAGCTTCTCTGGGCAAGTCATGGAAACTTTATGACACATTTCAGCATGGTTGGTCAAATTTCATCCATTGGAGAGCTTACTTAATGAGTGCATCAATTGGATAAACTGCCTCTCTATACTTCAGTCAGTACCTGGTGATGATACATCTGCTACTCACCTCCTGTTACCTTCTCCAGGGGACAGCAAAGCAGACTGAGTCACCATTAAGGTGTCAACTGGCAAGCCAAGGCCACTCTGAAGCTCTCCAGTCTGATGAGTGTTGATAATAGTTCTGGCCAAACTCTTTAGCCTGTCACTTGTCAGCTCATTTCTGGGACGGCCTGGCAGATCACCAAGCTCAATGATCAGCACTCTTGATGGACCAGCCCCATCAGGGGGATGCACAGCCCGGGTGCTCCCTGGCTGTGTCCCCTCTTCCTGTGGGCCATATCTGCTCTGAAAGGCTGTGCAAAATGCCATGTTGGGGCACTGGTATCTCCTTTTGCTGGTGTTGGCTGAGATTGCCCTCAAAGTGCTTTCACCTCCCGGCACATTATGGACTACTCTGACTTGGTCGTGGCCAACCTCCAAGAAATCAGCAAATCGACGTGTTATGGTCACCTCTTCCCCAGCAGCCTCAGTGAGAGTGAAAGCCACAAGCAGGGAAAGGCCAGCAACTATTTCCACAGGTTCCTTCTCATGGAGGAGAACATGGAGAAGGTTGTCCTCAAAGCTGAAGTAATTGGCTCCCGCCCCTGCTCTCAGTGAAAAAGAAGATGGGGCTGGAGGGACGTAATTCCCTTGGACGAAAACACGAAGGCTGAGTGGTTCAGTGAAAAATAAGGCCAGGGGCAGCCTGGTTGTGTTCTGGCCACTGAGGAGGTGGAGTCTGAGAGCCAGAGGTTCCAGGTCTGGGAAGCAAACCGTGGTGACTTTGGTGGAGGGCAGAACAGAGAAGAAAGTAGAACGGTGCTCTGCAGGGTGACACCCAGAATGTGAGGTCTCATCAGCGAAGGTGTCCATGAAGCTGCCAGTGACTGTCACCACTGGGAACAGTCTCTGGCTGTCCACACTGGAATCCAAGTTTTCTAAGATGACAAGTGCATGATCTGTCTGTTTGCAGAAGTAGCCTTGCACTGAGGGCTTGAAGAGACACTTACTGTCATCTCTGTAAATTCCTGGAAGAGAATAAAGGGAGATGGGGAAAAAATTAATTGTTTCAGAAATCATCTCAAAAAATTTTTAAATTACTCCTTATTTTCCCACTCCAAATTTGAAGACACTTTGTCAGTGCTAAAATTTTACACAGTTTTAAGAGAAGCCTGGACACTGAGGGATATGAAATAGGTAGAAACTGCATCTACTTCTAGATGGAGTTGAAAATTGTTGAGGCCTGAAAACAAATGACAGAGAAGCATTACATACACCTACCTTGCTCGTTATAGACACCAAACTACAGCATCCATTGAAAGAGCACACATGCAAGACAGACTTTTTGTCTGACCCAGCACTTTGTCCCCATGTCCTTGTGCCTTCTACCTTTTTCCTGGTCCCAAGCCTGTAGCAGGGTCATGAATCAGGGCATGACTGCAAGTCTTTGAGAGGATAATTTAACCCCACAAAATGCTGTCTCATCCCACTCACAGAGACTGCACTTCAAACAGAAAACACTAGAAAGGATCAGAACATCATTAATCTACTCCAGTGATGAACCACCTCATCAAGTTTTAGAGCTGTAAGAAACCACCAGATTCAGATACCTACAAACATAAGAGACTTTCACACGTTCCAAATGTCCAAGCTCCCACTGCAGCCAGTTGAGATCTGAAATTTCCATAATTTGCCCACGGGCAGGTGTCTAGGTGTTTGGGATGTCCTGAGGTACCTGAGACATGTGACACAGGGTCTGTAGAAGACATGTGCCCTTCAAGGGCACCCCACAGCACCAGAAATTGCACTAAACACACATTTGTATAACTTAAGCGCACCCAGTTCCACAGCCATCCATACAAAGCAGTTAAACCAATTAAATTTACCCTAAAATACTTAACTTTACACTTTACAATCCTATTGTTTTATTGACCATTCGTGGGATCCTGTCACTTAAACACAAGTGCAGAATGTCACCTGGATTTCTTTTGGTAGCTGCAACATCTGTAGGTGTAACACACAATGAATGGGAGTGCAAAAGCCACTTTAGGTAACACTTTGTTCTTTCACTGAATGGAACAGGTGAAGATTGTTACACATATCTTAGGATTTCCCAATAAATTCCTTCTCAAGTGCATCTGCAGGCAAGTCAAGAGGATCCTTTTATGGAAGGCTCTAGAGAGAAGAGATGTAATCCACACAGCCTTCTGAGTTAGAATCACAGACTCACAGAATGGTTTGGCTTGAAAGGTTGGACCTTAAATATAATCTAGTTCCAACCCTCCTGAAAAGAAACACCTTCCACTTCCAGGTTGCTCAAAGCCCTGTTTTATCTGTCCTTGAACACTTCCAGGGATGGGGAATCCACAGATTCTCTGGGCAACCTGTGCCTCAACATCCTCACAAAAAATTTATTCACAATGTGAAATTTAACCCTACCCCGGTTGGTTTGGTGCCATTCCCCCTGTGCTGCCACTCCGTATCTTTGTCCAAAGTCCTGAAAGGTGCTACAAGTTTACAGGGTGCTCCATCTGACCAAATACAGGTCTGTGCTTTAAGATGAGAGAAATTGTGCCTCAAGCTGCAACAATGAGATCAGCACTGATTATAAAGGGAGAATAAAAGTAAACGAGTTCAGATACAGGCACCAAAAGCATAAACATTTCTGCCTGGAGCATCTTAGGAAAAGATGTGTGTTTCTGTTTTTCCTTCCTCTCTTCAAAATAAAATCAAAGGAGGAATTTGCTGCTGTAGCCAGAATTCTCCTTCCCTCACCCAGCCTGCTCCTTCCTTGGTCACCTGTGCTCACAAAGGTGTTGGGCAAAGCATGGCCAATGTCCAAATTAACCCTGTGCTCCTCATTCAGCACGTGGGGACGTGCATTCAGTTCACACAAAAAATAAGGGACAGCAACATCCTTGAGAGCCATAAACTTCTGGATGAATAAGAGGATTTTAGGGCAGCAGGACATCCCTTCTCAAGGACACATTGTGTGAAAATTTCTCCTAGGAGAAAGTAGCAAACTCCTAAAAAATAAATGAATGATGAGAAGTGCTGGATGGGGCTCTGAGCAACATGGTGCAGTGGAAGGTGTCCCTGCCCACGGGAGAAGTGTTGCAACTGGATCATCTTTAAGGTCTCTTCCAACCCAAGCCATTCCGCGATTCCATTCAATAATCCTGGGCTCTTCCTTTAGTTACATCTCAAAGCCTGGATCCTGTGGGTTATCACCTATTATGTATTTCCAGGGGAATCATCATCACGTGCAGCCTGTGGTCTGTGAACATTCCCCAGGATGAGCTCTCCCTCTGCACCTCACTGAGGGAAGCAATGGAATGACACAAATGTCGAGCTCTGCTCAGGGAGGATGTCCAAGTGAGATAGGATCTGTACAAACCCCCCTATTTTTAGACACCAGCTTACAAATTTGCTTCCCTTTTCCTGCTTTTCCCTGTTTTTTTTTATTTAATTTTTTTTTTGATGTAATATTTTGCTGTCAGTGTGTGCTGGAGGCAAAAAGAGAGTGAGGAACAGCTCTGTTCAGGGCAGAAGTGGAAATGCTGTGCTCACAGACACTGGAATTGTCCTGGAGCGCTGGGAGGACGCGCTGTGCCTCCAGCAGCCTGCCCACAAAGGCTGACACATCCCATCCACAGCTCTCCTGGAAACACCCCATCTCCCCCTGGTGACATTTCTCATGTCTACAAATGGGATTTGATGATATTTCATGATTTCTCAGAACTTTCCCTCAGCCCTGCCTGCCTTGCAAAGGGGGCTGGCTTGTTTTCCTGCACACACTCACACCCGTGCACACACACTCACACATCATTGCTTGTCTCCTTCCAAATGGCCTTATCTGCCAGTCACAATTTCTGCAGCCTGCAATTTTGATCACTTTTAAATGAAACCCATGCTGGCCTTAGTAATCATAATGTCATTTACAATTTCCCACAAAACACGTTTATTCGGTTAGCGGCACATCGGAGAAAGAGAACTCCATATGAACTCGCCACTGAAGCCCTAATCTGATTATTTCCTCATGAAAATCCAAGCAGGGGTGCTTGTAAGAGGGGTCTGAGAGGGGAAAGAAAAAAAGGGAGTCCTGGCCACAGCTGACTCTGATAATCAATGAGAACAGATAAGTGAGGCGGCGTGTCACGGCCAGCAGCTAATCTGCCCCAGGGCTTTCCTCTCAAAAAGGCCAGAGTGGACAGGGCTTAATAAATACTGAGTGACCACTGAATATTGGGCTGACATGTGCTATTTACATGGGTGATGAGCAATAGCAGTGATAAATTCCAGGAGCATCCCCCACTCCCCTCAGTGGGTGAAATTGGATTACGCGGGTTCTATTTGTATGTGTTTGCACACACACACACACACACACACACACACACATACACGTGTGTGTGAGAGGGAGAAAAAATGGGTATAAAAGGGTCAACCATAGTCCTTAGAAATGTGTGGGAGAGATGGAGAAGATATTCACATATTGTTGAATTTCCCACTGGAATCTTGTGTACAGGCAGAGGACACTTGTGCTTTGGGGTCTTGAATTCACCTGTTTGTCCTGCTCCACACAAGAAGAGGGAGAAATGGCACGTGGAATTTGTGTGTGTTCACCCTCTGCAGATAACTCCTCCACCTCAGCGAGCAGACTTTGCTCTCTGCAAGTCCCACTCATCATCAAGGCAAATTTGTTATTTATTTATATACATCAACACACCAGCACATACATCTAGATGAGATTTTAGCACTCAGGTTGCTTCTAGGGCTCCTGACAAATATTAAGTTTGTGTCAATATTTGTCCTTCCTGTCGTGAAATGAGGATTTTCCACCTCATTTCACATTTGAAAAGAATAATGTGCCGAGGGGGCCCCTCTTTGCTTAGGAAAAAAAAACTCCACCACCACCACCATCACATCATATCCTTTATTTAGAAAAATGGAGAGAGGTGGAAGGAGAGAAGCGCATTTTTTAAAATAGATGTTTTGACTTAAAGGCACACAGAGTCCTTTACAAGTCTCCTGCCTTTTCCCTTGTTCCCCGATGCCAAATAAATAAAATAAAATAAATTCTACATTTAAAATTGAATGAAATACATCAACATTAATGATTTTCCCCTTCAGGTTAACACCACCATTTGCTTCAATAATTTTTACCCATTTCGTGATAGATTCCACAATTCGTGGTACAAGGAAAAATAGAGTCTCTTTCTGACAAAAACAAAAGGCAACGTCAGTTTTTTATCAAAATAAAATAAATCTCCCACAATTTTCTTTCCATCTGACTGGATTTGCCCGTCAGTTATTTCTAATTTAACTACAATTATAGCTACAAAAATATAAAAGCAAGGAGGGGAGGAAGGGGGAGGGGAGAGATAAATGGGACACTGTTTAGAAATTGCAATTCATTGGCCTTGGGCTGGCCAGCACATATCTTTGCTGAGGGGGAAATATTCATCAGCATTAACTGTTCCTTTTGACCTGCTGACACTCAAATGGGAAATAAAGGGGCAAAAAAGCAAGGGCCCAGGAACAGCACCTTGGAATTCCAGAAAAGGTAAGTTATTCTGAGTTCAGAGGCAGAGTGGTACAAATGTTTCTCATGTATTTGTGTACAAGTGTGCTGGGTTTGGTTCAGGCAGAGTTAATTCCCTCCACAGCAGCTGTTTTGGGCTGTGTTTTGGATTTGTGCTGAACATGGTGTCAATAGCACAGAGATGTTTTCATTATTGCTGAGGGGGGCTTGCACCCCAGTCCAGACCCTTTCTGCTCCTCGTCCCACCAGTGAAAGGTCTGGGGGTGCACGAGGATTTGGGAGGGGACACAGCCAGGACAGCTGACCCCAGGTGTCCCCAGGGATATCCCAGACCATGTGGGGTCATGCTCAGCATATAAATCTGGGGAAAGAAGGAAGTTCATCACTGACATTAAGACATTTCAGTGATGGCATTTGCATTCCCAAGTCACTGTTACCTGTGGTGGAGTCCCACTGGAGTGGCTGAACACCTCCCTGCCCGTGGGGAGTGGTGAATGAATTGTTTGTTTTGCTTTGCTTGCTTACACAACTTCTCCTTCCCCTGTTTAGAGGTCTTTATCTCAATTCCCAAGTTTTCTCCCTTTCACCCCTCCAGTTCTCTCTCCCACCCCACCAGGGCTGAGTGAGTGAGGGATGTGAGAGGCTGAGTCGGCAGCTGGGGTTAAACCATGGGAACACACACACAAACACATAAATATGTACTCATAGCAGGGACCATGTAAATAGAAATAGAGTGACTGCTTTAGGCTGTTAATTCTTTCTTTTAAAGAAAATTATTTTGGAAGGAAATGAGTCTCATAACATCACTCTGTGTGGGGGTTTTATGCTCTCCTGTTTATCGTTCTTCTATAAAAAAGACTTTGACTCCCCCCCCAGCCAATTTTAGCCACACTTGTGGACTCAAAAATACTATGTTCCTTCAAGGTTTGTAAAAGTAGGTGCCCAAGCAGAGAAAAGACAGTTATTGGTGCGTTCTTTGAAGGAAGGTGGGTAGTAAAACTTTCTTCTTACACATCCCAAGATTGCATTGACCCTCCCTTTTCACATGCAAATCCAAAGAAAAACGGGTGTAGTACATGAAATATTTGCTTTTGCATTCGTTGTGTGCATGCTTCGAGATGACCACACACATTGCAACTATTTATTCTCTGTAAAATCCAGTGTTATTCGCCTCTTTCATACAGTTATACATTTTTGTATAACTGTAAAATATAAATGCATCAACCCTTCAGAGCTCCCCATGCCTGAGAGGGAAGGCACATGTTACAGATGACAATATATCTGACCCAGTCATGAACAAAAAAATTACAGTTTTCCAGTTCCCAGAGAATATAATAATAACTCATTTTTGACCTAAAGTATCCTCAAAGCATCAGAGNAGAGATCATTGTTGGTTTTTTGTATTTGAGAGAAAACATCAAACCTGTCTCACAAACCCACGAAAAACTGGGGAGGAGACTAACCCAGTCAGGAGAAAATATCTTGGGCCCTCTCAGAGGAGGTGGGTCAGTAAATCTGGAAGGGTCCTTTAGTGAGATTGCCCAGACCAGGCTGGATAAAGAGATTTTCCTTATAATTCCACAAATCTTCTGAATTGCAAGGTGCCACACCTGGAAATACCTGTGTCCAGATGACTCAGCTGGAATTGAACAGTTAAAGCATTTTATCCATCAAAACTCATAAAATAACCAGTGCCAAGTCAGGCTCTAGTCCCTGAGGCCAGCTGGGATGGCACTTCCATAGTATTAAAGTCATGCACCCTCCAGAAGACAGTGATCATCTCCAAACTGCATTTTTGAACTGGCACCTGACTCATGCTAATTTTTGGAAAGCAGCCAGGAGTCATTTTGGACACTGATATGTTTTCTGGGACAAAGGTGGGCTTGGAGCTGTGCTCTTGATGCAGAAGGAAGCTCCAGTGCTGCTTGACTGGGTGGAGGCCCATTCCTGCTACTGTCAGCACTGGCCCAGAGCAGTTTGTCCATAATTTTACTGAACTTAATCAGAAAGACACCATTGGGAAGGATTTTTATCCTCATTATGATTCATGATTTAGGAACTTTGGTCATTTTAGTGATCCTGACAACACAAAGGTCCCCATAATGCTTATTTCAGGAACCAATCCAATGCAGTGACAAAAGTGTTACTGGATATTTTACTGTGCATGGAGACAAAAATGATTAAACAGCCCAGACTGGAGCATGAAGCAGGTAAGACAAACTATTCTCACAAACCTCTTGAAGT
>VWYE01000057.1:0-52864 GCA_013398995.1 Alaudala cheleensis | reverse complement strand
TTTTTTTTTTGTTAGCAATAAAAGGATTAATTCTAGAAATCAAGCCCTTGGACTATGATAAGCACAATAAATATCTCAGACAAATTGCTGTCCCTTTTAAGAATATTAGCAAGTGAAGACCTTTGCTCCCTTTGGCTG
Source organism: Alaudala cheleensis (assembly GCA_013398995.1). Taxonomy (NCBI): domain Eukaryota; kingdom Metazoa; phylum Chordata; class Aves; order Passeriformes; family Alaudidae; genus Alaudala; species Alaudala cheleensis. The sequence goes on along the minus strand of VWYE01000057.1, from coordinate 52,726 downwards.
GGTCTGAGGCTGCTGGTGCCTGCACCAATCCCACCTGCACTGTGAGCTAACACAGCTCCTTGCTGTCTGCTCCTGCTGGGAATGCATTCCATGCATTGCAGCAGGCTCAGGGTGCAGCTGCCAGGGTCACCACTCACACTCTGATCAGTCACTGTGCCTGGCTTGGCTTCCTTTCTTCCACCCCCCATCACATTTAGCAGAGATTAGGAGATGTTACTCACAGCTTACAAGGCCTGGGCTAACACCTGACTCACCTCAGTGCCTTTACAGTGTAAAACTTCGTAAATCTGGAGGAGCAGGGTCTTTGGAGATGCTGCACTTTCAGCTTGGGGAGGGAAACCTTGAGTGTTGTGTGTGTGAAGTGGCCCAGGGTGGGATTCTCACACCTTTGTGTTCACTCCTCTGATGGGGACTCATTTGTGCCCAGGGTGTGATTCCTTGCACTGGAGGAACCTGTGCCAAAGAGGGGTGTGAAAGCTTCACCACCACCACTCCTTTCATCATCAGCATTTCCACTGAGTTTTAGGGTTTAGTGCCAAGTGTTTTGGGTGATGGGCACCCAAAGAAATCCAGTTTGTTTGCTCAGGAGGGAGAAGCCAGTGTGAGCAGTTTGCATGAGTTGAGGTCATGCAGCAAAATGTGACACTGCCCAACATCAGCTCAGCTGACAGGAATGAACAGGAGCTGACTCCTCTGCATTCCCTGCAGCTCAGTCTCTGAGAGCTTCTCAAGCATAAAGGGGATTAAAAAACCCCACATGTACAGAAGGCATTTGAAGGACAATTGAGTGAATGTGCCTGTGGTGTTCCACATCAGAGCCCTGCAGAGGAAACTTGAGGTTCCCTTTTTTAATGGACATATGGTTTGGGTTCCTGCCCCTGGGGTTGTGGCCAAAGCTGCTGTTGCTAAAGAAAACCTGATTGTTCGTGTATGGGGTAGAAAATAATTAAGAAATGATTGAAATTATTTGACGGGCTGCAGTCGTTGATAATGTTGTACAGGCTTTGACCCCACCAAGTGCAGTGAGAAAAAAATATCTGTATCAGGGAGCCACAGGGTGTGATTGCTACTTGAGGGAGAAAACACCCTTGTGTTTGGGGGGAGAAACAACTTTCCTGAGGCTTCATTTGGCAGAGCATGAAGGGATGGGGCTCGTTTCTCTGCTGAAAGCTCTGCTTTGGAAGGGGCATCACAGCCAGATTTGGGGGATCCTCGTGCTGAATCCTTCCAGCTGGGCAGGAGAGCTCCAGGGAGCCAGGTTTGAGGGACCCTCATGTTAAATCATTTCAGCTGGAGGCTCTCAGGGCTCTCTGGAGGAGGGTGGAGCTGTAAGGAGCCAGGTTTGGGATACCCTAATTGTTAACTCCTTTCAGCTGGGCAGGAGAGCTCCCAGGGCTCTCTGGAGGGTGGAGCTGTGAGGAGCCAGGTGTGAGGGACCCTAATTGTTAAATACTTTCACCTGGAGGCTCTCAGGGAGCCCGGTTTGAGGCACCCTAATTGTTAAATACTTTCAGCTGGGGAGCTCCCAGGGCTCTCCTGAGGGTGGAGCTGTGAGGAGCCAGGTTTGAGATACCTTAATTGTTAAACACTTTCACCTGGAGGCTCTCAGGGAGGCAGGTTTGGGATCCCCTAATTGTTAAATACTTTCACCTGGAGAGTTCCCAGGGCTCTCTGGAGGAGGGTGGAGCCAGTTGGGCTTCAGGTGAAGCTCCAAAAGGTGAGCAGGACCATTGTGCTTGGGGCTTTGCTCAGGGGCTGGTGCTCACACCCTGCTTTGAGGCCAGCTGAACAATCCTCTGCGGAGCTGAGGGAAGAGCACCTTCAGGAGGTGAGTGTGTCATGGAGCTCTGCTCCCTTATTGTTTTTGTGTTTGTAGGATCCCCCTTGGGAGGGAAGGTTCCAGAAAGTGCCACCAGCCTGATTGCTGGGGATGGGTGTTGTCCTCCCTGAGTTCTGCAGTTCAGGGTGTGCTGGTTGTGGGGAGACTCAGGGCTCCATCCCACATCCTATTTCCTATTAAATTAAATTTTTGTGCCCTTTTTTTTAAAGAGTGATTTTGTTGTGCANGCCCGGTTTGAGACACCCTAATTGTTAAGTGCTTTCAGCTGGGGAGCTCCCAGGGTCTCTGGAGGGTGGAGCTGTGGGGAGCCAGGTTTGGGATACCCTAATTGTTAAACACTTTCAGCTGGAGGCTCTCAGGAGCCAGGTTTGGGATCCCCTAATTGTTAAATGCTTTCACCTGGAGAGTTCCCAGGGCTCTCTGGGGGAGGGTGGAGCCAGTTGGGCTTCAGGTGAAGCTCCAAAAGGTGAGCAGGACCATTGTGCTTGGGGCTTTGCTCAGGGGCTGGTGGTCGCACCCTGCTTTGAGGCCAGCTGAACAATCCTCTGTGGAGCTGAGGGAAGAGCACCTTCAGGAGGTGAGTGTGTCATGGAGCTCTGCTCCCTTGTCATTTTTGTGTTTGTAGGATCCCCCTTGGGAGGGAAGGTTCCAGAAAGTGCCACCAGCCTGATTGCTGGGGATGGGTGTTGTCCTCCCTGAGTTCTGCAGTTCAGGGTGTGCTGCTTGTGGGGAGACTCAGGGCTCCACATCCTATTCCTATTAAATTAAATGTTTGTGGCTTTTTTTTTTTTTTAAGAGTGATCTTGTTGTGTCTGACCAACACTTGGTCATCCATTTTTTGATCAGGATTTTGTAGTGAGCAGCTCCAGTGAGAACTGCAGAGCTCTTTGAGGTGACAAAGCCTGTCTGCACTGGGGTGGCTTTAGGGAATCCTCCTCCTGGAGCTGTGCATGGTCTGTGATAATCCTCTGGAGCTGCTGTTCCTCCTGGTGGGGAGCTGAGTGTGTGGCTCATACCCCAAAGCAGAGTGTGCAATGCTCAGAGAACACTGTGAGATTTTTATTTAATTTCCTTTTTTTCTTTGCTGCTGGAATCAATTTCCACATTGGAAGTGCTGTGGTTTGGGCTTTTCCCTGGATGGGCATCCCCAGTAATGTGCATTTAGCAAATAACATTATGAAGTTGAAAAGATGTCTCTGGCAAATTGTATGGCTTTGGAACAGAAGGGGAAATAACAGCATTCAAGGACTCCTAATACATTGTTTTCTCAAGATTAACTCCAAAAATGGTTCCCTCCCTCCTCCTTCAACCTGATTTTTTGGGTCATACAGGCTGTCTGGGCCTGTTAATTATTTTAACCAAGCCTAACCTGCAGCACACATGAGGAGAAAAACAATGCAAGAGAGAAAAGCATTTCATCCCTGACATGAATTTGTGTGTTTGCCAGCAAAGGCTGCTCCTCCTGGCATTTATTGATGTGTGTGACACCATCCATGTGCAATGTTCAGTGTAAACATCAGGTGCTCTCAGGGCTTTATTGATGACCTCCTGCACCCAGTTGTTAATTACCTGCAGAAGGTTTCTGTTAAAAATTAGAGATGAAATCCAAGGCAATAAATCCAAACGTGAAGCAGCTGCAGGGCACAGGTGAAAGATGTTTTCTCCACAGACCTGTGCTGCTTTGCTGAGGAACAGGTGAAACTAGAAAAGTTAAAGCTGCTTGTACTGCAGGAATTATCAGCAGTGGAGGAAACCATTTCTGGGTTCAGGACTTTATTCTTTTGCCCCCCATGAACAAAGGAGAAATTGGTGATCTGTGTGAGAAGAGTGAATTTCTTTGGATGCACGTAAAATGTTAAAGTTGATGCAAAATGTATTTATAGCCTTCCTCAGTGCTGTAAGGGCAGAGGGTACAACCATCAGTGTGCAAAGTAAAACCTGGAGTTTCTGGAGGTGTTGGGAGGAATGACTTGGATGAAGTTGTGCTGCTGATCCCCCTCCCATCATGAGTGAGGTTTGTACAGAGGCTGCCTCAGCTCCAGGCTGCAGCAGAACCAGGCACCTACCCCAGCACACACAAACACTTGGTAAAGAGGCAAATGCTGTTTGGCATGAGGAGTTGAGAAGTTTTGTTACTTTTGCTTACACTGCATGCAAATGTTGGTTTTTGGGTTTTTTCCCCCCATTTTGCTCACAGAACTGGGTGTCCTGTGACAAAAGGGGTCGTGTAGCTCCCTTCACTTGGCAGCAAAATTGCATTCATCTCTTGAGCTTCCAAACTGTGTCTCATTTTTGTTCTGGGAGTGAATATTGGTTATTTTCTTCTGGGTTTCTTTAATGAGCTTGCCTTGCTGCAGCTTTTGAAGCCTTTGCAGTGATGAACTGGAGCAACTCCTGCAAAAGAGTTAAAGGCAAGAAGTAGAACATTCTGAGCTCTCACATTTCTGCAGAGCTGCCTTTTGTGAAACTCACCCTGCCACCCTCCACAGACAAAGCAGTTCAGAGATTTAGGAGCTTTCACATTGGCTGGGTGATCAATACCAAGCACTAATAATGCTGTATTAGGGACCTGTACACTCAGGCCTTATTCCATGATGTCCATTTATTGATACCAACATCTGATCACACGCAGGAGATGATTTTGGGGTTATTTTTGATGAATGTTGTTCACACATGTGGCTTGATCCTGCAGTCCTTTGCTCATGGGGGTGTTCAGCTGTCCTCAGAGATTTCCAGGAATGGCCCATGTGCAATGCAGCCCTGATTATCCAAATGCCAGGGGAGGCATTGGGGGAGTTCATAGAATCGACATTTTGAGTCATGAGGAGATTTCCAGGGCCATTAACAGATGTCAGGGGACGTGGCCATCCTTCAGATGACAGGGAGCTCCCAGGAAATTCAGCTTTTGATGGCTGAGCTCCTCATGGAATGTGCTATTGAGAGACTGGGGATGGCAGAACCTTTGTAATGTGTGCACATATTCCTTACTAACCCTTTTCAGTGGGATCAGCCAGAGTTGTGTGTGCTGTGGGGTTGGCATGGAGGGGCACATTGTCACAAGCATTCAGCTCAGTCCTGCAGCAGCTCTGCCACTGAGGGTCAGCTGCCAGGAACACGGTGTTGAATCAATATTGGCATTGTCAGAAGCAAAGTGGTGTTTAGAAATGCATCAGTGTCAGCTTGGGAATATGGTTTTAAGGAGGAGAAATTCCATAAAATCATGAGAGTAAGCAAAAGAGGAGGGGGAACCTCCTGGAGACAATGAGAGAAATCCAGTCTCTTTTGTGGGAATGTGGAAATACCCAAGGGGGATTGTTTATGTCAGAGGGGCTGTCTTTAACTTGGAGCTGGCCATGTGCAGATAATCCAGAGTTCCATGGACTCCTGGAAATAAATTTGGCAAGTTGGGCTATTAAAAAATAAAATAGCAGCAATACTGGCAGAGTCATGAGGAAAAGGCAGAGATGATTCAAGGAAGTAAAGGAAGTGTCCTTTCTGTCTGTCTAATCTGGGGATCTGGAGATTTTTTATAGCTGCAGAGCCATCTGCTAAGTTCCATTTATTGTGCAACTTTACTACATCACCATCCTCTGCCCCTGAATCTGCCTTTTCTAGGCCTGCTGCTGAGGTTCTGCAGCCCTGAGCATCTGGCAGGTGGCTCTGGTGTCCCCTGTGCCTGTCTGTGCTGAGGGGATTGGATGCACAAACCCTGAGGGAAAGCATTTCTGAGCTGGGCCAGTGGCTGATGAAATGATGGCCTGGAAGTCTGAAATCAGAATGGAAAGTCTGAACTTTGTGTTTAACTTCATTTGAAGTCAGTGATTTTTATTTTTTTTAGAGGTTATTATCTTTTTTTGTGATCAAATTAGAGCACATTGCCAGGGCTTGGCAGGGGATGAATTGTGCTGTGGAGTGCTGCTGGATCTGGACAAACCCATCCAGCCCCGTGCTGTGGGATGTGTGCACAAGGTTCAGCTCTGTGCTGATGGAAATGGAAACCCCTTTGCTCTGCTGAGTTCAGTTTGTTTTCACATGTGGTGTGTTGTCTATCTGGTATGTCTGTTTTATTTATAGCTAGATAAATATAATTCTGAAAAAAAAAGAGCTGGTTGGCAATTTTCACATCAATATTGTGTTTTCAACAGAAAATAGCACATTAGTCAGCAGAGGCTGCTGGCAAAGCTCTATCATTTGGATCTAAAAATATTTGGTTTTAATGAAGCATTGGGAAATGAAGAGTTGTAATTGTGGTTTTGTTTTTTTTTTTCTTTTCCCCTGTAAAATCATGAAGAACTTGATGCATCTGTTAACAAATGGTTTATTGTTGAAAACATTTTGAGTGAAAGTGGATCACAGCTGGCTCAGACATGATGGGGGCATTATGGATGTGTTAGAGTTTGTCTGCTGAGACCACTGAAAAGAACTTCTTTGTGCATGGTAAGGAAAACTAGATTTGCAAAGGCAGGGGATTGTTGCTGTGTTTTGGGGGATTAAAAAAACCCACCCCACCCTCGTAAATTTGCCAATATTTTCATTAGATCTGTCAGCTTTTCTTTGTGACCCCAAATCCCAATTGGTGCTCCCTGTTTGCTCAGGGAAGGCAGGGGGCACTTCCCAGGGATTGACACTGGGGCAATGACAGGCAGCATTTCTCCACATCTTCTTCTTTTTTTATATTATCAACTGGAATGAGCAATTTAATAACCAGGATTAAACCATCAGATCATGACAGAGCAGCATGAGCTGCAGGAACTGGGCTGGAAGAGATTCCAGATGTGATCACATGAATCCCTGTCCCTCAGGGGAGGCACTGAAGGGTTTTTATTGGAGAGGTGAATGTTCCTTGGGCCATTCCAGGTATTCCCAAAGGTGCTGCAGGTCCCTGGTGCCAGAGAATGTGCTGTGTTCCAAACCTGAGCCAGGGCTGCCTCTCTGATGGAAATCAGTGCTTTTGCCAGAATCTTTTGCCTTGGACCATTTGCATTTTTGTTACAAATGCAGAAGTGTGGTTATGGCTGGCCAGCAGATGAATATTTCCTTTGGGGAAGAGAAAGGAGTGAAAAGTTGTGAGCAGAACCTCTGAAATACCCAAACCTCCCTGGTTTCTGGCCAGGTGACAGCACAGCCTCTCCAGGAGTTGCTGCAAGGGCAGCTCTGGGGCTTTGTCTGCATTTTCACTGTGCCAAGGCAAACCATGGCACAGCACTGGGGGTTCCTGCTGGGGTGTGTTGGGAGGTGGATCCATGAGCCACCCATGAGTTTTGATCCCCAATAATTGATATTTGTAGCACCAGCTGTGTCTGGTAGGTGTGAGGAAGCTGTGGCAGACACCCCTGAGGTCAGAGCAGGACTTTGGGGCAGGTTTGCAGCTCACCCTGTGCTCTGGAAATTCATTTATTCATTACCTAAACATGGAATGGGTCCCTCCCACCTGAGAGGTGCAGATAAAGTGAAAACTTCTGATCCTTCAGCACTTACAGAGTGAGCAGGTGAAACCCCAGCTGTGGCTCCACTTTTGGCTCATGATTCTGAGCAGTTTATGCATTTTCAAGAAAGATTTACATGAAGAGCACTGATAAGTAAATAAATGGAGAGAGTATTTGATTAATGTTTCTAAAATAGTAAATGCTCCCCATTTGTAACATTCTTGAAACAGATTGGCCATGAAGACTTTGTTTTTCTTTCTGCTTTACAAGGCTGGCTGTGTTTTGTTTATTTACTGTACAAATTCATGTTCAATGCCTCCATCTCTACTTAATCCCCAGGAGAATTTTGGTCATTAAACTGCATTAATACATGTTTAATTAAATAATCATAAATATATATATACATATGATAAATTAATGTATGGGAATGAAACATGAAATAACATTAACCATTTAATCCTTTTAGTTTAATTATTAAATTAAAAGGAATTAACAAAATAGGGGAAATGGGTCAGCTGTGTTGACCAAACTGGAAGTGTTTAAATGTGAGTAAATGAAGAACATTTGAAATACAGAAAAGGTGAATTGAGTTTAAGATGAGTGAATATTTATGTATCTCTAATTAGGAGTATTCTGCACTAAGTGTGGGCCATCACAGCCTTTTAGCCAGTTCCATTCTTGATTTCTATCTTTTTATATTCACTTTTTAAAAGGCACAATAACGTTGCAGTTGCTGTTGTCACTCTGTGGGACCTGTGGCCTGGCCCTGCCTCTGCCAAGAGGTGATTTTGTGTCTGGGAAGTTCAGGGTGCTGCTGGCAGCCTCAGCTTTGCTCCCCTGCAAAGGAGCTGATGGCATTGAAGTGTCTTGGTGGCAAAGGAGGTGGGAATGCAGCAGATGGGATGGTCATTAGATATTGATTTTACATATTAGATATCGATTTTACATATTTTATATATCTATAAAGCTGGCTGCTTTAGCACACATTCAAATGCTGCATTACAGAGATAAGGTTTTGTTGGAGATTCACTGATGCAGTGAAATCTGATGGGTTTGATTGTGTGATTTTTTTACACAGATGATTATTTTAGAGGTTGTCACTGATACAGTGAAGTCAGAAGAGTTTGGTGTGATTTTTAGAGATTGTCACTGATGCAGTGGAATCAGATGGGTTTGGTTGTATGATTTTTAGGTATTATTGTTTTAGAGACTGTCACTGATGCAGTGAAATCAGAAGGGTTTGATTGTGTGATTTTTACAGAGGTAATTATTTTAGAGGCAGTCACTGATGCAGTGAAATCAGAAGGGTTTGATTGTGAGATCCAGTTGCAGTAAGTCTCCATGGGGGAGAAATCAAGTGTCCCAAGGTAGTGCTGGGTGTGATTCAGACCTCATTTAGGTGACAATGTCTGTCTGCCACAAAGAGGTTCCTGCTCCAGGCTTCCTGTGGCCACTCCTGCCTGAATCCTCCAGCACTGAGAGGCAAAATCTCAGCCCTGAGCCCTCCCAGAGCTGCCTGGTGTGAGTTCACTCTCATTTCCCCCAACTCCTGCAGAGTTCTCAGTGCTGACAGTGAGCCTTGGATTCCTCTTGCCATGACAAGGTGCAAGCCATAAAGCTCAGATTAAGGGGCTCGAAATTCCTTCAGAGCTGTTCTGGATCTGGCAGTTTGTGCTCCTTTGGGGTTGACAGAATTTTTTTGGCAGTTAAATCTTCACTCCCCGAGTTTTGCCCTGAGATTCAGGTTCAAATAAATCTGAGATGTGGAGCAGAGTTCAGTCCAAGGGAGTGAGTTTCCCATGGTTGCTGTCTGAAATAATAAATCCTTCCTTGGAGAGAGGAGGGCAAACCTCCATTTGGTTCATCCAGAGCATTTGCAGATGCTTTATGAACCTGGGTTTAATTTGGGGTTTGCAAGGAATCCCTTTCCCATTCCTTCAGTTCCTGTTTCAGCTTTGGGGTCTGACCCTGCCTGTGTCAGAGTGAACAGGAGTTTTTCACTCCCATTTGTAGCAAAGGCAGGATTTTCACTCTGAAGTTCTGCCTGGCTCAGTTTATTGCAGAATTCTGTTTATTTGCAGGCCAAATTCTGAGTCAGTGAGTGAACTCAGTGAAGCACCTCTTGATTTCAAGGCAGAATTTCCAAACCCTCAGGATTCCCTGCTGTTCCTCTTAACTCTATTAAAATTGGAAATGCATTGGCTCTCAAATGACCCAATGAATGGCAGAATTCAGCTGAGGAAGTGCAGCTCACTGAGGGCACAGACATTCCTGGATCTTTGCTATTCCTGCTTTTAAAAGAAGATTCTTTGGCTGCCTTGAGAAAATTCACATGCCTACTTACTTAGAATTAGTTTTTACCATCTTTACACACATCTCATAGTGCAAATCCTGATTTTACACAAAAAAATAAACCTGGTGTTGTTCTGCTCTGTGACCTGCAGCCTTCTGCACCCCATAAACATCAAACCCACCTGTCTAATTGATCCTTATTTGATTAGCAGTGTTCTCAGTGCCTCTGGGACAGCTGTGTGACGTGGGGACACCAGGACATTTGCTGCCTTTGCCTTCATTGGCATGGCAACCTTGGGTTTTTTTGGGCCTGGCACAGCGGATGGAAAATTGAATTTACAAAAATCAAACTGCAGTTATCTTACACTCCTTGATGTCCTCCCAGGTGAGCTACTGGGCTTCATGCTAATAACTTCTAAAGCAAGCAAACTTCAGCTAATTATGTGCTGGTTTATTCTCCCTTGCTAAATTTTGGCAGGTTGCTTCTGTAAATTATGAAAAATAAATGTGAAATATGCAGATGTCTTTTGTTTGAAGCAGATGTTTGGTCCTCCTTGCCAGCATCTCATCAGCTGTTTCCCCAGAGTTGTTCTTTTGGGTTTTTTTTTGCTTCTCCCCCCCCAATATTGTCCAAGAGTTTATGAAAGCACAGAAGGTTGGGGGGCTGCAGAACAACAGGACTTTGCTGTTATTTTCCAGACACAGAAATGGGCAGAGTGATGCTTTCTTCAAAGGAGAAAAGATGAGTTTTGTGTTGAAAAGGCTTTAAGGGTGTCAGGTCATCCTGGTAATGTCAGTCCATGCACAACCTCCTACTGGACACGTTTTTCCAGGCTTTTCCTGTGGGCCAGCAGAACAGGGAGATGTTTCTGCAGGACAACCTTGGGATTTCAGAGCACCTCCTGTTTGAGAGGACCTGCTGACCATTTCCAAAATCTCTGCTTTTACCTCAGGTCAAATCTCCTGAGTTGATTTCAGATCAGGAGGCACAGAGNTTCTTTTGGGTTTTTTTTTGCTTCTCCCCCCCCAATATTGTCCAAGAGTTTATGAAAGCACAGAAGGTTGGGGGGCTGCAGAACAACAGGACTTTGCTGTTATTTTCCAGACACAGAAATGGGCAGAGTGATGCTTTCTTCAAAGGAGAAAAGATGAGTTTTGTGTTGAAAAGGCTTTAAGGGTGTCATGTCATCCTGATGATGTCAGGCCATGCCACAACCCACCACTGGACACATTTTTCCAGGCTTTTCTTGTGTGCNTTCACACTAAGGATTTCTTTTTTTACAGTGGAATTGAAAAGGGAGAAAAAACATTGCCAATTTTTATTAGCTCCTTTACATTTAGATTTGGAAGNGTCAAATCTCCTGAGTTGATTTCAGATCAGGAGGCACAGAGCAGTGAGCAGCTTCTGAGCAATCAGAGCTTCAGTGTTGTGGTCCTGCTTGTTTTTTGTCACAGACCAAGGGTCTGCTGTGAGAGGTGCTTTGGAAGCAATTAAAATGATTGTCCCTTTCCCTGGGGACAGAGGTCCTGAGATGGTGGCAAGATGCTCTTTACTTGTAAATAGATTGCTGCAGGCAAGGATAATTCACACTAAGGATTTCTTTTTTTTTCACATTGGAGCTGAAAGGGGAGAAAAAGCATTGCCAATTTTTATTATCTCCTTTACATTTAGATTTGGAAAAAAATCTGGGTTTGGTCCTTCCAAAAGCATTTGTTTAATCCGACTTTATCATCAAGGAATATTATTTTTTTAGAGTGAATCCTCACAAGGCAGTCTGAATATATAGTCCTTTGATTATTCAAAAAATTGTACAAATCAAAATAAATTTGCCTGAGCTATTTAAAATAATTAACCTTTGACAAACCTCCCTCTCTGGTAATGGAATAGTAACTATATGAATAAAAGATAAGCCATGATACTCCATGAATTACAATATTCATCCCATAAATTACAGGAGGAGATAGCAGTATAATCTACATTTTTACAACTGTAAAACGTCCTGAACAGTGCTCCCTGTGCTCTTTGGGTTATTTTTCCCCTCTGTTCCTCTGAGCTGAGCTGTGCCTGTTGCTCAGAGGGTTTCCAGGGTGATGTGGCGTGTTCAGAGGGGCTGTTTTTCCCCTCTGTTCCTTTGAGCTGAGCTGTGCCTGTTGCTCAGAGGGTTTCCAGGTCGATGTGGGGTGTTCAGAGGGGCTGNGCAGAGTGTGGTCAGCATGGCCTGGCTGTGCTCCTCAGGCCAGGGTGGGTTCAGCCCAAGGTGCAGCTGTGCATGTGCTGGTGCAGGTTCCTGACAGCAAACCCTGCAGTGGAGGCTGCAGGTTAACTCAGAGCATGGCCCCCTGCTCCCATTCACCTACAACCTTCTTAAAAATGATTCCTTCTGGACTGACTGAAACCACTTTGACAATGGTCATTCATTTCTCTATTTATTTTGGGGGGAGAAAAGATGCTTGATTTATAGAGTAAGCAGGCTGAAAGACACTTCCTGCTCCCTCCTCAGCATTCCAGCCCTGCTGATGGTCACCAGTGTATTTCCTTCAAAATAAATCAGATCCTCTGGCTTTTGAGGGACTGATCCAATTCATGTTGATTTTTTTGGTGATTGTCACCAATGCATTTCCTGAATCCTCTGCCTTTTGAGGAATTGATCCATCTCATGTTGATGTTTTTGGTGGATGCTTTATTGGGCTGTCTGAGGATCACTTTGTGGCTGTAACACAGTGCAGGAACAGCTCTGACTGCATTGAAGCTTTGGGTGCTCAGGAGTCTTGTCAAATCTGGTTTTCTATGATCTCCTCCTCCTTGTGCAGTCAATAAGAGTTGCTTTCATGGCATCCCATCTTTCTTTAGCTGGGAAAAATCCAAACCCCAATCTTTACAGACTGGAGATAAAGAGTAGGATGCTTGTTATTTTTTTTTAATAGCATTACTCAGCTTTTATAGATGTATAATCCAAAATATGGNGAGTTTATGAAAGCACAGAAGGTTGGGGGGCTGCAGAACAACAGGACTTTGCTGTTATTTTCCAGACACAGAAATGGGCAGAGTGATGCTTTCTTCAAAGGAGAAAAGATGAGTTTTGTGTTGAAAAGGCTTTAAGGGTGTCAGGTCATCCTGGTAATGTCAGTCCATGCACAACCTCCTACTGGACACGTTTTTCCAGGCTTTTCCTGTGGGCCAGCAGAACAGGGAGATGTTTCTGCAGGACAACCTTGGGATTTCAGAGCACCTCCTGTTTGAGAGGACCTGCTGACCATTTCCAAAATCTCTGCTTTTACCTCAGGTCAAATCTCCTGAGTTGATTTCAGATCAGGAGGCACAGAGCAGTGAGCAGCTTCTGAGCAATCAGAGCTTCAGTGTTGTGGTCCTGCTTGTTTTTTGTCACAGACCAAGGGTCTGCTGTGAGAGGTGCTTTGGAAGCAATTAAAATGATTGTCCCTTTCCCTGGGGACAGAGGTCCTGAGATGGTGGCAAGATGCTCTTCACTTGTAAATAGATGGCTGCAGGCAAGGATAATTCACACTAAGGATTTCTTTTTTTACAGTGGAATTGAAAAGGGAGAAAAAACATTGCCAATTTTTATTAGCTCCTTTACATTTAGATTTGGAAGAATCTGGGTTTGGTCCTTCCAAAAGCATTTGTTTAATCCGACTTTATCATCAAGGAATATTATTTTTTTAGAGTGAATCCTCACAAGGCAGTCTGAATATATAGTCCTTTGATTATTCAAAAAATTGTACAAATCAAAATAAATTTGCCTGAGCTATTTAAAATAATTAACCTTTGACAAACCTCCCTCTCTGGTAATGGAATAGTAACTATATGAATAAAAGATAAGCCATGATACTCCATGAATTACAATATTCATCCCATAAATTACAGGAGGAGATAGCAGTATAATCTACATTTTTACAACTGTAAAACGTCCTGAACAGTGCTCCCTGTGCTCTTTGGGTTATTTTTCCCCTCTGTTCCTCTGAGCTGAGCTGTGCCTGTTGCTCAGAGGGTTTCCAGGGTGCTGTGGGGTGTTCAGAGGGGTGTGACCCTGCTCTGGGGAGGGCTCTGTGCCTTCCCTGCTGCACAGGGGGTTCCTGGGTGGCAGCAGGGAGTGCCAGTGCTGATCCTGGGAGCCTCCTGTCCATCCCAGAGCCCTGCCAGTGGAGCAGGGTGTGAGCACAGCAGCACGTGGGCAGAGTGTGGTCAGCATGGCCTGGCTGTGCTCCTCAGGCCAGGGTGGGTTCAGCCCAAGGTGCAGCTGTGCATGTGCTGGTGCAGGTTCCTGACAGCAAACCCTGCAGTGGAGGCTGCAGGTTAACTCAGAGCATGGCCCCCTGCTCCCATTCACCTACAACCTTCTTAAAAATGATTCCTTCTGGACTGACTGAAACCACTTTGACAATGGTCATTCATTTCTCTATTTATTTTGGGGGGAGAAAAGATGCTTGATTTATAGAGTAAGCAGGCTGAAAGACACTTCCTGCTCCCTCCTCAGCATTCCAGCCCTGCTGATGGTCACCAGTGTATTTCCTTCAAAATAAATCAGATCCTCTGGCTTTTGAGGGACTGATCCAATTCATGTTGATTTTTTTGGTGATTGTCACCAATGCATTTCCTGAATCCTCTGCCTTTTGAGGAATTGATCCATCTCATGTTGATGTTTTTGGTGGATGCTTTATTGGGCTGTCTGAGGATCACTTTGTGGCTGTAACACAGTGCAGGAACAGCTCTGACTGCATTGAAGCTTTGGGTGCTCAGGAGTCTTGTCAAATCTGGTTTTCTATGATCTCCTCCTCCTTGTGCAGTCAATAAGAGTTGCTTTCATGGCATCCCATCTTTCTTTAGCTGGGAAAAATCCAAACCCCAATCTTTACAGACTGGAGATAAAGAGTAGGATGCTTGTTATTTTTTTTTAATAGCATTACTCAGCTTTTATAGATGTATAATCCAAAATATGGCCTGAGAAGGGAACTCATGCCCTTGTGCTTTCTCACTAAAGGGGAGGCTGAAGGAACATTTGCCTCTCAGCAAGGCAAGGGCAGGCTCAGCTGAGCTCCCAACCCCTGGGGCTGTGCTGCCTTCAGGGCTCTCAGTGTGAGGTGGGAGCATCCCTGGGCTGCAGTGTAAACTCTGCAAAACTCTGCAAAACCTCAGCCAAGTGCACCAAAACGATCCCACGTGGCCAAGTGACTCCTCTGCAGGTTCCCAGCAGGGAGAGGAAATGGTTGGGACATGGGAGCAAAAGGCTTTGCTCTTTTGGGGTTCCAGGGAAAACCCAAATGTGTCAGGTTTGCTGCTGGAAATGAGGACTTGCAGGGAGTTTTTGTTCATTTGCTCTCCTGTCAGCACGTTCTCCTCCAAAGCTCTGCTCCCCTGGGTGGGACAGAGGGAGATGCTGCAGCAGGGGCAGATGGATGGGCAAGCTGCCACTCAGCCTGGAGCTCTGCACTGCACAGCTCCCTGCACCCAGAGGCAGCTTTTGAAACCTAAAAAAGGGAAAGTGAACTTTCACTGACTCATTTCAAATATTCAATTACCTTTTTGGGGTTTTTTTCCCCTTACCTTTGTTAAAAGGTGCCTCAGTTAAAGCTCGTGTTATCACAATTAAAGAGAGGCACTGATATAATTATGCAGTAATTGCAGTAAATTATCAAGATGAAGTCATTAAAAGGCAGCTTTTTCTATTATTGCTACTTCAGGTAGATGTCTTCTTACATCTATTTGGTGGAGAAGAAAAGAAGAATTCTCTTGCAGCTTTAGTATTTCTAAAAATAAAGGCAGATTGTGCTCTGCTGCTGCTTCCTGACACTGTCAGGAACAGTGTGAGTGACATGGAACCAAGGAGAAGAGTGTTCTTCCCTCACTGAGTGCCATTGTAGCTCATTCCATCAGCTCTCAGGTGTGAAAGTGGCCCTTTTTTTTTATTTTCCCTTGAACTTGCAGGCAGAGCAATTTACAGAATGGGTGTGAAATGACATTTTTAGTGATTCAGTTCTTTATTTTCTGTGGCACACCTGGTTGTTGGTTATGGACAAGGGCTGGAAGATTTGCCAGATGTCTTAAAAAAAAAAGTCGATTCTAGAAGTGTTGTAATCCTCTCCAGTGTCAGATTCCTTCCCAAACCTGTACCCTGAGTCATTCATGGCTCACTGGCTCGGTGTGCTGTTTGTTTTTCAAAGCCTGGTTCCCTCTCTAGGAACAACTGGGGCCAGCAGGGAGCAAACACAGCATTCACAGCATTCAAAGGGTTTTGCTTCCAGAGGATCAGTTCCAGTATTTACAGAACTCCTGGTGCTGGGGTTCAGCAGATCAGAGGAGGAGGCAAACACTGCCTGTGCAAACACCTTTTGCTGCATCTAAACTGGATGAACTGAGGCTTTGGGGGAAGGAAGGGGGGAAATCCTCCTGCCTCCTTCAGAGGTACCAGGGCAGAGCTGAGCTCACCTCACTCAGTCACCCAGCAAAAGGCAGCACTTGAATCCTCTCCCTGAATGGAGGGGAAACAGCAACATCCCAGCACAGAAAGGCTCCTGCCAAACTTCCTCAGCCTTCCTGCAGCAGCACCAGCCTGTTCACCAGCCCATCCTCTGGGCTCTGCTTAAATTTGAGATCACTCTTGCTCCTAACAAGGAGCAAACAGTTCTGGAGAGATGGTTTAAATGGGAAAAAAAACACCCCACAGCACAAAAAGAAATGTCACAATCCAGAGGAGCCAAATATTGGGAGGTGAAGGGAAGATGAAGAAGAAATTGGCTGTTACAGAAGTTCATTAAAGCCATTTATTAGCTTGGTGATGCCTAACAGTCTTTGGCTCAGGAGTTTTTTCACAAAGGGGGTGGATCAGGGTGCATCTCACTTTCATTTGCATCCCTGATCCCTGCTGCTCTGTTTATGGCACTGATGCTGTTCCTACAGTCTTTGCAATATTAATTTTTAATTTATGATGCTCATTAGGAGACACTTAAAACAGAACAATTATCATTTATCTTGATATATTATTTACTAAGAGTCGCTGTCATGGTTAGGGACCTGTGATTAGTGGGAGGGGAATAAAAAAGCAGTTCCAGAAGGTGCTGGGCTGGATGGGCTGAGCTTGAGGAAATGGTTTGTCACCACCCAAGTCCTGAAGTTCTGATGTCTGAGCAAAAGACTTTGCAGCACCTACTGAAAACTCAGGGGGAACCTTTGAGGACAAGGCTGGGACAGTGCTTAATGAAGCTGCAGGATGGTATTAATGAAACTCTCCTGTAAAACACCAGCTCATCAATTATTCACCCTGGTGCTCTGCTGCCTTAACTTTCTGTCTCCATGTGATTACCTTTATTTTATTCCCTGCACCCTCCTTTTCCTGGGGTGGTTCTGTGGCAGCTCCTCCTCCCTGGGAAATTCTGGTTCTTGACAGTGAAGATGGGGAAATTTGGGCTCTTTGAAGGTGTTGGGGTAACTGTGCTGCATTTATTGAGGCTTAGTAAATGAAATAACTGACATGATTTGGAGGAACCTGAGTTGTTAAAGGCCACCACACTGGAAACTCAGAATATTTTAGGCATTTCTTAATTAATTTGTAGGATTTAGTGAGTTTTGTGATGCTTTCTGTACAAAATCTGGCAAAACAGAATTTCCAATAGTAGTGACCTGCTAGGAATACACAGACATGCTCTTTCCTCTCCCTCTCCCAGGACTCCTGAGACCCCCTCCTTTAGTCTCTGCCTGCCCAGGTTGTTTTTGAAGTGTGCTTGTGCAGAGGAGAGGGCAGATTGGATGCTTTGGAGCCTGATAATTGCAGCTCTGCATCTGAAACCAATTGTGGTATTTTTGGCCTGTTTTATTTGGTTATTTTTAGACTTCCTGAAAGGGGTGTTATTATTTCTGTTTGCTTTCTGTTTGACATCAAAGCAGGAACAACAAATGACTCATTTTGTAATCTATTCCCTGGACCCTTGGCTCTCAGTTGTTTGAACCATTGCACAGCAGCAGTAGAAGTGCATGTAGAGAACCTCAGGGGCCAACAGCATCAAACACCTTGGAGACACAGGCACCATTCCCTGCCTCTTTCCTGCTGGAATTCTTGGCACTGGGACTGATCTCAGAGGCAACCACTGTATTGATAAACTGCATTTTTCTAGGGGGAGTGAGTTATAAACTATGAGGTTCAGCAATTCTGGCACTTTTTTTTTTCCTCTTCCACCTTCTGGATTTTTGCAAGCTTGTATTTGGAATGTATTTATATGAGGGAAAACAAAAAGATCCCCTGTGTGGTGTTGTGGGAAAGCTGATAGAAGGTTCTGTGATGAGGACAGCACACAGTGCTGAGCCTGGATTTATCCATGCAGCATTCTCACCTCCAAACCAGCTCAGACCCTCACCAGATTTATCTCTGCTCACTCCTGTGGGCAGGGTGTGAGGATTTCTGTGTTGTGTCAGAACTTTACTGGGCCCTGGGATGCAAACACAAAAAGGCACAGGGGGATGTATTCACAGATCAGTTCATGCCATTTTGCCCCCTGTTTCAGCTCCTTCTGTAAAGAAAGCACTGCACAATGATGATTTCTGCCCCTTCCCTCTGACTGTAAATAATTGGTGTTTAGAGTTACACCTCAAACCCAAGAATATTGTTTTCTGACAATATTTTTTCCCTCATTAATTGACAGAATACTCCCAGTGAACTCCCTTATTTTTGTTTAATACCACCTGACCTCGTGTGGATGGAATTCTGAGAACCATCAGCATGGTCTGGAGATGTGAATGCTGGAGTGAGCTCTCAGTGTGAGCAGTGTGACACATCCTGCCCCTGGCAGAGTGAGCCTGAGTGCTGGGGAGCTCAGAGCTGTGCTGGGCTGGGAGCTGAGCTCACAGGGGATGAGGGGACAGGGCAGTGTCACCGCACACAGTGACACAGGGAGCCTTGCCCCTGCCCCTGTGCTCTCTCTCTCCCTGTGAGCAGGACTGGAACAGGCTGAAAATGAGGGTTGGATTGAAATCAGGACACTGCAGACTTCCCTGGCCATTCCAGCTGGTCCTGCAGGGTTTCATTCATCACCTCTGGAGAAGCTTTTTGGATGAGCCTTAACATCTTCCCAGCCCAATCCAACCTTAGCTGCTCTGGTAATTTAATGTTAGAATTGCAATTTACTATAAACCTTCTTAGCAGGCAGGTAATCAACTTAACAGACTTTATTGCACAAGCAGCTGTTCAGCAATCTAATATTATTATTTTTTTTTTACCTGTTATTTGCAGCTGCAGAACAGGATAAATCCACATTAGTTCCAGTCTGCCTGACAAACAATCTCATCTCTGCCATGTCCTAATTTTTGATAACTTCCAAGATCTGGCTTCTGCAAACTACGAAGCACATAAATTGAACAAAATCACTTTGACTAAAACAAGCCTGCTTAGTTTCTCAGGTTGCCATGCCAAAGGCTTGGCAGTTGTATGGTGTGGTAGTGGTTTCTGTCTGTTTGTTTGGGTTTGGCTTTTGCTGTTTTTGTTGGCTCTCAGAGAGGGTTTACCCGTGTTTGTCAGTGGTCAGAGGAATTGCTGATGTTTTAACGTGAGGGGAACAGCCCCCAGGTGTTCAGAGCATTTGAAACAAGGCACAGGGATGAGGTGAGATGAGAAGGAGTGTTCTTTCTAGAGATGGTGTGTGCAGTAACAATATTGGGGTTTTAAACCACACAAAGTGTTCCTGGTGCTCACATTCAGCTTTCACTGAACACGAAGGGGGGGAAGCTGACAGTGTGCATGTCATAGCATGGCACAGCTCTGTCCATGCTGGCCCTTTGTCATCGTCATAACTTTCCTGATTTTTGTCTAGGGATAACTTTTCCCTTATTTTAACACATTTCCTTTTGTCTGGTTTTGGCCCATAATTGACTTTGTCCTTTTTTTCTTTCCCCTATTTATTTCCCTGCCTCCTGCTCGTGTAGCATCTTCTCCCTGGAGTCTCAGGTTAGAAGTTTTTTTTTCCTTTCCCCTTTTGTGGAAGCGTGACAGGTGCCTAATTGAATGATGAATGTCCCTTTATTGCTCTGTAATTGAACTGCCAGCTCCGTGATTGGTTTGAGGAGATGCTCCACTCCTCATCAGGCACTGCGGGGGGCTCCGGGGCTGCCAGCCTGGGCCTACCCTCCATCTGTCTAATCACATCTCTCCCCTGCTCGCTGTTCTGGGCTGGGGAGGGGGAACTCATAATAAATTATGTTAATTTGGCGTGGCTGTGACAACGGGGACGTCGCGCGCGCGGCGCCAACAACGCCACCAGAGCGGTTTTGTGTGTGTGGTGTGGGCTGCCCGTCCTGACAGCCCCCCTGGATGAAGATTAATGGCCCTCACCTGAGTGACAGAGCAGGGAGGGGGGTGTTTCAGGGGGCAGGGAGGGTCATTCATCATCCCCTGGCAGGTGTCACTCACGGCGGTGGCCGGGGCGGCCGCGCCGCTTTTCTGCCGCTTAAGCGAGGGAGTTTAATAACGGCCCCAGAATTAAAACTCACTCTTTGGAGCAGGTCTGACAGCTGAAAATAAGAAAATCAATCCTTCACGTGTTGCAGCACAGTTCAACTGACTGGGGGGTTTTTGGTTTTGATTCGCTCTTCGGGCTGAATTTCAAGCAGGCGGCTTTTGTAAGGCATCCTCTGTTAAAATTTACCAACAGCACCAACAACTTCACTTTTCTGGTTGTGGCTGGATTAAAATGCAGCCTTTAATCGTGGGTGTCATCTTCATTTGGTGCAGGCTGGAGATCTCGCAGCTCTGGTGAGGGGTGTTTGACTTCATCCTCATTAGTGATGTTTAGAGCTTCTCTCTTCATTAATATTGATCCCTTAAACTACAGAGAAAAACAAGACAGGCACTGACACCAACCACTTTGTGCCATTAAACTCTTTGGGTTTCTTGGTTTCAGTCATTGTGGCACGCTGAATAAAATAGTTCAGGAATAAAATGAAAAAAAAAATTTAAAAAAGAGACAGCACAGAGTTGTGGCTGCTGCTGGTGGGAAGAACAGAATGAGGGCTGAGGAGGAGTGGGACTGCTCCCTACAAACCCTTCAGGGGAAGTGAACATGGGCAGTCTTGTTGGGACAGCCCAGGGCATTTCCCCTGTCCTGTGTTCTTATAAAGCAACCACAACTTTTTCCTCCACATAGATAATAAATGAAGAGCTGAAAGGAGCTGCATGTGCACCTCTCAGTCTCACTGAGATATTGCAGGGAAGGAAAGGTTTTGTTTCGAGGTGGTGAGGGAGGACAGGAATTTATCACACCCCAGGACATTTATTCCTGTCTCTGCTGCAATGGAGAGGGGGTGCAGGACAGGCAGGCTCCTGCACAGACACTCTCCCAGCTGTCTGGGGTCTGTGAGAGAGGTTTGTGCACCTCAGTGATGTGGGTAAGGAGTTCTGGAGTGCTTGTTTTGTTTTACAGAGAGCATGTTATGGTGAGCTTGAAGTTCTTGTAAATTTTCCCCTCTACTCGATGTAAAATGTTACATTTTATCTTGTGGAGGAAAATTGTTTTGAAAGGAAATTAATCTCCTGTGTTTGTTGTTAAAAGGACAGTGTGGAGGTAAACCTGGTGCACAGTGTAGAAAAGCAAGTTCACTACCCAAAGTAACAGATCACATTTTCTATTTGGTCTCAGCTGATTATTGTGTGTTTATGTGGTGTTTCTTTCCAGTGCAAAGGAGAGGCAAGAAGTGGTTTGGTTTTTTTCCTTTTTCTGAAATTTCCATGTATTTATACCTTAGTGCAATTTATTGCTCAGAGGCACCCAGTGATGTCAGGAAGGTACTGCAGGGTCTTTCAGGAGTTTCTCCCCAAACAGAAAGTGAACATTTTGATGCTTCCTGTGGTAATTTTCCATAGATAAAAATTCTTGACATGCATCTTGTGCCTGCCAGGCTCAGTCAATCACAGAGATGTTTCTCTATTATCATCTATTATGCAATAAAAATCCATAAGCTGATTAGTTTGTCCAAGAATTTGTAATAACTGAAGGGAGCTGGGAAGTTTTGGATGCTTCGTGCTGGCAGCTGCTGGAGGCAGGATGTGATCTTACAAGGTCAGAGTGGGAACAGTGAGACTGAAGGCCACAAAGTGACCACTGTGAATCCCCTGAGTTTTGCCAAAATCTGACTTTTCTCTGTACGTGAACATTAAAAAGTTTCAGTGTGTGGAAGTTGCTGTTTGACATCATCCAGTGGGACAGGAGGCATCATTCTAGTTTGGGAAGTGCTGGCCCTGGTGAGCTGAGAGGGGTGAGATTGGCACCCTGCTCTGCGTTCCCTCAGCCAGCCTGGCCTTGGTGTTCTCAGATGTAGGAAGGGATTAACCAGTGCAAGTAAAAATAGCAGCAGCAGTGCTAAAGCAGCTTTTTTCTGCACTTCCTGTTCTGATTATTTTCACTGAGCACTGCTGATGGTTCTGTCTTTCTTTCTTTATTTCCCCCACCATGAATCCTGGCATCTGCACATCCATGGATTTGTTCTGGGCAACAACAGCTGTATGAGAATCTTTAGGAATGTTTTGGGTTTTTGAGAGGGTTCTTGTTACATAAACCAAAAGAAATGTATTTGTACAGCACAGTCTGGCTCAGGTGAGGGTTTCACTGACTGTACAGATTGACTGGAGTAAAGGAAATCTCCTGGGCATTTGGATTTCCCAGCCATGCACAGCTTTGCTGAGCTCTCCAGAGGGGAATTCTTAACTTCCCATGCCCAGATTCCACCATGGGAAATCCTGAGTATTCCTGTGCCCACTCTGCTCTCATCCAACCAAGCCCCCTCACTCAGCTGAGTGGGCTGATTTTCAATTTTGCCATTAGATATTGACCATTGTGCCAGCTGCTCTGTGGTTATAAAAAGGCATTCAATTCAATTTTCATGTGAGCTCTTCTTTTATCCAAGATTGCTTCAGATGCACAGCCACTGATGGAAGTGTGCAGTATTTAAAGTTTGATATGAAGTGTGCAGCAATGAGAACATGCCTTGAAGAGGAGGTTTATGCAGGCAATGTGATTCTAGCAGGCTCAATTACAGCAGGAGTTAATTTGATAGGGATCACAGACCTACACTGCAGCCAATTAGCAGGATGGAACTGGAGTACACACAACAAAAGGGGCTGATAATAAGCAAAAGTGCTTAGGAACAGAAGCCAAATGGAAATGAAATAAAAGGCTGTCATCCAAAAAATCTCTGCTCTTGAGAACATGGGACAGCCTCCAAATGGATGATGGTGGCATTTTATCACCAGGTACATTGGGTCAGAATAGCCATTAGGGTTGGGACAGAGATTCCATAAACAGGAAACTGCATAAAGAAGAAGGTGATTTGGGGAAGGAAGGGAGTGCTGATCTGATCTGCTGTCAGTTCTCTCAAAGGTAGCAATCCTTGTATTCATTCTGCCTTTCAGAATCCCTGGGGTGGGATCAGACAAGGAATTGGATTTAGGTTTGGTGCTGCAGCACAGAGAGGTTTCCCCAGCCCAGAGGGATGGGACAGCCAATACAATTTATCAGTGACAGTTCCCCCTGACAGGCAGCAGCTCCAGATTAAAACTTAAATATCCTTCAATGTGCTGGAGTAGGAGGTGGGATTGCTGTGGCTGCAGGAGAGCAGCTGGAGGGATGGACACACACACAGGCACTGCAGGGGGATGGCACTTAAGGCATGGAGGCAGAAAATGAGGTGTGTGCTTTAAGGTGTGATGCTGCAGGATGGCTTTGGCAAAGCTGCTGCTGCTGAAAATGATGAAAGAACAAAAATGTATAGAGAAAATGTTCATGGAATAATGTTCTCCAGAATCTAAAAGAGTTACAGGAAATGATGATGGCTCCTAGTGCAGTCTGGCTTTTGGCTAAAGGTTGGGTTCTTGAGCAGGGTGGAGAAACAAAAACAAACAAAACAACAACAAGAAGCCAAACTCCCATTAAATTTAGTGTAACTGTGGTGGCTCATTCATAGAACCTGATAGATATCATCATGTCACAGTGTGATGGAAGTGTGAATAAAACCAAATGGTTTTAGTGGAAGTTTTCTATATTTAGAATATTTGTATCAGAAAAACAGCTGAGATGAAATAATAGTTGAAGTACTTCTGAAGGTGAGCAGTGTGGGACATAGTTAGATCTAATTAAACACACCAAAATTAGCATGGAGACAAAGTGTAAAAATAAAAGTAACCACAGGGGAAGAGTAATTCTAATTAAATTAAAAAAGAAAAAGAGTTAATTAAAAAATTGTATTTAAAACTGAGAAAAATACTGTGCTGAGACCTTGGGGAGGTTCATTGGAAAGTAACTACAAAAAAAGCTTCCCATCTTTGCTGCCTGTCTGGAGTCCCAATTAGAGAAGTGTCTGGCTAATCTGAGGTCTGTGTGATCACTCTGCTAGGAACATTTCCACAGACATAATTCTATGGGTTCTCTCCATACACAAGCATTCCCTGGGCTCATCCAGAAGAGTTGTGCAGTTTGCAGAGCACCTCTTGAAAATGAGGCTGGCACCCCTCAGTTTGTGGCATTGCATCACCATTTGGAGCTTTTTGCCATCCTCAGTTCCCACTTTCCTTTAGTTTCCTCTGCCTGATTTTCTCCCTCCCCACACTGCCCTGTCCATGTTTGCAGGTGTGGGCAGCAGAGGTTAAGGCATTTCCTCCCCCCAGTCCCTTTTTTGGGTCTGTTTTCAGATAATGATGCCATTATCTTGCAGCAGCAAGGCTGGGGGAGCATTGGGTATCTCCATTCATTCACTGCAACCAGCCAAAGAATATATTAGATGGAATCACAACTTTATCTTCCCAACACATAATATAACCCGTGTAGCACAAGAGGGGCTGCTCAAATTGATTCAATTGGGTTTTTCCTGCAGAGCTGCTTTGTGTGTGGTGGGAAATAATTCTGTATCAAAGCATCTACACGAGCAGCAGGCACGGTGTGACTAATCTCAGCCATGCTAATGCTGAATAATCTCAGGAAACTTGAACAGGAGGATCAGTGTTGCACTCACTCCATAGAAATGGCCTGTATTAGAAAAGCCATCAGATAAAGGTGAGCTGCTGCTGCATTTAGAGCCCAGCACGTGTGGCACAGGTGGGCTGCAGCAAACACAGATTCTGATCTCACTAAGTGGCTAAAGCCATCAATGGATGTGTCAGCCACCTTAAATGAATTAAAATAAATTAAAAAATGCTTCCTTCTGTTTCACAGTATTTATTAAACAGTGATCTCCATATGGATTTTTCCATACTGAGCTGTTTTGTGTCCAGCCCTTTAGAGCAGTCAGTGATTCACCTGGCCCAGCTGCAGAAGGACAAATTGTTTGAGGGTTCCAGGGTGATGGAAGGTTGTCAGCATCAGCCTGCAGAGAAAAATAAAAATCAGTGCCCAGGGGAGTATGAAATTGGAACTTGTGCTGGGAAAAGCTTTCAGCTGAAGAGATCCCATTGGAGCTTTCTCTGGTGGTGTGCAGTGAGGGCTTTGCACAATTCCCTTCTCCAGGCTGTGCAAGGCCAGGGCTGGTGGCTCTGATGCACGAGGGGACATGAGTGAGCTCCAGGGGTTTGATTCCCTGAGGGAGATGGGGTTTGGCACAGAGGGAGACAGGAGTGAGAAGCAGTGACCTGAAGAGTTCAGCTCCCAGCCACTGCTGCATTTTCCTCCTGCTGTTCCCCCTGCAGTTTGAGCAGTGAGTGATGGTTCAGTTCTGTTCAGGGACATCATCTCTTTAGAAGGTCATTTCTTTGCAGGGATTGTTTGGATTTTTTGTTTATTTCCTGATGGTTTTTTTTTCCTCTTTAAGTTCTAAAAGCTAACTGCCAAATAACTTCTGTTCCAATTCTGAGGCTTTGTGTGCTGGCTTCTCCCAACAGCTGAGCCAGGACAGAGCTGCAGTGGGGCCTGGCTTTTACTCCTCTCGTGCTAAAAATCACACTGATAGAACTTTTTGATTTAGACCTTTGTTGTCTCAAAAGAAAGAGGGAATTATTTACAATCAGAGGGGGACAGGTTTTCATCACTGTGGACTGATGCATGTTTTAGAGCATTCACCTTTAAGGTGCCCACAATGCAATCTGCTGGATCCTCTGTGGATTGTAAATTCCTAGACTTGGGCTACTTTTTCTCCTTTTTTGTCTGCTGAGGGAAGCTTTATGATCACCATTACATTATCTTGGCTGTAGTAGTGTGGGACTGGACCCCTTCCTCCTGTCAGGAAGCCTTTTCTTTACTTTCACAGCCATAAAGTGTTTCTTAGACCAGGGCTCATTCCTAATAAGCAACTTGAGAATTCCACCTGAACTAAGAAATATCTTTTCCCCTCTGTGTGCCCTAAGCTTCAGACTATCAAGGAGCCTACATGCTTTGAATCTAAGGCAGAGCTTACAATCTAACAGCCTTTTTTATCACCTCCCATCAAGGAAGAAAAGCCTCCAGGTGGATTAAGCTGTGTGAGGGAAGCTTACAAGGCAGCAGGTGTCAAGTGCCAGTAAAGGTCACTCCATTAGGGCTGTTCTCCTCTCAGACACAGCTTTCCTCGTGGGCTTGTGTGAAACTGCCACTGAGGCTTTGGTGCTCTGCTTTACAGGGCAGGCACTCAGCAAAGGTGAAAAGCATCACAGCAAATTTGCCCAGGGATTTTAGGCTGAAGTCTGGCTGCAGGAATGTGGCCCAGATAAAATGTGGCACTGCTAGAGACTGGAAGCAGGGTAGGAAAAATCCTTTCCCAATGTTCCTGGTCCAGCCATCCAAAAAGGTCCAGGTTAGGTAGGCTGGGTGTGGACAGGATGCTGTAGAAAAAGTTGTGAGTTGTTAAAAAGAATTAAAACTCAAAATCCTTGTTGCATTGTGATTGAGGGCCTGGAATGAGCTGGAAGCACACTTGATGCATCCCATTGTCTATTGTTGGCAGATCAAAGGAGCCAGGCTTGCTGTAAAGATGAGTGAAAATCATGAGACAGCCCACGCTGCCAGACATCTCAGGGCATGAGCAGACAGCACTCAGTCAGCACTCTGGGATCATATTCCTGATGGTATCTTCACAAAAACAAGGATCAGAAACAGAATTTCCTTTTCTTCTTTCTTCTTCTTCTTTTTTTTTTCCCCCTTCAATGGGGATGATGTAAGATGAGGAGCTGCAGCCATAGACCTTCACCTTCCCTGCACTTTTAGCTCTGCCCCGGGGTGAGGCTTAGGGGGAGGTGAGCAGGAGGTGAGGGCTGGGAGAGGCCAGCAGGGCAGGAGGATATTCTCAGCATTTGATGGAGCTGCTCTAAGTGACATCTTGGGGAGGAACAGATTGAAAAGCTTTGCTCAGAGCTGTGCTGTCTCAGAGCTGTGCTGTATGAAATCGTGCATGCCTGTTGGAAAGCTGGAGCAGGGATTTGCTGCAGGCTGCCATCCTTCTGAAAACTGAACTTGTGGCACCCAGACTATGCAGGAAAGGAATGGTGGGAAATCTGATCACAAACAGCAATGAACTCAAAGCCTCAGTGGATCTGAGGAGGAGAAAACCTGCCAGTTATGTGAGGGACACTGCAGAGAAGTCCAGTGATTTTGCTGCTTCCATCTTCACCTCAAATATCTTGAGCAAATACCAGTTTTCAGGCAGTGAAGATGGGCCATTGATTGATTGATTGTCAATAAAAAGAGGGCTGCTGCAACAATATGAATCCTCACAGTTCTCAATTTAGGTCGGGTTCAGACATCTCTGTGCACATTCATGTGAGATGGAGATAAAAACAGCCCTGAGGGCAAACAGACCTTTAGGCTTTGGGACATAAAGTGTGCTCTGAGTGATGGAGTAAGGGGGAGATTTAGGGCAGTAAGGGGGAGATTTAGGGCAGTAAGGATGGTGTTGGGCTCTGTGTGCTCACCAGAGGGTTCCCTTTGCTCAGCCACTGTAGATTTTTGTGTTGGCTCCCTGGCAGAGGGGTCTGTCCCATGGGACAATCCCTGTGCTTTTCCCTTGTGTGATGTGGCTCTCAGCCCATGGGGGGCTTCTGCTTGCAGTCACTGACCCTGGCATTCCAGCAGCTCCTGTTCCTGCTGAATTTTGGCAGTCCCTGCTGATTTGGTGGTGCAATTGTTCATGTTCCTATTAAATGCACTCTTCCTGTTGATCCTGCCTGGCAAATGGCCGTGAGCTCACGAGCCTTGGAAACTTGGGAACATCTGAAGATCTTGTGCCTCTTCCTTCCCTTTAAATATTTTATCCTCCAGCTTGGAATTATTCATGGCATTAACATGTGAGCTGCTCCCATTGGACAGAGGCTGGCTGTGAGGAGTTCTCCCTGTGTTCCCTCTTGGAAGGAAGGCTGCTGATGTCAGGAGCCACTGTTCCTGCAGCATGGCTGGCATGGAGAGAGAGGCTTTTCTCCAGGGAGAGGCTCTTTTGGTTGGGAGCAGCTGCTGCTGGCAAGGCTGGCTGGAAGAGATCCTGTCCCTGGTGCTTTGGGCTGAGTGCAGAGCCTGTTGCTGCTGGAGCAGGGCCAGCCTGGGCTGAGGGAGGCTCTGGGCAGGAGCAGCTCCTCTCCTCTCCTGCCCTGGACCAGTGGCACATCCCTGGGGATGGATCTCATTGCTGGGGCTTGGTGTGTGCTGAGTGTTTGTTTGTGTTGTCTCAGGGTGATTTGTGTCACTTCAGCCCCTGGTGAGACCTGCACAATTCTCTACCTCCAGCATCCCCTGTCTCAGGGAACAACTTTTAAGGCATCCCAAGGTTTCTCTGGCAGTTTTGTGTGACCTTTAGTAAAAAGTGGCTTCAGCCAAGCTGCTGAGCTTTGCTGCTCCCTTGGATGAGCTGCCTCACACAGGTTTCAGTCTGTTTCATTGATAATAATTTGCTTTTCTTCTGGGTTGGTTGTGCATGGCCTGGCTGGTTGTTTTTTTTGCTTTTTTCACTTCTGTTCTGGAGGTGATTTTCCCTCAGGTGATCCTGTTCTATTCTGCATTGGGTTACTCAGCAGTAACCATGTATTTAGATTATTTTCTTCCACTGACTTCTTTTAATAGAAATAATGTATGTTACACACAAGATGGAGTTAATTTATGCACATACAAAAATATATGCATATACACATTTTCTTTGGCGTTTTTGGGGTCACTGTTAATTATTTCATCTCCCTTTTCTATTTTTTTGCTATTTTAGATATCAGTGAATGTTTCATATTGTGGTGGATGGTACATGTCTGGGACTTACACATGGTGATTTTTTTGTTTGTTTGTTTTAGTTTTTTTGGTTGTTGTTTCTTCAGTTTTTTGTGGGGTTTTTTTGCTTGTTTTTTTCCCCACTGTTTTCAAGATTTTCCCAAGCCAAGCACGAGGCTGGAGCCTGAATGACCCAACTTTAGTCTGTCCTGGTTCCTCAGGGCAGCCTGGGCATCTCCATCTCATTCTGGGTGGCTGAAACCCTTCTGCTCCATGCTGTTGTTTTCTCCTGACTCTGAATCCCACAAAAATTCCGTGTTTTCCTCACAGAAATGAGGGCCCAGCTCAGTGTTTTGTCATGCTTGGTGATACTGATAAGGAGAAACCTTGCAAAGCATAATTCACTATCAAAAATTACCTTTTTTCACCCCCCTCTAACACGTGTTAAATTAGCCAGTAAGCCTTGAAGCTCTGCATACCTGATGATTAATTTCTGTTATTTTGGGGATGTTTTTCTTTGAAATTAATAATAAAAAAAAAAGCTTCTCTCCTGCTGGATTTACAGCAGTGCAGAGTTTCACAATGTTGCAATGCTGTCTTCAATTCAGCCTGTTCATATTGAAATTTCACACACAATAATTGGCTGACCTTCACAGCCATGGCAGAAACTAATTAAAGCTGTGAGGCTTTGCTAGTTCTGCTTTTGTGTGAAATGTGAAGTTGGGTGATAATGAAACATGGGGTGCAGATGCTATTGTCTCAGATAGTCTGTGTCCTTGGTTCACTCTAATGAAGAGCAGCAATTATTATTAAACAAAACGTATTTTCAGCCATTAATTGTTTGTGTTTTGATAGGCTGAATGTCCCAGCAGCAGCTCCTTCTTCTCCACTTGTGCACAAAGTCATTTCATGTAATTTTACAAGCGAAGAGGGAGAGTCCTGGGGGTGCTGCCATGAGACTTTGCCTTGGGAGGGATTGGTTCCAGACTCACTCTGTGGGGCATTGCACAAGAAGCTGTGCCACAAATGAAGGAGTGTTTTAGAT
Organism: Alaudala cheleensis; assembly: GCA_013398995.1. NCBI lineage: Eukaryota > Metazoa > Chordata > Aves > Passeriformes > Alaudidae > Alaudala > Alaudala cheleensis. The sequence goes on along the minus strand of VWYE01000057.1, from coordinate 22,989 downwards.
GGGGTGGTGTTGAAGTTTGGGGATTTCATTCCTCTGGACAGGATCTGAATAACACAATCCTTATTTCTGTTGATAGATCCATAAAGAGGACAGTGATTAGCACATGCAGTGGGCTTTTCTGGAGAAGGGTTTTATCCTGCAGCCCTTCTTCCTTACCCCTTTAAAGCAGTGCCCACAGAGTGGGCACAGAGTTTTGTCGAGACAAATTGATGTAAATATTTGCTGTTTGCTTCAATCCTGTTGCTGTTCCTTTGTTCTTAGCATCTGAAACATCAAGTCTTGAGCCATGGAATATTTGCAGTGGTATTAAGAGGTGAAAACCAGGCAGTTTCCTATCAGCTTCACTTTACAGCTCCTGATGTTTGCTGTGACAAATTTCAATAAGAGGGGATTTTGTGTGCTGATTTATTGGTAGGGCCAGCTGTAGGACATTCATATATTAAATGTTGTTTTTTTTTTTTGGAGTGACCTGCTTAATTTGAAAGAGGATCTGGCGTACAAGAGTGAAATGAAATGAGCCATCCCTTGCACTTAAAATACATTTGGAATCACCAAAAGCTTCAGGTTTCTCTGGACAATATTAGAGCTGTGGCAGGAGGATGAAATTCAGCATTGCTGATGCAATCTGACAAACACATGCAGCACAATTGCTGGCAGTGGTGGTGTTTACAAGGTGCAAAGATTGTCAGTGTGCAGGGTGGAGAGGGGAGGTTTTACAGGGCATTCCCTGGGATGTGAATGTTGCAGCAATATTTAATAGCTTAAATATTAAATATTTAATAATTTTAATAATTGCTGTAATAAAACTAATGAAAGACCAACAAACTACTAATCTTCTAATCCTGGAGAATGAGTGAGCTTTTTAAAAAAACCCCAACCCCAGAACTGTAAAGAAATGATTTCCAATAGTTTGGCAAAGGCAGTGCTTTTGTGTTACTGTTTGTTCTTCTGTCAGGATATATAAATTTATATGTGCAAAAGTGTTTTATACAGGTTTTGTCTTTCTTGTTCACAAAGAGGAACATGTTTTGTCTAAGTAGGGGCTTCTGATGATGCAAATTCCAGCTCCTTAAAATGATTCCCTGGATTCCTTTGGCTGGTGATGTGCCTGCTCCTCTCACAGCCATGGCAGAATCCAAAAATGGGGCTGAAATTTGCTGATTGCTTCTGCTGATTGAACTTTTTGGAGCACTTGATCTCTAGGACTGGCAGCTTCTCTTTCTCCAAGTGTTCATGACAGCTCCAGGGTTAAAGAGTGGAATCTTCAGAGAGCTCTGTGGTGAGGTTTAGTCATTGACACCAACACATAACAACATTAAATCACTTTTTTTTTGATTTTTTTTTATAGTGGATGAGCCAGTGTGCTTGTAAATACATGAAAGGATAGTGTGTAGGTGGAAGGAGAATTATGCTACTATTTTAAGAGCTAATAAATCTTTATTTAAGCAAGGGACCGCTAAAATTTAATTAGGCATATAAAAGCAGAGATCATTCTGAGGGTAAAACTATGCCAATTCTCACAAGGAAAGACATCTGCTTTGTGGAAAAGGAGCAAGTTAAAGTGTGATCCCCTGGTACTGTGTCAGTAGAAAAGCTGCTTGCAGGAGTCTGAGTTGAAAAAAGGAGGGAAAAATAGGAAAAAAATCATTCAGGCTGTGCACATGGGTGTGAAAAATCTGCTGTGCACTCAGTAAACTTTGCTGCTCTGCTTGTGGGGTTATTGCCTGCACAGAATCCCCCAAATTCCTGAAGGGCAGCCCTTTGAAAATACCATCTCAGCACAGCTGCTGGGGCTCTGCAGCCAGGCCTCAGCACAGGGCTGAGCTGAAACCTTTCTATTTAGAATTATCTACAGTAACTTACTGAGGGGTGCTGCTCGTGGAAACCTCTGTGCACATCCTGAAATGAATTGGGAGTGGCATGAAAAGTCACACTAAGTCATTTTGGGAGATGGAAATGACATTGGACAACACATTGCTCTTGGCAGGTTTGCTCATGTGCCAGCCTGTGTTCCACAGGCACCAGGGCAAAAAAAAGAGGAATTCCTGAGTTTTTTATTTTTGCTTGTGACATGAGTTTGTTCCTCAGTGTCACCATGGCAGTAAAAATAAAGCATCTTTTTCTGGCTCAGCATTCCCAACCTCTCAGAAAAATCCTTGAGATTTTACACCCTCTAAATCCGTTCAGTGAAGGAAAAAACAAGGAAGATGAAACAAAGTGGCCTATTAAAGGATCTCTTAAATTTACAAATCTGTATGATATGAGATAAACACCTTCTCTAGATTGCATTTTTTAAAATGGGTTTTATTTAATGAGTTTTATTTTTGTCTGAGCTAAAAAGCAAAGGCTGCTCCCCTGCTCTGGTGTGCAGCACCCTCAGCTTTGTGCAGGGCTTGGTCACTGAGCTGCAGGTGTAGGTTAATATTATTATGATGATATGTTATTATTATAGTTGTTGTTATTGTTATTATTATACAGATTGCTCAGAAACTTTGCTGTGAGTGTTGAAGGGTCTGTGGGAAGGTGATAGAAGCTGCTTTTGGTCTCACCTTGGAGAAATGTCTCTTCTCTTGGCACGCTGAGCTTTGGGCAGTGGAGCACAGAGCTCACCCCTGGGGCTTTGCTTGCTTTATTAACATAATAATTCAATAACAAATAATACTCTTTAATTTTGCCCAGCTAGGACACAGTCTCTGACCTTCCCTTCTCTTCCTGTTTCTCTGGAATCTTCTGGAAGCCATCCTGTGGTACCACCAAACTCCCAGGGTGTGTTGTCTCTTGGCAAGGTGTGTTAATATTGTTTAGAAATAAAAGGCAGGTTTTTCATGGGGTGCAGCCACAGCTCCGTGGTGTAACAGATTGTCTGAGCAAATTGCTGAGTCCACACTGAGGATTTTTGAGGAGCAGCTTGTGCAAATAATCTGTCAGAAATAGCAGGGTGCAGCTCATCCTGCTCTAAGGGCAGGACAGACGATGGGAAATGACCTTTTAATTAAGGTCACCCTGCTTTCTGTGTTTATTTGATTATGCTAAAACTCTCTGAGAACAAACTCTTATCTTAACATAATGTGCTTGAAGCCTGTGTTTTGCCAAGGGAGGGGTGCCAGAATGACACAGTACAAGTTCTCTCAAACGCTGCCTGCTCAGCAGGGCTCATGTTTATGCTGCTGCCCATTCATCTTTTTGGGTTTTTTTTTCTGGGAACGTGACACAATCCAGGAAAGCTCATTCTGTGGGGCAGACCCTTGAAAATGCCATGGTCTGTGTGCTCTGGGCAAGGAGAGTCACAGCTTGGCTGAGGAAGGTGTCTCTCATGTCTCAGCTTTCAACATTAATTTGTTCTGGCAAGAGTGCCACATGTACACCGAGTTACTCACATTCATACAAGGGACTGAACTTGTGATAGGATCTAAATGCTTTGGATTTGACTTGAACATGCAGATTCTGGGGTTTGCCTTCTCTTGGGCTAAAAGAAACAATTCCATGTATCCAGTGCTTCTAGTTTTTTGAAAAAGGAAGGAATGTGATTTGTAACACTTGTGCATGCAGCTTACTGGTTTGCATATAAAATCAGAATTCTTGTGTTCAGCTGACTTGATTTCCTTTGTTTTGTAGGGTAGATAGACCTTCAGTAGCTAGGCCTTTTTGCTTACAATTTTGGCAGTTAAGGTGTGGATATAATTCAGTTGGCAGGAGAAAACCTTTGGTCTCTAGTGCCCTCACAATGCAATGTGAAAAAACTCCTGGTGTTGATGCTGAAGACCAAAGCAGATACTTTGAACTAAACATCCTGGGACAAAACTGGCCACCTTCTGCCTCCTTTCCTATCTGCATGATCCCATAGTGTCCTGCTGGACAGATGGTTTGGTTAGGACATGGTGAATTGCAGAGATTTTTGTTTCTCTAAAGTAATTGTTTGTACAAATCACAGGCTCCGTGTGCGTAAAATCCCAGCCAGATGTTGCAGCCAGAAATGAGCCATGGCACCAGCAGTCACTGCTTTGGCTGGGAGCTGTGCTGGTACCTGTTGTGGTTTGCAGTGGGGTGTGTGGGTTGGGAGCAGAGGAGTAGCAAAGTCTTCCTTTAATATAGAGATGTGATCTGCAGCTGCTGATTTACTGATAGTAAAGCTGGGATCATTCACAGTGCTGTTTGAACTGAAATCTTTTGGATCTAAAATAATCAAGATTTACCCAAAACAGGCAGTTTTTAGCATTAGCTCCTCTCTCTCTCTCCTGATTTCCCATATATTCCACACATCTTTCATGTTCCTCCTCTGCTGCTGTCTATAGCTGATGCAGGAGGAATCCCTGGAGTTCTCCAGTTCCTCCCAAATTGCCCAGCTGCTGCATGCTTTACTTATCTGCAAGGAAATGCACCTCACAGGTTTTCACAGAGGAATGCCTGACAAAGTCACGCTGAGATTTCATCAGAGGATCTGGGTGGCTGAATTGTGATTGTGAGTGAGTGGCCAGGCAGTGCCTAACAAATCTGAGATCTCAGCACCTTCCAGAAAAAGCTGTCTGCAGGCAAGCTGGGACAGAAGCTGAGGAGCAGTGCTGCTAGCAGGCTGGCAGAAGGGTAGCTAACTTTAGAGATGACATCAGCTAGGCTTTGTGTAGCTCCAGCAAAGATCTCTGCAGTCTGAGCCTGTCAGGAAGTGATATTTAGTCTTGGTGACACGGGTCTGGGCCATCAAAAGCTGTGACACAAAGCTGGCAGGAGCTGGCACAGGAAAGGTGGTGCTTGGGAGGGCTGGAACAGGAGTGCAGAGGTGGAGATGAGGTGATGAGAGGAAGAGGAGGACACAGACTGAATATGAAGGCTGGATGGATTTCTAGGGAATATTTACGATAAAAGCCAACAACTGCAAATGTTTCTTAGCTCTGAGCTCTGGATCCCAGTCTGCTCCCAGCTTTCTGCTGGGATGAGATGCAGGAAGTGCCAGGAGAAGCTCAGAGGTGGTGGCATGTCATGGCTCACAGGGAGCTTCCTCCAGGTGTGCCCACTTTGGAGCCAGGATGGGCTGGGGGGGGATGCCCCTTCCTTTCTGGGGAGAACAGACACATCCTCATCCATGCACTTTCATTCCTGGGTGATTGCCATGCCCTGCTCATTTTCCAGCAATGGATGGCCACTGCTAAACAGCAGAGAGAAAGCCTGGGCTGGAGCTGTGGGGAAAACTGGCCAGAGTGGTGAGAGGTCCTGGCTCTTTGTTAAAATAAGTGCCTTCTGCTTTCAGATAAATTGTGAACAGATCCACAGCAGAGGCAGAGCCATTTTTGAGTAAAGCAAAGGCCTCCTTGTCAACAGTGGCAGCTGAAGGATCTGATCCCTCTATTCCTTGTTGGCCTGCAGCTTTGAAATATTATTTTTTTTGCACTTCTGTCCTTTCAGGAGTGAACCTTTGAAAAGGTTGTGTGGCCTGAGAACAAACCAGAATCTAAATACAGGAGGGGGGAAGAAAAACCAGATGAGTTGTCTAGATTTGTGAGAACTGTGCATTCTAAGCCATCCCCTGTAGCTGATGGCTCCTGCTGACCAACAGACAGGCACAGTGTCCTGTCCTGCCCCTCCCAGCTCCAGGAATGCTGCTGCCATTTCTCCTCTGGCAGGGGACAGGCAGCATAAAGGACAAGGGTTCAGAGGAGAGATGTGCCCCTGGTTCAGCAACATGATCCCTTTACAACTCTGTTTCATCAAAACTCCTTCCCTTTTCCCTGTGCTAACACAAGGGAAATATTTGTTGGCTACACATGCTTTATTTAGGGGAAGGAACAAGGGGGACAGTGTCTTTAGGAATCAAAGAGGTTAGAGACTAATTCAGCCTATTATTAATCTGTTGTTATATAGAATTCTGCTGTTTATGTGACAGTAATAAATGTTTGAAAGGATATTTGCCTTTTTTTTTACCCTTCTGCTCCGTAGAAGCAGCAACTGGCTGAGCAAGGGCCCTAAGCCAGCACATGTAGCCTCTGTTAATATGGTTCAAATAACAATTTCTTTTCTGCCTTGTTCACAAAAATAAACAGAATGAAAGAAAAATAAAAGTGTCAGTAACAACATCTTGCAACTTGGAAAAAAAGGATTTGAATTACTAGTAAACTTAACCCCACTGCACACTACCCCACCCCCTGCCCCAAAATCCAATTTAATTTCACATGTTTCTGGCTTTAGTTGCATACAGCTGTGCTATAGCTTAAAACAACTAATCTTTTTCTTTTCATTTTTCTGTGTTTTAATATATTTTTGGTTTACAGGGACTATTAGCTGTTTGAACACGTCTCGCAGCACATTTTCCTGTTTAAATTTATCCACAAAATACATAAATAAGGGGTTTTGTGCTGGGAATTTCTGTTCTGAATTGCATTTGAGGAATGCTTTTAAAGCAAGCAGAGGAAAAAAAGTGTTTCAGATGTGCTCATCCAACTCACACAGAGTTAGAAAGGAAATTTTCTGCCTTTAGAGTTCTATACTTACTGGGGGAAATATTTGATTTCCTGGATGTTCATGTGTTTTGGGGGGTGGGGGGTGGTGTTGTTTGGTTCTCGAACCATTTGTTTTGTTGCTGCCCATTCATCTTTTTTTGTTCTGGTGTAGAATTTGGGGGAAATCTGTGATAAATAGATAACATTTAAATAAAAGAGAGACTTTGAGCACGCCCAGCAGCCATCGCTGTGCTCTGAGCTAGAGGGGCTGTGCCGTTTTTGGGAGCTGAGCAGGGCTCAGCCCGGTGTGGGTGATGGCAGATGTTGGGGATGCTCCGTGCGGATGCGGCTGCTGAAGGCTCCGAGCCCCGGGAGCCCAGCAGGGGGTAGCCAAGCACTGGGAACGGAGGATTCCTCCAACTTTTGAGGAATCCTTCATTCCAGGGACAGCAGAGCCTGCACTCCCCGAACAGATTTCTGCTTCCTCCAGGCTTTGGGTGCTTTGCCCTGCCGCTGAGCAGTGGGGCTGTTTGCTGGGAGAAGCTGCAGCAAAGGGAATTCACCCTGCACAATAATGTGCTTTCTTTTCTTGCTTTCTTTTCTTTTTCTTTCTTTCCCCCTCCCCTTTACCTCTGGAATGCTGAGGGTTTAGATTGCTCAGGTGAACATTCCCCAGCTAAACCCTTTGGAAGGTGAACAGGAGGGGAAACTGTTTCCTCCTGATAAACTACTGTATTTTTTTTTGCGAGCATTCACATTTCTTGGCATTGAGTGCATTCTTTTCCCCCCTTCCTTTCTTTCTTTTTTTCCCTTTTCAAAGCTGCTTGCCAAACGTGTAGATAATTTGCTATGCCTATGGAGTTGCATCACTGAGTGAGGAAGCTGTGCTTTCCAAACTGAGACTGGCAGCTGGCTTCCATAAAACATCGCAGTGCTGCCAAACTCCCACCAAAAAAAAAAAGAAGAAGAAGAAAAAGAACTAGACACCTGGTTTTGAAAAACCCGAGGCTGGGTCTATCATTTAATATAAAGCGACTGATCCTGAGCCTGTGCTCGCTGTCACAACTGAGAACTTGGTCACAACTGCTCTGCAAACCCTGAGCGCCTTCTGCCCTCAGCCTGGAAAAATGCTGGGAAAAAAATTATAAATTATCTCTCCCTTTCTCTCCCATCCCCAGCAAAATAATGGGTCTTGGCTGGTTCGCTGAGACTCTGCAGATTGCAGGGGGATGTGGTAGACGATGTTTAAAAAGCAGCTGCCCTTCACTTGTGTCACAGCCGGGCCCGGTGGCTGAGGGCAGGGCCGGTGGCTGAGGGCAGGGCCGGTGGCTGAGGGCAGGGCCCGGTGGCTGAGGGCAGGGCCCGGTGGCTGAGGGCAGGCCGGCTTTGCTAGGCCCGCTTTGCTAGGCCTGCTTTTCTAGGCCCGGTGTCAGCCAGGCCACAGAAAAGGATTATTAGTGATCACTCAGATCTTGTTTCAAGCTCTGCTCTGCGTGACTTTGATGGCCCAGCCTTTGTTTGTGGCCTCTGTCCCTCATCTCCCCCCTCTCAGTTGGCAGAGCTGTGCCAGGGACAGGTCTCAGTCTCTGTGTTGTGTCTCCACTTGCTCAGGGAGGAATCAGGAGGGAAAAGTGTCCCCTGCACTCTCTGTTGTGTCCTGAAATTCCAGTGCTTCCTCGTGCAAAAGTTTGGAGATTTATCCAGACTTTGTGATACACTCTTTTGTCATTGTTGATGAGGGAGATGTAAATGATTCCCGTCGTTCCTCAAGGTGTTACAGCCTGCACAGCCTGGGAAGGAGCATCCCTGCCCTGTTACACTTTCATATAGGATAATATATATATGTATTTACATAGAATTATTTTTTCAGGAGCCCCTTGTGAAGGGAAGGGAATGCTGCTTGGTACCTGTTTAAGGGGATGTTAATAGAAAACCCCCTCAGTTTTGTGTAGCCCATCCTTACCTTGCTGCCACCAGGCTTGTGTTGTTTCCTTTGTTCTGTTTTCCTCAGTGCAATGAACCCTTACGTTATGAGTTCCTGCTGTAGTTTTAACCTCTAATATGCAACCATTACAGCTTATCTCGTCTCCTAAATTACTCTAAAATCCAATTATAAAATCCTCTTTCCCTCAATAGCACACAACTTGCCACATTACTGAAATGCTGGGTAGCTCTTTTGTTTTTTCTAAATTAATAATAACGACCATTTTCCGTCTGCTCTTAGGATGGGAGTCTTTTATATCACTGTGCTGCTTTCCCATAATACATATTATGGTTCTTTTTATATGCTAGTTATGTTTGGAAAAAAACAGGAAAGAGTTTGAAAAGATGTGCCAGTCAACTTCTGTGTATCAAAATATAACAATGAAAATCCTTAGTGGAAACTGAGCAGAAAATTCCCCACAGTAATGTATCCTACCAGATGAAAATGGCAATTCATCACTTGGTGCACCCTTTTTTTTTTGGGCAGGAACAGTTGTTACTTCAAACCAGTTCCTAATGATTTCAAAATAAGGGTCCTGAGGTAACGTGCCAAAAGAAATGCAACAGGGCAAGTGAAAAACTCTCCATTCAAAGTATTCAAAAATATTTGTGCCTGACCATTATGGTTCCTAAATTTCTAGTAGGCTTTGTCTAGATTTTTTTTAAAAAAATCAGATTATAAAAACAGACGTGATTTACTTTGGAAGTTTATTAAATACACATCCTGAGTTCCTAGGTTTTCCTTTCTCAAAATGCTGCAGTTCCCATATTAATAGCCCAGACATTGATTGTGTCCTGACACTAAATCTTTTGCTCTTAGAATATTAACTATGTTGATAAAAGCACCAGCCTGTTTTTAATAAACTCTCCAGTACCGTAAGCATTTTCTGAACCCCAGTGTGAAGATGTGCTGATAAAAGGATGCAGTGGAAATAAAGAGCTTGAGTGAGATTTTCCAGAAGGGCTTGTGATGGTAAATAACATCTTCACTTGGTCACATACAAATGCATATATATATTTATATTTATATATATGTTCCTTTACCCAGGCTGGCCAGTGTTATCTGGTAATTAGTCAATGCAATAAATTAATCAAGGAATGAGTGCACACCAGTGTAAGAAGGCTTTCCAAGGGAAGGGTTGTTTTTACAGATCCCAGGCTGAAAAGTTTTGGAATTCAGTGGGTTTATTGCAAGTTTCCAAGGCAAGCTGCAAGATCCCAGACAGCCACAGCTGTGGGAGCTGTGGGATCCCAGCCCATCCTCCTTTTTGCCTTTTCACAGGAATTACATATGGAAGGATCAGAGTGCTGGCTGTGCTCTGCTGTTTCTCCCATCCTATTTAGTTGGACCACTAAGAAAAGGCCTCAAAGCCTGATTTTTAAAGGGGAAATGTTTGGCTTGTCCACCAGTGAAGGGAATGGCAGAACTCCAGCAGTGTCTGACTGCACCCCAGCCCAGCTCCCTTTGGAGCTCCTCCCTCCCAAGAGTTGAATGAAAATATTTATATATTTATATTCTAGTTTGGTGTGCCACTGGTCATCATGCATTTGGTGTTTTGAGGTTATGCAGAGGGCTTTTTATTTTTTTTTAATTGTACCTGCTTCTTAAGTGATTGCTTCTTTGAGCTTGGGAAATCTATCACCTAATTTACTTCAGGTCATGATAAATAAAACCTGTATCAGCACAGATGTAGAAGTCATTGAAAATATATTTATATTTGAAATTGAAGTTCAGGGTAACATTTAGATGAATAATTATTTACTGTTTTGTAAATGATGACATATGTGACAGCAGTCATGCTTTAGTACAAGTGCTTTTCTGTTTTGAATGTCTCATTAGTTGCTTTGTAGAGCTGTACTGGTTTTTTAAGATTCAGATTCAAAATCTCCTCTGATTTCTGCTGTTAGGTTTTTTGGCAGGGGGCCAGCTCCAGATATGCATAATATTTCACTGTTAGACCTTGCAAACAGCATATCCTGCTGTGCTAAAGAAAACATTGTGTTTCTTACCACATGAAAATAATCCATCACTTTTCAATCAGCACACGTGTATACACTGGTGTGCACACACTCACACACACACACACCCCCTTCTACCTGCTTTTCCCATCAGACTCCAGCAAAAAAATTAATGACCACGGTGTGGAGGGTGGACTCTTTGTACATGATCCATTAAAGTACAAAATAATCAAAATATATCTGGCAAAAAATAGATCTGATTTGGAAAGTGACGTGGAGTCAGAGGCAAGCGGAGGAAATAGAGTGTCTGAGACCCCTCTGACCTTGTTCATTGAGTGGAATCTGTTTGTTTGCTTAAATGTCACATGGAAAGTGAGAATGTAAGTTTGAGGCAGCCTGGAACATCCCACAGATCACCACTGCTGTGTAGAATGCATCTTCTATTAAAAAGGAAAAAAAAGCATTATGTATTGTACAACGCACAAAATACATTTTGTTGCCTTGTTCAGCGTGTGCAGCTGATCAGGAGGGATTTTTCTCCTTGGAAATGACACAGGAGGGAGTTTATTCATGGAGGAGCACAGAGAATGTGTGGGTGCATGCCCACAGGCTGTGGGGAAAAAAAATAATGTGAGTTCTTCTTTTTGATGCTGTGCTGGATGTCACTGTGCATTTGTGACTCTTTCTGTGCCACTGAAATCTGGGTGCTTACCAAGGACAGTGACATCTCAGCAGCAGGCAATTTAAAGAACAGAATTATTTTGAATTAACAAATTTAATGCAAACAAAAGAATAATTTGGCCAGCTAAATTTGTCCTTTGTTTGCAGGCAGGCAGCATATTACATACAAGTGCTGAAAGAGTAGTCAATGAAACTACAGATAATTGAGGTGTGCTAGAGTAAATACACTGTAATCCAGGTGAGTATTTAGGCAGTATTTCACTTTAGAGTGAAGTCAGAGCTCCAAGCAGGAGTTTTTCTGTTTAAATGTTTCCCTGCTCCTCTGCTCGTGGTCACTGTGGGATCTCTCTACAGCAAAATGAGAGAAATGCTCTGTATCACCTGTCAGAGTAAATGCAGAGCCTGCAGGTGGGAGGAATGGTGGTGCAGAACTTCGTGGGAGCTCCCTCTCTTCCCTCTGCAATTCCTCCACGTTTTGCTGAGTGGGAGTGGGTTAGGGAATGCAGGAGGTGCAGGACACAGCTCTTTGTGCCTGTTGGTAATGCATCAGCAAAATGCACATGGAACACTCTGGTGGTCCCATGATCTTGGGAGGATTTTCCTCACTGTCTTTCAAGGTTTTCATATTTTTATTTGCTTGTGCCCAAGAGCCAAACCCAAAGCAATGGGTGTAACAGCACCAGAAAATGCAGTGGCAAGGTTAGGAAGGGAACTGGGGAATCACCAAGGAACCTGGCTTTTAAATCCCAACATTCTTCACTGCTGCCCTTTAAGTATTTTCAGCCATGCACTTTTAGACCACTGAATTTTGCACTCCCGGTCTCCCCTTTCCTCCAGGTGTGAAAAACAAGGGCTTGTCAGTGGGAAAAGGAGTTCTCAACAGAGCTGTCACCGTGCAGTTTGTGACATGAGTCAAAAATGAGAGCTCTGCTCTGTTGCCATGCTAATACTTGATTAAGATGACTTACCTGCCTGTCAGTTCAGCAGTTTTGTTGCCAGCCACTTTTTTTTTTAACTTTCTTAATTATTTTGTAGTTCTTTATGTAGGTTTAGGAGATTGGAAATGGATACAATATATTCTGGTTTAGCTCACTGTATCTCTTCTGTGTGAGATTTTAAAAAGTACCTTCAGCTTTCCCTGATGTCTCCCCAAGTAAAATCTGATGCAAATGCTGACATTTTTTGGTTTTTCAGCCAAATTTGAATTCTTGCACTCTGTACATGAAAGCTGTGGGAACCATGCCCATTTAAAACCAAGAATAACTGAAAGCTTAGGTTCTCTGAAGGTGAAATTTGCTGGTGTGGAGCAGATTGACACAGGCTGAACATTCACCAGCAATGTTATGCTCTCTGATTTACTGTGAATCACCTCACATTTACACTGGAAGTACAGATAAAATCATATCCATAACACTCTGATGACTATAAGTGGTGTGTTTAGCTGCTTTTTAACAGACAGTTGAATCAAATAATTTTAGAAACCTCCTACCAAAAGGATGTGATGCATTTTCCTCTGTCTTTGCCTCTCTCTCCACTCCAGTGCATGCCTTGCTGTTTGGAGCAAACTGAGTGTGCTCCATTTGTTCTGTCACTTTGACATTGATGTTTTATCTACTGAATTACACTTGTGTTTGGGGCCTCCTTGATTTCCAAAATGTTTTGTTAAAGCCTTGCCTGCATTAGGCATTTTTCTCTCTTTTTTTATAAAATATTTTATGATGTCCTGACCCAGTAGGAAATTTTCTTGTACAGTCTGGCAAGAGCTGCCATTTCTCTGGACTTCTGGGGCAGCAGTGCAAACTTTATTGTCAGAGTTATCACATGCCCTTTCTGTCCACCTGCTGTGTTTTTATCACTTAAAAAATCTCAGCACCTTGTTTATGATGACAGCTTAGTATAGAGTAGGAATACACCAAAAATATTTTTTCAATTATAGCAGTAAAATATTGAAGATTCTGCCCAGGATCCGTGTTCAGGAGAAATGCAGGGGGTGTAATTCCCCTTGAGAAACCAATGCAATTAGTTTAATAAATACAGGGAGTGAATTAATTAGATTAATAAATTAAGGGAGTTGCTATTTGTCATTGGTTGATTATGGCTGGCTTTTTGTTGGAGTGTTATTTGCTTGGGAAGTGCAGGTGTTCCTGCAATAGGATTTGCTGCACTTTAATATCTTTCCACTTTGAACACGTTCAAAAAGAGTTATCTAAGTTTTACAAATTTTAACTAAATTCATTTCAGCACCACTCAGTATTTGCTCATCACCCAGGGCAAAAATGCACCCCAAAAATTAAAGTGGGAAAGATTGAGACCCACCAAGTCATGTGGCTTTAGATTGTTGCTTTTATTAACCCGGGAAGCACCAGCTGAAACCTTGGAATATCCCATTTTCCTGCCTGGTTTGCCACCTCTGGAAAACAGGGAGCTGCTGATTCAGGGATGGGCCTTGGTGGGTCATTTTTACCAAGACACTGCAAAAAAACCAGGAAGCAAATTCCGTGCAATGAAGCAAAAGTAGCACTTAATTTGGGCAGCACAGGCACATAAAGATGTGGTGGCTGTAAAAACCATTATCTTTTAGCAAACAACAGCTGCTTATCAGATAAGACAATGATTTTAATGAAGAATCATAGATAAGGACAGGGCAGCACTTGATTAATGCACACAGCAGCTTCTCCTGAAGCCTGACTGCATTGGGTCTTCACTCTTGTGATGATATGCAAAGCTGGAATAAAGCTTTTGCAGTGATTCAGTATCATGAATAGCATCAGCAGAATTATCAGAGTTCAAATGGAATGACTTGATCTCCTGGACTTCCTAAAGTTCTCACTTTTTTATATAAACCTGCTTTATTGTTAGATAAACAAAGGAAAGAAATGTCCAGGAAAAAACTGAGGGGGGGAAAAAAGGGAACAGCCTAATTTTTTTTTTTTTTGTTATCATGCAATGTAACTTGAATATATTGTAAGTAATTAGGAATTGCCTGATTTAATCCACAGCAATATGCAAAAACCCACAACCATGTTGTTTGGCTTTTGTAAATGTGCAAAACCACACAACCATATTTTTTGGCTGTGTTTGGCTTTGGTAAATGTGCTTTGGGAAAAGGGTGTTTGTCACCAGTAAAAAATGAACTGCTCTTTGTAGCTGGACTGATTTATTTTTGAATGCAGGGCTATTGTTAAATATAAAATAATTTTTTTTTACCCCCCTTTCTTTGTTTCTAGCTCATACATCACACTTCTGTCATGAAAAAAAAAAACCTATACATAATTCCTGGGGCAACATGTCCCCATTTCCCTTTTAGATTTTTCTGATCATTGAACCCTGCAGTGAAATGCTGCCATGCACACCTGTCTGACACCTGGATGCTGCAGTGCTGGGCCTGTGGTCTGGGGCACTCAGCTGGAGCTGCTGTGATCTCACCCGGGTTTGATAGACCAAAACTTGTGTTAAAGGCAAGTTTTTAAGGCCTAGGTGGGATTCCAGAGCTGGGGGAAGGTATTAATTTACAGCCATCTTCCTGAAATTAATTATTCCTCGAGCTCCAGCGAGGTACCAGGCTCAGGAGCTGTTTTACTGCATTGTGAAGTTAAACTCAAGGGAGTTTGTGTTTGCATGGGGAAAAATGTGCTGCATGAGGCTCCTGGTTCTGATTATCTCTTAACCTGCTGCTTTACCTGAGATGAAGAGGGAAATGGTGCACATGAGTTTGCCCATGGTGTGTGAAGGAAGCACGGGGTCCACGTGCTCTGCTGGTGTGAGTGTCTCAGCCAGTCAGCCATTGCACATTAGTGATATCATCATTCAGGACTAATTAATGCATCATTATGGCCTTCCAGAAAGGCTTTTTTTTTTGCCAGTGTGAGGCTGAGTGCACGGGTGAGTGTTTGCTCTGGAAATGTTTTATTATTATTGCTTTGTTGCAGTGTGGGAGCTGATTCGGTGCCCAGCAGCGTTGTTTTAATTGGGAATATCTGCAGCTAAAAATAGCAGGCATAAAACACAAATGTGTAGTGGGCCACTTTCTAACTCTACAAAAGGAGAGTTTTCTGGAGGGTGGAGAGATGCAGCAAGGGCAGCTTGGTGCTCCTGAACCCAGAATCAAACAGAACTGCTTCAACATTCAGTGTTTGCCTCCAACACCCAAGGGCTGATTCCACACATCCCCCTGTTTTTGGGTCTCTTCAGGGGAATGCACAACTTTTGAGGATCAGATCTGAAACTCTTCCCAGGGAACAGGCTTTTGAAGAACATCTGTTTTGAAAACACCAGGCATGTGCAAACCAGAGTGAGACCAAGGTCATCTGAAGTTTAGCTTTCCTCTACCCAAGAGCTGCCTGTAGTCATTTCGCTGGCTTTATTTTCATCTGGTCCCTGCCTAGTAAAAATCCTGCCCATAAAGCAATCACAAAAATTGTTATGGCCCTAAAGAATGCTGCTGAAAGCAAATAAGTGCTGTAGTTTCCAGATTCCATCCCTAATTAGTGCGAGGGGTCAAGTGTCAGGTCCATCAGTGAGCTGTAGTATTTCAGTTTTCCATCAGTGAGGGTCATTCATTTAACAAGAGAAAGAGGCTGAGAATTTTCTTTGTGACATTGTTCTGGTTGCCTTTCCCTCTCATGTTGTTCCTTAGCTTTTTCATGATAGTTTAGCTTGTTGGTTGGTTTTTTTTTTTTTTTAAACCAGTCTCTGGATAATACTTTAGTGGGCTCTTTAAATCACCCTTTTTTCCCTGTTCCTTGGCAATATAGTTGCTTCCTTTCCATTAACCTACTGCCTGATTACACCAACTGTCTGAAATGCAGTTAGAATGACTCTTTGCATATGATCTTATCTGACACTCACATCTCCCTCCATTTTTTAATCTCATTTTAAGGACGTGGAACTCTTTGAGAGCTCCTCCCGCCCCTTTTATCTGGACTCCATTTTCCTCAATGAAATCATCCAGCTTTCCCAAGGGGAATGGTTTAATTGTCCAAGGTGCATGATTTGTTGTGACCTGACAATTGTGCAGGACCACAGTCCGTGCTGTTCCATGCAGGTGATCAGAGGGGGCCACGCTCACTTTGAAGTTATTTAAAAAGTACCAACTTGTATCAAACTTTCTGTCCCATTAACTGTGTCCTTTCCACATCAGCATGGGGGTTTTTGGGGTTTTTTTTTGTGCTGTGGGCTGAGGGGATTTTTGAGTTAAATTTACTGCCAAATCCATGTTTTTAACACAGAGTATTTTGCATTCTAACCACCTATTGATTCATCTGGGTTCATAGATGGATAGCCACAGCTTGAAGGATTGATGGAGTTCTGGGAGCCCAATTTACCTGCCTTATTTGCTTTTACAACAAGGCCACTTTTCTGCCTCTGGTGGTGTCTCTGCTCAGCTTTGCTTCCCAAACCCTGTTCCCAAACCATGCTGGGCTTTGTGTGCTTGTGATTTAATCAAGGGGCAGATGAAAGTAGGTGTGTGTTACTTTCAACTCCTCAGCCATTCCCTGCCATCCATCTCAGTCAAACGTGTGTGCTTGCCCAGGACACAGCATTAATGATAGCTGTCAAAATAATAGTCACGGGGTTAAAGGGCAAGAAAAATATGTAAAAGACTTCAGGGTGAAGCAGATGATAAAGCAACTCATTTAGGCCATTAAATGCTGGCATGGCATGGGGCTTGATGGGTTCATGGGTTACGAGAAGCAAGAAGAGTAAATGGGGACATCTTCAAGTAGTTTACTCTTGTTAAAGGATGAAAAAAGATGATAATAGCATTACCAAACAACTGCACTAAAGGCAATTTTCTTAATTACCATGCTGACCCAGCAGTGCACAGAGAGAGGTCTTGTTATTAGAATGAGAGCTTTTACTTTCAAACAGTATTAACCCTTCTTGGTGCTCTGGGTCTTAATTAAGAGTGTTCCTGGAAGTTCTGCAGCTGTCAGCATTTTTTACATTTCTTTTTTGGGTTTGCAAAGCAAAGAGCCAAGAAACAAACAGTTGCATCTTCATTGCTTCAGTGCTCTTTGCTTCAGTTCAGGTCTTTCTCCAATAAAGCTGAGAGTTGTTCATTTATGGAAGGAGCAAGGCTGAGTCTCTAAAAACCATCAGAACAGCAGGGTAAAGTTGTGTCCCTTTCCCTAATTTCTTCAGCAAGACATTTAATTTACAGTTGTTTAGAAATCAGTTGTTTTCAGTTGTTTAGAAACAGACTCAAAGTGGGACAAGGCAGTGACAACCTTATTTACCATCAAATTTTCAAAGCAAATTTCCCACCACGTTTTCCCTATTTGAGTTTATAGTAGAGCACTGCATCTTACAGTGAGATATCTTCTGATGTCTGGCTGGCAAAAACTGTTGGCTGAGCAGGCAAAGAACATCTGAATGGCTAATGGAAACTTTCTCTTCCCCCTAAATGGGGGGCAGTTGGCTAATTTGTTTAGCTAAACTCTATTAGCCATTTGGAAAGTTTTATTATCACAGTCAGAAGCAGGAAGCAGGGAATGGACATGCTGTATTTTTAAAATTAAAGCAGTTTTGAAAAAAAAAACCAAACTCAGTTTCTTATTGATTATTTCAGTTGTTGGATTAGAGGCTCATTACTTTTAATAATAGGATAATAGAAGGTAGAAATGGAGGAGATCTATTAGATCATGGAGCCCATGGCCATTACAGGGGCAGGATGGAGTCAGGTATATGTGGATGGGTGTATCAAATATTAAACTCATCTGACACAGTAAATCCTCTGTTTCCTCCACAGAGTGCTGATGCTAAGAGCTTTGACAGGGAGTTGTTTACTCTTTAAAAGCAGCTCCTGAGCTCCCTCCTGGCCAGCTCTTAGGCAGATGTTTAGCTGGGGGAGAAGGATCCCAGGAGCCCAGTGAGGAATAAGGTCGTGGTGTGGCCTTTCTTTCCCCCCTCCCATGGCTGCAGCTACTGGGAAGGGAATTGCAGCAGGGCACAGCCAGGAGGTGCCTTGGCAAGGCTGAAGGCTGGCTGCTGCATTTCTTTCAAATTGTGCAGTTACAGAAAGAGAAACAGAGAGACTGAGGAGGAGTTTCTCTTCACTGTGAGGCCAAGACACCAAATCCTGTGGATTTTTAGGTTTTTAGCTGCCATAGGGACACTGAGAGTCAGGTGAGCTGTGCAAGGAGAGAGTGTATTGCACTTTTCTGCTCAGCACCTGGCTCCAGGTGATTGATCATGAACCTCTTCATCTCTCTGCACTTCAGTTTTGTAGCAAACAGACCCATTTGGAAAGGAGCACCCCCTCCCCACAGAGCACTCCTCTTCCCCACACACTTGTGGTGTGCACTGTAAAATTCAGTGGGAAGGCTTGTGGGGTTATTGGTGAGTATTATGGACAAGGGGTTTGAAGTGCAAGTCTTAATTTCACATGCCCACTTTTTTTATTTAACTTCTGGGAAGCTTCAGAGATGAGGAATGCAGGTTTTATACATCCCCAGATGTGTGAAAATACCCAGTCTCAAGAGACTGCCTTCACAGCAGCCAAATTCATTTAATAGCAAGGGGTCATAAGGACTTACTGTGTGTTTTTAAAATTTTTATTTCTTTATTCCTCACTCTGTGGTGGTGGAGAATAAGAAGAGCTTCAGCTCAAAGGAATATTTCAACTCCAAATAAATAGAGACTGAGTGCCCCAAACAGAATGGACTCTGTTGAGCAGCAGCAGCCTGGTCAGTTGTTCCAGGTATCCCATCAGTGGCATTATTAATACCTGTGCCTGTAAGCACTGCTTTTATCTCCTGCAGAACTCCAGGAAATGCACTCCTGTGGCAGGGGAGCAGCTTTCATTGACTGAGCCTGCTCAAACCAGGGAGGAGGCACCTGGAGTTCAGTGAGATCAGCCCTGGGCATGGAGATCAATCACCCCACTGAGCATTCCCAAGATTTAAGGACAAAGTCAGCCCTTTTTGATTCTGTCCTCATATTGATTTTGGGGAAACTGCTAAATTTAGAGCAATTAGGTACATGGAAAGTGGTTAAATGCAAAAGTGCTGTAGCAATTAAATTGGGAGCCCATGCTGCATGTAGAACAGTTCAAGCATTTTTATGGTGTTTCCTTAAAAATTGCCAGAGTTTTTCAAGATTGATGCTTTTTGGAATGATGCACCTCCCTATTTTTGTGTTTAAAACTGGACCATGGTTCTCCTCACTGGTTTCTGCTGTTAAGTAAAATTTGAGGGTATTTTTTAGTTTTGTGGGTTTTTTTGTTTGTTTTTTTTTTAAAGTAAGTGTGGACATAATAATTTTAAGTCCCAGCATATTGCACATGCCCAGGACAGCCTCGATCATTTCCAAATTCAAGGACTAATAAAAACTGGAAGCACTCCAGTAACTTTAAATTACTTTGCACATTGAAGAGTGATTTAAAATCATTGAACTGATTCAGGGATTTTTTATTTTTAAATATATGCACTTCAATTTGGAAGTGAGTCAGATGGACAGTGGTGTGCTGAGGAGGTTCAAGACATATTGGACTCATTTAAACATTTTTTAATTGAAGAAAGAGAGAGAGGAGGGGTAATGAGGCTCCTGATAGGAACCAAGAGAACACCCCCCCATTTACTGATGATGAAGCAGGGAAGGAATGACCAGCACCAGCAGGGAGGGAACATTTTCAGTATTATTGTTCTGGTCATACAAAGGATTGTCAGAGCTGGTGGGATCTGGGAAAAGCCCTGTGATTGTGCTTTATTTATTAATTGTTTTCAAAAGGATTTGCACACCTGTGTGTATTTGGTTTGGGTGAAAAATGGGAGGGCTGAGTGACCTGGGGAAAAGCACACACACACACACACACACGTGTGCACACACGTGTGCAAATGTGGGCAGGGTGGAATTTGGCTGCACAAATCCCTGACACTGGTGTGTGAGTGCAGGAAGGAAAAACAGGCTGGCAGATGGAAGTGCCTGGCAGCATGTGAGTGTTACTTCAGCATTCATGCACACATGCATTAAATGAAAATAAGAACATACTTCCATCTTGCAGGGCTTGATGGCCATTCCAAGGTTAGGGGGATTTCTCTGTTAATTTGTTAATTAAGTTGCCCCATTCCTCCATGATATATGTGGGAATGTGTGATGTCAGTATTCTAGCTGAGTTTTTTTTAGCAGATCAAGACTAAAGCCTTCACCCAAATTGTGCAGGGGAATCCACCACTCTCATGAACCTGATCCGAACTCAGGCAAAACTTCCTTGGTTTGTGCATTAATTCTTGCTTTTGCACTTTGCTCAGAAATGTTATTCCTGTTATTCCTATTCTCACTTCAGCAAACCACTACCCCCCTCTCAAAATGTGTCCCAGCTGGGCACAAACCCCAGTTCTGCCCCAGCACAGATATCTGGCTCTCAGAGTGGATTTTCCACACTCCAAGACCAGCATTGTCAACTCCCCTTTTAAAGCCACTTAGGGTTCCTTTAACAAGGTGCTGTGTCCTGCAGAGGCAGCAAAACAATGCAGTGGATGTGGTGGCAGTTCATTTTCATGGAGCAGATCAATCAATACTCACATAAAGCCTGAGTAACTCGTTGGCACCAAACTCTGCAGCCCCATTTTTGCTCAGATTTGTCAAGCTTTGAGCACTTTTTTATTTCTTTAAAAGGGAGTGCATGTTTTCACCTTGCATTACACGGGACTGATACCAACAACAAACAGCAATAATCAACTTATTAATCTTCTCTGTGTAGCCTTTGGGAGGGGGATTTTTATTTTTTTTTTCTTCCTCAGCATAAATAAAGCAGGATTCAAAGCAAAAAAAGCTCCACTTTGAGAGAGAGAGGGATTGAGAGAGGGGTGTTTCATCCTGTGCAGCTCACAGGGGTGTGTTCCACTGCACACACCGTCTGCAGATTTTTATTTTTATCCTGGGATGCTCAGCACAGCCCCAAATCAGGCATTTTGCCAGCTGTGCATTGAGCACAGGGGAGCTGGGTCATTTTCCTTGGAGTTCCTTTACAGTTCAGCCCTTTTTTTTTTCCCTTTGGTGTTAATGCTTTTACTGCTGTTGGGTGAAGGGGAGGAGAGGCTTGGAATCCCCTGCCCCAGGGCCTCCTAAACTGTTCATCTGTCATGGATCATGTCATGCAACAGAAATGTTTGTTTTTGCTCCCATTCATTTCCACTGGCAGCCAGTTATTATTAGAATGAAAAATTAAGCTATTATGCACTGGAAGCCTTGCTGGCTCTATCAAATTTATGGAGTTAATACAGCAAAATTCTCCTTTCTAGAGGGGCCTAAGCAGCTGTATGTGTGATGCAGGCCCCTTCCTGATCAGCCCAAATGCAAAATGGCCCTTGTTCTCCTTATCAGCCTGATGGGATGTGTCACCTCTTTGCAGAAATGTCACCCCCCTCCCAGGAATTCCCGGGGAGCAGTTAAATGCAGAGTGGGTGACTTGGCCAGGAATTTTTTAAGCCCAGCCTCTGATCTTCAGGGGCTGAGAAATGGAGAAGCCATAGGATTTCTTAGGACTTTCCAAAATGTTTATTTTCAAGTGTGCTTGACTTTATGTTTCCTGGGGTGCTGTTTGAGAGGATTTATTTATTTACTCATTCATTTATTTATTAATTCATTCATTTATTTATTTTAAAGGGGAAATTAGCTGCATCTTCTTAAGAAAAAAAAGAGGTGTAAATATTTTTATCAAGCCTCACATCCTCTTGAGAATCTGGGGCTTCAAAATCTAATAACTCACACACCCTTGGACAAGGCATTCGCATGGAAGGAGGTGCCTGGTGGGAACAGAAGGGGATGAACTGAGCAAAATTCAGAATAAATGGGAGACACATCCAAGAGGGGGACAAGTTTTACTAATCCTTGTGTACTCGAAGCTGTAACAAGTTGTGCATGGAGGGCAGCCTGCTGCTCTAAATTCAGTTTTTGTTCTCTCTGGAGGAATTCCAGCTCCACCTCAGTAATGCAGGCACCTCACAGAGCATGGCACTGCAGTGTAAATGATATTTGTGATGCCAAGATTCTGCATTTCCTCCCTCTGAAAACAAGTGCAGTGGAGTTGTCAGGTTGGGGTTTGATGGACAATCCACACAGATCTGGGATTCTCTTTGCAGCACACACCCCACATGTCCTGTTCCTGTGCCTGACTGGCACTTCTGGGATGGGTTGGAAAAGAAATAAAAGTTGGCATCTTGTACAGTGATTAAACCCACTCTGGCACTGAGCAGTTGTTGTGCAAAAGCTGGATTGCAGGAGGACAGAAGAAATGTAAAAAATGTAAAAATTTCTCCTGTAAAACAGGAGAAATTAGATTTTTTCAAAAGTCAAAGTTTTTAGTGAGGGAAATGTAAAAAGATGTGGAGCACTTGGAATTCTGGGCCATTCAGTCATCCCTGCTGGAATGATCCTCGTGGAGTTGATCAGTCTGTGTGTACCAAGATCACAGGGGACCAATTAATTTCTCTCATAGTTGCCTTTGAGCTATTTTGAAAGTAGAAAGGAGTCAATTTGTTAATGGTTTAAACAGCACCACAATCATTACATACAATTTCTGGCAGATCCTTTACAGTGGATGGAAACACAGAAATGCTCTTACACTTTATGGTGCTTAATGAATTCTGATGAGCAACTAAGAAAAAGGAATTACAGTCCAGTAGTTAAATACAATATATAATTATTACAAATAAAATTTGCTGCACCACAACTCTTGACCAGAACATGATCAAGGGCATTTAAAGAAATTGTTGTGAGGCACAATGAGGCCTCCAGCAGTGATAAAGTGAAATAACCTGGGTACACCAAGAACTTCTTTACTGATGAAGGGCAGACAGCTCTGGGGCTGTGTTTGGTGGTGCTGCCAATCACAAAACCCAGAATATCTCATTCAGTAGGAGCACAAGGAGATGTTTTGTCACTGGCACTGATTTCTGCTTCTACCTTGGTGCTTTTCAAAGGTGTCATGAAACCT
>VWYE01000056.1:25806-42069 GCA_013398995.1 Alaudala cheleensis | reverse complement strand
CTCTGCCCAGTCCCTGTCCCAGCCCAGCTTCCCCAAGGCACATTTAACTGGAGTTTCTCTCTGCAGGCCCTGTGGATGAGTACATGCTGCCTTTTGAGGAGGAGATTGGCCAGCACCCCTCCCTGGAGGACATGCAGGAGGTTGTGGTGCACAAAAAGAAGAGGCCTGTCCTAAGGGAGTGCTGGCAGAAACATTCTGTAAGTGTGACCCTGTTCCTGCTGCAAGGCTTTGAATCCCACCTTGTGTCCATGCTGTGTTGTGTCGGGGGTTTGGGAGGGTTTCATAATTCCAGTAGGAGTTAAATGGGCTGTAAATGATCCTCATCTTCAACTGCTCCTTTTCAGTATTAGAAAGTGAGTGGTTTTCCCACTTTTTGGTGGCAGAAGAGATCCTGGAGTTACTTTTCAGTGAAGTCCCATTTGGTGGCTGAGGGATTCACCCTTGTAAAACCCTGTGAGGCTCCAGCACTGCAGGGAAGGATTTGCCCCCATTGCTGAAGTTTTTGTTCAATAGAGCAGAACAAAGCAGAGCTGAGGCCCCAGGGGACACTCCAGGTTCCCACCAAACCCAGCCCCATATCCTGTGGGACACAAAGGTTCCCATTTGCCAGGTGTCCCTTCAAATGCCATTTTGGATCTGGGGACCCCCCTTTGCAGCCTTTGTAGTGGATTGTTGGACATTCCCTGAGGGAGCTTCCCAGCTTGGACAGGGCTCTCATTAGAGGGTAGAAATGAACCCAGACACAGACTCCTTTTTGTCACAGCATGAAAAGGGTCCTGGGTTATTCCTCTTCTCAGCTCAGCCACCCTGACTCCAGCCATTCCCTGCCTCTGGCTGCAGCAGCTCCTGCTGTGGGGTTCCCTTGCAGCCTCTGCCTGCTGGTTATTTCCTGCTGAACTCTGCCTGCAGGGATTGGTTTGCAGGCTCTGCAGGGGTTGGTTTTCAGGCTCTGACTGCAGGCCCACACTGACCCCAGAGCAGGGATTCTCTGCTCAGGATCCTGTTCATGATCCCCCATGGTGATTCCCCTCACCAGCCACCCTTTCTCACAGTGATCTCTGCTGGCTCCAGCTGTAGCTCAGCAGGGTGAGGCTGCACTGGGTAATTCCCAGCTGCTCAGGGGTGGTGCCAGCTGCATTCCCTGCCCCTGCAGAGGTGTGTGACGCTGTTGCTGCTGTCCCCAGGGCATGGCCATGCTGTGTGAGACCATCGAGGAGTGCTGGGATCACGACGCCGAGGCGCGGCTCTCCGCGGGCTGCGTGGAGGAGAGAATCATCCAGATGCAGAAACTCACTAACATTATAACCACAGAGGACATCGTGACTGTGGTCACAATGGTGACAAACGTTGACTTTCCTCCCAAAGAATCCAGTCTATGATAGTTGCACTGGTCATGGAAGTGACCACAGGACTCTTCACTGGAGCTGCTACAGCGCACGGGCCGCTGGTGTCACGGCTGTTCCGGGGCAGGAACAGCTGGTAAGTCTCTCTGGAACATCACCAACTGGTGTTTGTCCTTTGCATCCCCCTCCTCCTCCTCCTCCTCCCCAGCGTGGATCCATGAGACTTTCTGCATTCCCTGCTTCCACCTGAAGGACGTGAGTGAGACCCCCTCACGTGCTGATCAGGAACTTGCGATGAAGAATCCGGACCTGAACGGGCTCCTGAGCGTTTTAAACACTGACACCCGATTTCTTAATCCCTGTCAGAAGAGACTGATTCCTTTCAATGAACTACTGGTATTTTTTTTAAATCAAAAAAAAACAACAAAAAACCCATTTCATTTCAGATTTAAAAACAACAAAAAAAAAGGGTAACTTGTTTTTATTGCATTCGTTGTTGTTTATAAAATGACTATTGTAATGCGACTACGACACAGCTTGTGAATGTTCCGTGTGCTGCTGTTCCGTGTACAGAAACAAGAGTAATCAATGGGATAGAGCAAAGAGGCTTCCAAGTATTACTTAACCTCCCTCAACCAGGTATACCTCAGTTCCACCTCGCTAAATTATGATTGACAACACTAATTGGAATAATGACCCGCTCCGTGTTTTTGTAAATGATGTATTCCCACCTCCCTGTGTTATTTAAGAAGGGGAAAGCTCTGTGCCCCCAGGAAGTGGCCATTCCTAGAGCCATGTTTTTAGCCTTTTCTTGTACTCGCTTGTTGTGTATAAAAAAAAGAAAAAAAAGTGCTGTTTATTGAAAGAAAATTTTCCTTCCTCTTTTAGTTGAAAGCTTTTCCCTCCGTTTCCCAGAGTATCTCATCCATTTATTTAACTGAATACTATTTAGGTTTGCTGTGTCTGAGGAATATTTGAAACCTTAAGCATGACTTTCTTTTTATTTTTTTTTAATTTTCTCTGAGCTGTGACACTGGAAAGCTCTGAATTCTTGTTTTTTTTTGAAGAAGAGTCTTTTTTTGCTATTTATGTTTGTGCCGAGGTCTCTGCGTGTTCCCTGCCCCACCAGGCACTGGGGGCTGTGGCACTGATTCAGGATCACCTCAGGAAGCTCAGATCCCCCAATTCCTCACCCTCTGCTTGGAGATTTGCAGCTTCCCTCCACTCCCAGCTCGGTGCCATGGGGGGAGTGCAGCTCACTGCCTGTCAGCCTGGAGCCACACACAAATCCTGGCCACAGATCCCAGATGTTACAGATGTCAGGGATAACCTGGTTCTGCTCACAAGGTGCAACGACCATTCCGAGGTAACGAAAGGAATTTTGGTGTCCAGAGCACAGACTCCCAAAAAACCCCATGGAAACCCCACAACTCCAGCACTGGAGTTCAGGATGTCAGGCCTTATGCTGGGATTAGTGACTGGTAGCTGGGTGCCAAAGTGCTTCTCCCAAATGCTGTCCCACTGCATTGATTGGATCCTTCACAGCAAATTCCAAGGCCAATAAATGGTGTGACCCCCCAGGGCACAGAGCCAGCAGTGGCCCGAGGTGTGCTGTGTGTCCTTGTCCCTGTGTGCCCACACCCAGTGTCTCTGGCAAGCAGCAGCTCCTGGAGGATATCTCTATACCAGGGATAGAGCAGAGGCAGCTCTGGGCAGGGAGGGAGGAAGGGCTGATGTTCCACCAGGGCTGTGCCCGAGGATGCTGCTCCAAGGGAAAGGAATGCAGGTTGTGGGCTCCTCTTGGCTGGACACTTCCCTTGGGCTTCTGGTTTTGATCCACTTTGAGTTAAACTTCACACAGAGCAGGACAGATCTGAACAATCCCAACCCTGTCCTTCTCCCTGGACACCTCGGGGCAAAGCCAGAGCCAGGGCTGGTTTCATTCTGTGCTCTTGGGACCCCGATGCAAAAACTGGAGCTGTGTCCAAGCCCCTGCTTTCCACGGAGCTGCTGCAGGCTCAGGGCTCGCTCCTCCCTGTGGGATATCCCTGCTCAGTTCCTGTTGCTCTCCCAGCTCCCTGGCCTTTCCCAGCATCATGTAGCGTCCCTGAGGAAAGGCTGCTCCTCCCCAGAGCTCTTTGATGGCTCCCAGTGATGTCCCCGAGCTGCTGTGCCCAGCTGTGCCCCCGGGGCCTGGGGAATGGATTCCTGGTTCAGTGCAGAGCAGCGTGGGCAGGGTCAGGGATGTGGTGCAGGGAGGATTTTGGTGTGTGGGCAGTGCCCTTTGTCCCTGCCTGCTCTCACCAGGGCTGATTTCTGTGTGTTACAAGCTCCTGTCCCACATCCTCAGAGCTGCTGGAGGGGTTGAACCAGTGCTGCCCTTCCTGGGGCATTCCCCAGCTCCCCCAGGAGCCACAGGTCAGTTGTGAAACCTCAGTGTCACCAGTGCTGAGCCTTGTCCTGCTGCCATCAGCATCCACACCATCAGCCAGGCCACCCCTCTCCCCTCCTCCAGCGTTTGTAACCTTTCCCAAGGCATTTCTGTGATCAGGAACACTCGGTACAGAACACAGGAAGCTGCAGCACACATCCCTGGGTTACTGACTCCAGTAGCATCCTTGATGGAACATCTGTTACCTCAGATACTCAACCAGCAGGACTGCTTTGCTTTCTCCCTGTTTGTTCTTTTCAGTCCATCTCCTCTCCGTTACCTCTGAGTTTGGTGAGCGATTCCTTTCTCACTCTCCTCTTTGTACTTGTCAGTGTTTTGGGCACAGGTTGTTGTACTACTGTCAAAGGGCACTTGCTGCTTTTTGTGCAAGTGCCAAAAAAACCAACCAACCCCCCCCCTCAATAAAGTGATTGTTAAATATTGTACAAATACAAATGTATACTCTGCCCTCTTCCCCAGCGGGAAAATAAAAAATGTGACTACTCTGACTTGCAAATGCTTCTTTGGAAACTTTATTCTCAATTCAAGGGGCTGTTCCTACAGCAAAAAAAAAACCCAAAAAACTCCTGAGTTTTGCTACAAAAAATTGGGTATGGAAAGGTGTTACCTTGTGCTTGGCACAAAAGAGCCCTTGCAGCTGAAGCCTGTTGGATTAAACATTTAATGGAGTAAATTCAGTTGTGATTAAAGATTTAATTGGGTAAATTTTCCCTGTCGAGTCAGATTTGAGATGGAGAAGTGCAGTGATGGGGCTGCAGAAGGGATCCAGGAGGGCAGCAGGGCCTGAGCCAGGATCCAGAGCCTCAGCCACAGGGAACAACTCCAGAGCTTGGATTTCTCCAAGAGGGAACTGTGAGGGCAGGAGTTGGCACTGAGCTGAGCTAAAGCACCTGGGGCTGGCAGTGAGGCCCAGCTGTGGCTGCTGGAAGGGAACCACACCATCATTCTCCCCAGAAAATCCCACATGGATCAGCACAGAAAGCTGCTTGCAGAAATGCTCTGATCTGAGCAGGCTGCTGTGAGTAAGCACTCCTTGCTGCAGCTGGCAGCTTCCAGGGGGTGCTGGAGCTCAGAGCCAGCTGAGGGAGGAGGCTGCCCACTGTTTCACATCCGTGGGGCAGTTGGGGTACAGCTGCAGGGCCTCCATGATCTGGCTGCTGTCCAGCAGCAGCCGCAGCAGCAGGAACTCGCGCTGCGCCCGCGCCGACGGCCGCTCCAGCGGCTGCACCAGCTCCAGCTGCAGCAGGTGCTCAAAGGCCTGCAACAGGGACAGGGGGGCTGAAGGGATCCTCATCCCTGCCCCTAAACTCCCTGCCAGGGCTGGGTCTGACCAGACCAGTCTGGAGAATGAAACATCAATTGTTTCTAAGGCAAGAAAAACCAAGTGTTTCATGCTCACCTTCATGACAACTGGCTTCTCAAAGTTGTACATGGAATGTGCCTTCCTCTGGATGAACTTCTGGAACTCTGCAGCAGCAGGAGGAAAGGAAAAGGGCAGTCAGGAGGAAGGGAGACGTGCAGGGTTTGTGAAGCTCAGCCATTGCTCTCACCATTGTAAACCATCTGGAAGTTGAATGGTTCTCCATCATAGACCTCGTTCAGGTGTTTCATGGCTATGATGAGGCAGATCTCCAGCACAGACAAACCTGCAGGGAAAGACAAGAACCACAAGTATTTATCAGGAACACAGGCAGCTCACCCACTCTGCTTATTCCTCTATGTTTATATGCTCTGGGCCTCACCCATTGGTGTTGTACATCTTTGCTATGTAAAGGAATTCCAGAATTGGTGAGGATTGGTAAGAGAACATTTGCTTGCTGTGTATTTGAAGCAGGAGTGTTCAGGAATGGGCTGTTCCCACCAAAGGAAGAGCTGGCAGTATCTAAGTTGGCATTGCTGTACCCACGGGCACAGGCAATGCCCGTGGCAGCTCCTGCCCACAGGGAGCACCAGGAGGATCCCAGGAGGCTCTGGGGACAGCTGTGGGGAGCAGCTGAGCCTTACCGTGCACAATGTTGGCCCTGGAGTCGCTGCTGTGCTGCCGGCTGGCCTCCTGCAGGTCTGCGGCCGTCAGCAGGGGGCGCTGCACGGACACGGCGCTGACAGCCAGCATCTGCAACGGCGGGGACACGGCAGGGACATCCATGGGTAAATCCCAAACACAGCAGGGACATCCATGGGTAAATCCCAAATGCACAGCAGGGACATCCATGGGTAAATCCCAAATACACGGCAGGGACATCCATGGGTAAATCCCAAATACACGGCAGGGACATCCATGGATAAATCCCAAACACAGCAGGGACATCCATGGGTAAATCCCAAACATAGCAGGGACATCCATGGATAAATCCCAAACACACGGCAGGGACATCCATGGGTAAATCCCAAATACAGCAGGGACATCCATGGGTAAATCCCAAACATAGCAGGGACACAACTGCCCCAAATACAGCAGGGACACAGCTCAGGGCATGCAGCCCCAGCCCTGCTGTAGGGGACACAACTGCCCCAGTCACCTGCAGGGACATCCATGGATAAACCTCAAACACACAGCAGGTTCATCATGAAAACCCTGTAATAACTGGTGCATAAATGGCATTTTGCCAGGAAAGTTTTCCAGGCTTAAAACTTGAGAGCCTCCTGATTGCAGGAGAGAAATGCTCATGCAGCTGTTTATGTCCATGTCAGTGGATCAGCACCTCAGAGGCTGCTGCAGGAATGAACTGCTTTTGTACCCAGGGACACCNCTCAGAGGCTGCTGCAGGAATGAAATGAAACTGTTCTGCACCTGCTTTTGTACCCAAGGACACCTCCCACTGTCCCAGGCTGCTCCAAGCCCTGTCCAACCTGGCCTTGGGCACTTCCAGGGCACAGATCTGGGACCAGCCCACGGGNATTCCTTCCCAAGATCCCATCCAGGGCACAGATCTGGGACTGCCACAACAGCCCATGGACAGGTCCTCATGGGGCTTTCCACACTGACACAAGCACTGGGGTATTTTAGGATGGATAAATAAGTGTTATTTATCCTCTGTAAAAGTGTCAGTGCGTTTGTATGAGCTGTGCTCAGAAGCAGGATTTGAAAAAGCCCCTCCAAGAGATCTGCAGCTCCTGTGTGGTGATGGGAGGAAGTTCAAGTAGAAAAACCAGGTTTCAGTAGGAGCAGATTTCAAGATTTACCAGGAACCAGAAAGAATCTCAGAAAGGAAAAGTGTTCCATAACTGGAAAGGCTTGGAGAGAGTGAAACAGCAAAAAGCCCAGCCCCACTGAAGTGAGCAGTCCATCCTCACAGGGAGCTGCAGCACCAACTGGAGTCACGCCTCACTGACAGCACAGGGGACAAAACCTCTGAGGAGCCAGCACTGGCACAAGCTCCATTAGCTGATGTTTGAGGCAAAGCTCATCTCAACAGCCTGAGAACTACGAGAGCTGCTCATCAATTACTGCAATCCATGGAAAAAAGCCCAGGGAGGAGTTTCCCCAAGAGCAGAACTGACCAGCAGCGAGTGCAGCGAGCGCAGCTCCTTGCTGTGCTGGAAGAGCTTCTGCAGCACATCCTGCACAGCTTTGTCCTCTGCCAGGAGCTGCAACAAACAACACAGGGACATTTCAGCCATCTCACACTCACCTCTCATCATTGCATACTCACCTGGAAAAGTAATAGGGAAATAGTTTTTTTAAGAGCTCACCTTACATTGACAACAGAATTTTCATGTCCAACCTCAACTTTTTTACCTCCAAACTAATTTTAGCACATTCCTTCTTTGTTTTTTTCCCAGATTTGTTCTGGAACTGGCCAAATATAAGGCACTAAATTATTTTGTTTGCATTCAACTCTGCAGATCAGAATCTCTTGATTCTCTCAAGAATTCTCTTTACATTCCTCGCCAAGAATAGGAAGATGGGGGCTGTTTTCTTCTTTGTGACAATTAAAAATTCAAAGGCTTTGTGCTTTGCTTGGGATTCTAAATCATAACATGATGTACTTCAATAAGCAGAGATTCTCTATAATAATTCCATTTATTCCATCTCACACTCAGCCAGTGGAAGGAAATGCCAATCTCAGGTAAAAGCCTGACACTTTTCCTNTAAATTATTTTGTTTGCATTCAACTCTGCAGATCAGAATCTCTTGATTCTCTCAAGAATTCTCTTTACATTCCTCGCCAAGAATAGGAAGATGGGGGCTGTTTTCTTCTTAGTAACCTACTGCTTGGGAAAATTCAAAGGCTTTGTGCTTTGTTTGGGATTCTAAATCATAACATGATGTACTTCAATAAGCAGAGATTCTCTATACTAATTTCATTTATTCCATTATCACACTCAGCCAGTGGAAGGAAATGCCAATCTCAGGTAAAAGCCTGACACTTTTCCTGGTACAGGATATGTGTACAAAGCAAACCAGCTTCACACTGCTCTCACTTTGGAATTTGTCCTAAAATCAAGTACAAAATGCTTTAAATACCTGGACATTATTGTTCCATTTTTGTGCAAAAGACTCATCTGGAAATTCAGCAGGAAGAGAAAGTTGCTTCTTAAATATCTTAATGTATTCTTTAAAATCAAAGGAATTCATCAAATAGATCTGTCTGTGGGAGAACCTTGACTTCACTCTCTTCTCCAAGAGCTCCAGGATATCCTTGATGGGGAAAAAAAAAGGAAAAACAGTAATGAAAAAAGCAGATGAATTTGGTGTTTTCTTTACTACAGCACAGACAAATCACTGAAGTAAAGTGTGCTGAAAAAGGAAAGAATTATTGAATTTTCAGGCTTAAAATGTTGTAACAGAAGTTAAATGTTCTGAGGCCTTTGCTGATGATTTTAATTGATGTGCCTTGCAATGCCACCAGCCCACGTGGTGCTCACATCACACAGGATCATTTGTTGCTAGGAAACCCTGCAAAATTTCTCCCCAGATTATGGGAATATTTCAGCTCCTTAAGGCTGAACCAAACCCTGCAGTCTCTCAGGGCTCTGGCCCAAGTTGTGTGGTCACAGCAGGGCTGGCAGCTGACAGGCCATGTGCTTTCTGTCAGCCTGACAGAATCCAGCTCCAAAAATATTCAAAAATACTTAAAACAGCCCAAAAACCCCCTCAGAAACAGCAGCTGCCAGCTCTGGAGACACTTCCTTAATGACACTCAAAACAGGGGATGAAGGGTTCTGAATAATGGCTGAGAAGCCCACCAGACTCAGGACAGTGATGATGCAAAAGGAAAGTTTGTCATTTATTAAATCAACAATTTACTTTTCTATTCACTTCCAGAAATTTGCCCAGCTGGTATCACCTGATCCCAGTCAGAATCAGGCTTTGGTAAGAGATTTGAGTTATTCTTCCTGTCACAACACAACCCCCTTCATTGGGAAACCAGGATCAGTTCTATCAAGTTTCCACAGTGTTCCCCAGGAATTTTTTCACAATCTGCACACAACCTGCCCTCAATTCAAGATAATGTCACTGGAAAATCACAGGAGATTGTACAGGGATCCTAAATCCATTTTCTAGCAGAAAATCAGCCCGACTGAAGTGGTTACTTTAAAAGAAGAGATTTAAACACAGTTACTACAACTCTGTCCAAGAGATTCAGGAGCCCTCCAAAGAGTGAGCCACAGTCTAATATCGGATGTGTGTCCTCAGAAATGTTGGTTTGCTCCTAAAGAAGCAAAACTGAAGGCTTTGAGCATCTTCAATTTGCTCTCAGCACAAATTATTTTTTTTACATCCCCCTTCCCAATCCAAAAGTTAGAAAAAATGGATAATTGAGGAAAGTCTCTTAGGAAATGGAGGTTCCAGGGAAGGAGAAGTCATTCCAATTAGGACAAAAGTCACTTTAAAACAGCCAAGAACTCTGCCTGAGGAAATTCCATTTCTTACCTGCCTGCAGGTGAGTCCAATGACTGTCACTGGGGTCTGTGCAGACTGGGAGATGTCAAACAGGTTGTAGAGCAGGGTCTGGTTCTTGTGGTGGACAAACAGATCAAATTCATCCAGCACAAACAGAATTGGGCAGCTGCTGGTTCTGTTTCCTGAGGGAAATTTGGAGTTAGCAGGGCAACTTCAGCATTAGACTTCCATTGCTACAGCTTTCTTTAATTCTGGGGTGAAAAATGCACCCATTTCCTTTCAGCTTTTCACCAAGCCCTCCTTTGCTCCAGGTGCAGCAGCAAAAAGGAAAATCCATGGCAAAACTGGGAAGATTTTGTAGTGTTCTGCCAAGCAGCATTTCTGGCTATAAGGAAGGCAGGACTTGGGCCATTTTATTTTAAAAACATTCTTTTTAATAGCATCAATCTGGAGAAATGAATCTGGATAAAAGAATCAATCCTTCCCAGCTAAGATCACATGCAAGCCTTTACATATATATATATACTAAATTCAGCATAATAATCTGTATTAACTATTTTTTACATTATTTTATAACCCAGACACATTCCTGGGAATGAAGATTCTTCATTCCACCTGAGAAAAAACTCCACTTTTCAGCCAAGTGACCCAGAGTTTCAGAACAGGGGTTTTTATTTACCTCTCCTCAGAGCTTCAAGAAGGAAGGCAAGGTTTTCAGCAAAACTGCCCTGGAGAGAGAAGGAAGAAGTTTCAGAGTTGATTTGCAGTGTTGTTCTCAGAAGTGTTGAACTGCAGTAAATTCAGACATGCAATGGAGGCCACTTCCTTCCCAAACCATGCTCTCAAAAATGCCCAGGGTACTTTATGCTGTAGAAACTCCTCAGGATAAGAAAAATGATGGGTAACTCTACATTCATCCACTTTTTTTCCAGTCTGAAATCCCCAAACCGCCTCAGATTAGTGCTCAGGAGAACGCCTGCAATCAGCTAAATTCACAAACAGCTCTGTCCTTCCTGAAACAGCTGCTGCATCCTCATTTTGCAGCCACACACATGGAAAAAGTGCCACCTGAGGTGTTCCTCTGGGAAGGAGCAGGATGCAGGGTTTAACTAGTGACTTTATTGACCAGATGAAGCATCAAACAAACACTGAGAGGCTGTGCCCATCCTGTTCCAGTCACACAAATTCTCCCTGTCTGCAGCACTCCAGGTGTGAGATGGGAAACAATGAACTGAGGAGCACAAATCCCATCAAAGGGGGCAGAAAATCCAATTTAAGCTCTGCTTGTGAGTTACAGAAAAGGAGGGAAATTCATTTTCAAGCACTTGGGTCACTCTCTTTAGGACTGTCATCAGTACCAATGGAAATGAGTTGATCTGTGGGAAAAGGGAAATAGCAGCAAATATTTTAATAGAAATTCCATGGAAAATGAGAGCTCTGGGAAGCCTGGGTAGACCAAAAAAAGGTTGACAACATATCAAAGATCCTGCTTTTTGGTTGGTTAACTTGCAAATTCTTTGTTTTGAAATGTGAAAAACAAGATTTCCAAATTCTCCACCCCTGTGAACAAAGTTTCTTTGGAATACTGGAGTTGGTTTCATTAAGGGGCTAGTTAAGAGAGACTTCCCTTTCTCCCTCCTGTAAGGCACAAGTTGATGTATATTTTAAAATAAAAAGGCTGCATCAGTGTTTAATCAAAAGGGACCCTGAGCACTGGTGTGGAGCTGCAGGCACTCACAGCCCATCCCCACAAAGCTTCCCAGGAAAGGCTTTGGGAGGGAAAAGTGAAGTTACTCACAAAAACTTTGTCCCCAACCACATTTTCCAGCTGCAGCTGCCTGGTGATCTCCTTCAGGGCCACTTTATCATTTGTCTGCAGAAGCCCTGAAAGAAAAGGATTCTCCATAAAGAGCTGCCAGTTATTCTTCACTCCCACTGGAAACTCAAGCAGCAGCTTCTCTCCCTTTCCAGCCTTGCAGAGCTTTGCCTTTTCAAATATTGGACTGGCCAGGAGCTTTCTGTACCTGACAAGTTACTTAGAGCACAGAAGCTCCCTCCACATAAAGAAATACAAAGAGAGGCAGGGTGGAGTTCACAAACATGTCCATAATTCAGGCTGGACTAAATTGCTGAAGGCAGAAATTTGATTCAGGACACACAAAATATAACAGAACCCTGGATCAATGATGCTTTACTTGCCATTCAGATGGACTTCCAAGAGGTTCCCTCTCACTTGATTCATTTCCCTGAGGTCTTTCAAGACATGATTTAATAACTAGGAAAGAAAAAAAGTGCAGAATTTCTGTGAGAAGATTAATTTTTGAACAGCAAGGAAAGTGTAATGACAGATATTACAGGATAGGAAAGTGTGTGAGGTTTCATTAGGGAACATGTTTGAGTAATTTCCAGACTAAAATACTAAAATGACAACCTCACATTGACCAGCAGGACTGTGGCAATTACATTTGTTCATTCTGCTGAACTGGGAGGGAAAGGAAAATAACTCTGCTATTTCAGTCACTTTTTTTGGGGTAATATCTGGGGCTTTTGCCTTATCAAAAAGCTTTATGAATTTGAGATGTGACTGAATTTGGCTTTTGGTGCCATGTTCAGTTTCATGGCTTCTCTGGATGTTGTAGAAAGAAACTCTCCTCCTTAAGTTTTAAAAGAAACTCTGCTCATTCTTTTCTTCTGCAAGATAAAATTAAAACTGCACATGATCACACCAACTGCTACTTATAAAACTCCCAAATTTGCTGTCCATCAAGAACTTGTTACTAGTAAAAGCCAAAAGGAACTTGTATAAAATATCTGTAAGTAGTGGAAATATTAAATTTAATAATTAAAAAGCTACTATTTGCTTTGGCTTCTTCAGAGGAGGATTTGTGGCTTCCACTGTGTGCAAGTATAAATATATAAATACACACATCCACACAATTTTGTTTACTCCAATATCTTTCACTTGCTATATAAAAAGGCAATAATTCATTCTGCATAGGTGATTTTGCTAACATATTCTGTCTGAAAGGATCACAAATTTTCATCATGTTATTTACTGTAAACATGAAAAACTTGAGTGTTTGAATAATGCTAAAGTATTAAACAGTTAAGTTAGAGGTCATCCATTCATGTGCCTCAGCTAAGGGGAATTCCTTGAAGTACAAATCTACACTTATGAACTATAACCAATAAACATTATTCTGCTCCATGGCAGGTGACAATATCCCTGACCATTCCCTGCACACACACTATGGAGAAACCCATCCCTCAGATTACTCCTCTTAGAGCTTTTGGATGCCCTTTCATTGCTTTTACAGTGAGGGCCCAAAACCAAGTTAATTAGGAGCAATGAGAACACGGCTTTAATTGCAAAGACAAGTGTTAGGAACAGATTTCTCTGTGCTGTCCCTGAGCAGAAAGTGCTGGAATGTTTTGAATTTCCATGCAAAGCCTCAGCAATTCTCTGTGTACAAGCAGGCAGAGATGAAAGCACAGCTCTAAAGGCTCCCAGGACCCCAGTGAGGCTCTGCTGGAGCTGCTCCTACCGCGGTTTTCCCCGAGCCCCGGGGCCCGATGATGAGGGCAGAGTTGCTCTCCCCGTGCACTGTGGTTCTCTTCAGCAGCTCCAGCAGATGGCTGTGGGAAACAGAGACAGGCTGAAATCCTCAGAGCTGACAGCGTTCCCCAAAAACAGGGAACAGCCAAAGGATAAAACCTGATCTGGTTCAGTTTGCTCTGAGAGCCAACACTCAGCGCATGCAAAATGTAACGCAATAAAGTACAAAGGGCTCAGTGATCACAGCTCTTAAAATACTTTAAAATATTAAAGCAGGCAGAAGTTGGGAGTATCACTAATTCATAAAGTTCTGCAATTCTCTGCTGTGAAAGGACAGACTTCAATAATTAGTTCTTTCTGTGCCACCACGGTGCCTCAGCAGCTCTGAATTACCTTCAGACAGACTCAGACTCATCACCTTTAAAGATCTTACAGCAACCTGCCATTCCCAACTGCAATTCCCACTGGAATATGGAATGCTGACATGCTGCTGTTGCTTCTGAAAGAGTGAGAGAGTCCATGGGACTTGTGGGTTTGCTCCCTGTTTGAGAGCCACGAGCCCTGATCCATCTTGGGAAGGAAAAGAGCAGAGTGGGGAGCTCATTGTGTTTTCCCTCCAGGATAATTCATCACCAGTGGCACACTGAGTAGAACACAGCCTGGAAATTGCTTTTCAGAGTGCCATTATAAATAGGGGAGGCTTGTTTTGTAAAACTGATTTAATAGAAATGCATTTCCTCACAACAGCAATAAAATGCCTGTGTGAGCTCTGCATGTACAGTACAACATCTTAATAAATGGTTTTGTCCCTCTTGTAATGCAAACTTGTGCTCACATCAGGTGATTCCACTTACAGAAAGTCAGTCCTGGAAAAACTAATTGTTTAAAACAAGTTCTTTAAATACGTATTTGTTATCTGCAGAATTTGACCTGCACCTGTAAAATATCAGCACTGGGACAGTGTTATTGCCCCTCAGTCCCTTATTCCTAACCTTAAATTCCACATCTGCATGGCTCTAGAATTAGGTTTAAATATGGGTCTCCACTTCAACAAACATGATGTTGGCACAGAAATGTTCAGATTTACTTGTAACACAGTTCACCAATAAACAGGAGAAAATCTGAAGTACAAATAAAGAATCACAGCAAGAGAATTTAACTTCTTGCTTTGCCAGGCCATTACACAAAGTAGAACACACATAGAAAGTATCTGTCAGTCTCAGAAAGAAAAGTGTTTCATGAATGAGAGATGCAAAACAAGGACAAGAAACCCAACACTCAGAGCCTGACAAAACCAGAAGGGAACAGTTGTAAAAAAACTCTTAGAATCTGAGGCAAATAATTGTTAGAAGCATTGCTGGAAGTCATTTAAACCTGTATTATTTAGTAAAACAGAGCAGCAGAAAATCCTGAATTGAGCAGGTTATTTTCCCCTGCAGTTCAGTGAATGAATCCTCACTCACCTGTACTGCTGCTTCACCCCAAACAGTTTTCCAGCAGCACAATGACGACAGAACCTTTCACGGAGGATTTTCTGCACCTGGGGATGTAACACAGCACAGGGAAAATGTCTGGGGCTTCAAACAGCAGAATTTACCAGGAATGTAACACAGCAATAAAATAACAGTACATTAGGCAGTTCCAAATATTTATAAACAGTAAATTTTGTGGTTACAAATATTCTCTAATACATAAATCTTTACTGTCATCAGTGATAGAGGGGTTCTGAAATAAGAATAAAGTTGCAGGAGGCAGAATGTTGTATAAACATTATATAAATGAGAAAAGGCAATTAGAAGAGATTAAAATATAAGAAAACATTGACCCAGGGGTAATTCCTTGCAAGGTGCATTGTGGTTTTTAACCAGCAACTTTGGGAAAACAGGAGAATAAAGGTTCAAAAAGGCCAAACAAACTAAAAACCAATTTGGCAGCTGTTGTCCTGCTGCTAAAAAAAATCACCTGGGTTCTGATTCACCAAACTGGAAGATAAAAAAACCTAAATGGATGAAAATAGATTTATGCAATTTTTTTTGCCACAAACAGTTGCAAAAGCACAAGACCATCCTTTAAGTTTTTGACCACATTATTATTGTAACACTCGAAGCAAGCAACAGGTGAGAAGCTGAAAGAAATACAGATGCCAAAGCCATTTACAGCCCTGATAATTGTATCCAGCATCTGTACAAGTCCTTGTAACTGGGCTAGGAAAAAAAAATATACAGTGACATGAATGGCAGAGGGTGGAAAAGTTCCATAACTTGAAAACAAAGTAATGAACAAAGATGTTCCTGACCTGGGAAATGCACTCAGCACTTTCTTCACTGCTCTCCTTCGACTTTCGCTTGCTCATTGCTGAGGGTTTCATCTTTGAAGAAGAGAAGATAACTTTTGTTAAGTAGTTATTTATTAAATATTTAATAAATCCTAGTCAGAAACTGTACTTAGATGTTGGTAATTTTTAAGGACTCTAATGAATATTTGTTCTTAACTAATAAAGATGCAGCAGTGCATTTTCCCAGTCAAAAAGAGCCAAAAGACTGAAAGCATTTTAGATTTCTGATAACATTAACCCCATGTTTAAACACATCTCCTAAACAGCACCAGCTTTAGGATGCTTTAGAGAGTTTAAAATAACATCCTTATGTTTTTGAGCTGGAACAAGCTACAAGCACATGGAAACACATTTAGACACAACAATTCAGTTTTCACAGGAATAACTGGCCATCCTTGTTTACACTGTGCAGTTTATGGTAAGAACCACAGCATCTCCCTGGATAAGCTGGCTCTGAAGGAGTCCTAAGGGGATTGGGGGTCTCTGAGGAGATGTGGGTAGATCCAGAGGGGGTTTGAAGGGATTGAGGGAACTTGCAGAGGGGATTATGATGGGATTGAGAAGTTTGAGTGGGTTCTGAGGGGGATTCAAGGGGGCCAGAGGGAATTAGGGAGACCTAAGGGAGGCTCTGATCCTGATCTGAATTTGGGGGAGAATAACAGGTCTTGAAGGGGACTTAGGGATGATCCCGACCAGACGGAAAGGGTTTGGGGGTGGTCCTGAGGGATT
>VWYE01000056.1:0-24947 GCA_013398995.1 Alaudala cheleensis | reverse complement strand
CTCCCCCCCTCTGCCCCCCCTCCCCCTCCCCTCCTCCCCCGTCACTTCCTCCCCGTCCATTTCCCCCCCTCCTTCTTCCTCCCCCTCATCCACTTCCTTCCTCCCCTGTCCCGGATCCGTTTCCNCTTCCTCCCTGCGCCCGGGGGCCCTGAGGTGAGTGCGGGGGGAGCGGCGGGGCGGAGGGGGGGGTGTTTGTTTACCCCGTGTTTACCCCCTGTTTACCCCGGGGGGGCACCGCCTGTCACTTGGGGCCCCTTCCCGGCGCCCCCCGCCCCAGCTTTGTTGTCGGGGGATGCTCCGGGGATGCTCCTTTGGGCCCCTCCGGAGCGGGAGGGGAGGGGGGTGATGGTGGCGGGGGCGCCGGGCAAAGTTCGGGGTGGTGCGGTGGGTGCTGAGCCCCGGCCGAGTCCCGAAAGTGTTGTTTTCCTGGGATAACAGGGAGCCCCGGCGTTGCCCCCCCGGGTTCCAGGCCGTTGTTTGACTTATTGTTTGAGTTATTAAACCCCTGCGGTGGTGAAGGTACAAAGACCACTTGTACAAAGACCCTTTCCCCGAGCTGAACTTCCAGGGATAAGACAGTCCAAGAGCTGGACTTGGTGTTTGCTCGATTGGGATGTGGTTGGTGGCAGCCCCTGGTTATCGGTGGTGCCCGGCTATATTTGGTCAATGGTTTGTTCAAATATATATGTGTGGGGATGTGTTTTTCCATGGCTTTCTGCTGGGAAGGCCAAGTGTCTCCATCCCTGCTCACGGTGTTGGTCAGGTGCTGCTGGTGGATTGACTTGACCATGTTTTCTGCTGGTTCAAGGGAGAGTTACGTGTGAAAACGTCTGAAATAGGTTAAAATGTGATGGCTGTAAATGTCAAACTAAATTCTGGACTCGAGGAAATGTTGGGAGAAACGTTCTAGATGTTTGCAAGGATCCAGAAGTAAGAGTTCGGCTTTAACACCAAGTTGAAATGAGAGAGTCCCCTACACAAGTAGGATGTTTATATTGAAATTGCTGTTGTCTGCGCTTATTTCTGGAGCTTAATTACGTCCTCTGTAATTTCCAAAAGACGGTTGGAGTGCTTTGGTTTATTTTGGGCTTATTAATTTTGGTTTATTAAGTGCTGAGTGCAGAACCACGGAGTAGGCCGTGAGTGTGTGTTCCAGAGGGGCATCCCAGTTAAATGGTGGTCAGCAGAGAGTGTGTGTCATCCTTGCCTCATGCTGAAGGGTGCCCACAAGAAAGAGCTCTCCTGGCATGCTGGGCTGTCTCCCATTTCTAATTTGTGCACTCGTGTTTGGTGTGAAGCAGCAATTTTGGGATCGGGCTGGGAAGAGTTTGCGAGATCCCGAATTTGATGGGGTGGAAGGAACAGGAGAAAAGCAGAGCTGGATTGATACTTGACAATGTTGTGATGGAGAATTGGAGGTAGCAGCCATAACTGTGGGTCTTTCTAATAGTTTGCTGTTAGTTTGCTTTTTGCTTGTAATAACTTCGGGTTTAAACACATGGGGGAAAAAAACCTCAGCGGTGACAACCCCCCCAGATCAGCAGATCTGTGTGTCAACACCCCTGATTTAAACATGTGACTCTCCTTGTAGTTTACTACAGGTAGGACAGCAAAAGCCTGTCCAAGAGTAAAGGACATAATTGCCTTATTTTATTTCATGACAGTGCTGCTTTTCTCAACCTGAGATCCCATGGATGTGCTTCCCTCTGTACATGGAAGCCTGGAGTGGCTGCAGGATGACATTCCCTGGGCATGTAGAGCTTCAGCTCTGCCCCCAACTTCATGGGCCTACAGTGATGTGATACAGTCATTATTACAGGGATGTAACCATCTCCTTGTGTTTGGGGCTTTAAAGTAGCTGTGCTTTGGTTTCATATGGTCACACAGTAAAACTGAGCAGGAGTCTGAAGCTGGGCAGAATAACTCAGGGCTTTCTCTTGCTTTAAATCCTCGAGATAAAATTACTGATAAAGCTGCATTTCCATAGGCCTGCAGTCCTGCAGCCAGGTCTGTGCTGGAGGGAGAGCTCTGGCTTTGGTGGGATTGGGCTGGGGAGGGCCCTCTGAAGGAAGCACTGCTGGGACTGGGATTCTGGGTGGCAATTCCTGCATTTCTTAGCACAACAAAGGGTCTCTGGATAATTTGGGGCTTCTGGCTGCTGTCACAGCCTTCCAAGAACTGCAGGAATTGGATCTTTCAACCTGTGCTAGGAAAGATTGTGAATTCTCAACAGCTGTAACTAAAAGGCAGCACAGTTTCCTTTTAATTTGGGTTCTTAAGCTCTTTTTGCTGCTGTTATTGAGATATTTCCAGGTGCTAATTG
Organism: Alaudala cheleensis; assembly: GCA_013398995.1. Classification (NCBI taxonomy): domain Eukaryota; kingdom Metazoa; phylum Chordata; class Aves; order Passeriformes; family Alaudidae; genus Alaudala; species Alaudala cheleensis. The sequence goes on along the minus strand of VWYE01000056.1, from coordinate 22,624 downwards.
CTTTTAGGAAAACTTTGTGCAAATTTTCCAGTTCTTTATCTTTGGGGACAGAATTCAGAATTATTTTGCTGGATTCTGGGTCAGTGACAGATAGTTTGGAATTAGCAAGGACCTGCCATGGCTGTGCTGAAGATAAAGATGCTGTTTAGGCCTGACTTTAATAATGTTTCCCTGGAGTTTGTTTCCTTTGTGGACAAATGAGTTGGTCTCTATTTGGATTAGGGAGGCGGATGTTTGAGGAGAATCTTTATGATGCAATACCTTCAATAATGGAACTCTTCTCCTCCAACTTACAGTCCTTTGGCTGTGGAGGGATCAGTGTTCCTCCTTGTTAAAAAGCTCTGGAGATCCTGCCATCAGTCACACTCCTCTCCAAGATGGGATGCCATGGCTTTCAGCTGGGTTGTTTAATTCACTTTGCAGTGGATTAGATTTTTATTCCTCATGGTTATTCCCTCTCAGTGGCTGGAATTCATTCTGGAAGGCCACCATTAGTGTGTGGATCCCTGTGGAAAGCAGCAGGCCAGGTGGGAGGGAGGCCCCTCTGCCCATCTGGAGCCCCACTCCTGTCCCAGTGGCTTTCCATGGGCTTAAGAGGCCACGTGCACAAAGCAGTTCAGTCTCATCTGCTCATGGCCAGGGACACACGTTTGCAAAGGGACTGAAGCTTCCTTTGCAAAAAATCCTGTCAAAACTTTGCCAGTGGGGAATTCTGTTTGTCCTTCCAGGCTTGTTGGGTTATCTGAGGGTTTAGTTTTGTTTGGTTGTCCCCTGTGTTGGTTCTTGTTCTGTCCCACTGGAAGTCAGAATGACCATTGATTTCAAAAATAAAAAGATACAGGATACATTAATTTCCTTTTTAATGCTCTTATGTCATTAAGGACCTGCTTATTCTTTTAAAGAGTTACTTGAACGTTGGAAACCACAGGCTCTCATTGGCTTTTCCTTGTATTTATTTTTGGAACTATTAGGTGGAATAATACTGCTCAGTCAGTTCCAAATGGGCCTGCACAGGAACCAAGGCTGGTATTAGGGATGAAATTTTGGAAGAGCATTGGAAATAGCTTTCAGGATGCTTTAATTTTTCCCTGTGTACGTGGAGCTAAACGAAGAGGGAATAAAACAAAAAGCAGCAGTTCAGAAATTGAGAAGTGCTGACTCCTTCCCTCTCTTGAATTCCAAGTTCTTTATTACAGCAATTCCTATTTTCTTGATGGATCCTCTAGAAAGGAGTTCAGGCTTGGTACTACTTTTAAATCAAGGTAAAATTTGTCAAAATCACTTGGACTACAACATTAAAAAGTGTATGAGTACACATGCAAATGAGTTTAGCTACAAACACACACACACAGAGAAATCTATAAATTAGCATCTACAAGAAGTGGTAAAACCAGACAATTTGAACTTTCCAGTGCTGTTCTGAGGTGCCTGTGGCTCCCAGGATGTGCTTTGTGAGTCCCTCAGCTGCAGGCTGTTGTTGTGCTGTGGCCCAGAGCAGCAGGAATCACTGAGAGCCCTGCCATGGCTATTCATAGAGCTTTGTCAAATGAGTTGCTCATCTGGGTTTATCTGCAGCCTGACAGGTGCTGCCAGCCCCAAAATCTCCATTGCCTCCCATCCTTCCCTTGGGAATGACTAAGGAACAAATCCTGCACTGCCTTCAATTGGTGGCTCTGTAAGCTGGAGCTGCCCAAGATCCATTTCTTATTTGTTTGAGAGGTTTTTTTCTGAAATATTCTGTTTCAGGAGCTTTAAATGTGCTTAAAAATGAAATGGTAAAATGCTTGAAAATTCTTTTTTATGTTTCTTCATTCTCTCATTTATTACTCTGGTTAAATTCAATGTGCTGTTTATTTTATATATTTTTATTTAACAGAAAACGTTTTCAAGTAAGCAAGCAATATTTAAAAAATTCTTCTCCTGCCACAAGATCTGATCATCAAAACCTACAGCAGCAATCTATTAATTCATTACTCTGCTACGAAATTGAAGCTTGGGATAAAAAAAAATTACATATTGTCATAATTTTTTGCTTAGTCTACATTTTCAGTGGCATTAAATGCAGGATTCTTTTGGTGTCTGAGCAATCTGAAATGTAAATAGCATCTGAAATATGAGGGCCCTTCATCTGCAGCATCAGGAGCATGGCCTGGCTCAGGAAAATTCCTAAGTGAGGGAAGCAGAGCAGTTGTCAATTGTTTGCACAACAAATCCTGCAGGATCCAATGCTGATATTCCCAATGTTCTGAGCAGGGAAGGCACGAGATAAAAGTTGCCTTGTACCCCTCTGCCAAAGGAAACAAACCCAGCCTGAGTTTGGAGCAAATTTGGCCAGCTACAACCTGGGCCTACATATCATAAATCCAGATAGGAGAATTTTCCATTCTTGCTGCCTGATGGGTGAAAAACATGGAAATTCAATTGCACTTGGCCAATTTTGGACTTGATTTTGAAGCTCTGGTAGATGCTGGCCAGTGTGTTATTTGGGATTATCTGTTGTGACAAATTAAAGGCTTGATANTATATATTTTTTTTTAATATATATATAGGTGACTAGGCCCACCAAAATGAGTACAAATTTCATGTGTTTTGGTAAGACTGAAGCTGTAGCATTGCAAATAATAAACACAGTCTTATATTTTTGGTTGTGTTTGTCCCTAATCTATTTAATTTAATTTTTTTTACTTTTAAGACTNGCACTTGGCCAATTTTGGACTTGATTTTGAAGCTCTGGTAGATGCTGGCCAGTGTGTTATTTGGGATTATCTGTTGTGACAAATTAAAGGCTTGATAAAAATACCTGAGACATTTGGGTTTGTCTTCATCCTTTGAGCTTTTACCTGTCTACCTCATATATATTTATATATATAAATACTTGATTNTATTTAATTTAATTTTTTTTACTTTTAAGACTGATGCAATGAAGCTTGATGCATCTATTTAATTTTTTTTATATAAGCACGCTGTCAATTTAAGGAGATAAATTTTATTTCTTTTTGCTGTGTGTAGAAGAGAAGCACAAAAAAAAATATATTGCTGGATCTTCCCATCCAAACTCCAGATAAGAATAATTTTTTTTAGTATCTGCTATTTTTGGAAGAAAACACTGCAAAAGTGAACAAATGAGATCATTGATTCAAGAAACAAAGTAGTCAGGAATCTGTAGTGAGCTGGTTTTTTTAGAACAGAACTTCCTTTTGTCTTTTAGGGGCTTGGGGGCAGGAGAGGGATGTTGTTCCCTCGGAATCTTTATGGGCAAGAGGCTTGGATCAGATTTCAGAGGTGGCTGTGTTGGCATAGCCTGGTGATGCAATGTGCTGTTGTCTTGTTGTTCCTGAACTGCAAACATTGTCAAGTTTTCTGCCTTCTTTATTTCTTTCTGTAAGGCTCATCCTACTTTTCTCAAGGAGTAGCTCTGTTTGATAAGTTATAGTTGTTTTCCTCAGAAAATATGAATTTTCCCCATTTATACTATGCTGGGACTGGTTTGGTTTTTAAAGATGCTGTTTAAAACCACTTTTCCTCCTACATTTAGTCCCGGGGGAGTTGCTGGGAGGCTGGAATCCAGTGGAAGGGTTTGTTTGTGCCATCAGAGCCCCCTGGTTATGGCAAAGCTCAGGGCTGAACCTTCCCTTGCCTCAGTATCAGCGAGATCAGGAGCTGCAGGAGGGATCAAAGCCAAGCAGTGGCCTGTGATTCCCTCCAGAAATTCCTTTCACTGCTTCCTGGCAGGTTCAGAGCTGCTTGGAAAGTCTGGGAGAGAGTGGGATCTGTGTTTGGGACTGTCTACTCAAGGTTTTCACTGCAAGTTTTGTCCTAAATATCAGAGCAGCTCTCAAAATCCTTGTGTTGTCCAAACTCCAAGCACTGTTGGCTTTTCCCTTCTAAGATTTAAATGCTGAGGGCTGTGAAATCCCACCTGCAAGAATGGACAAGAAAATGAACCAAAAAACTAAACCCAAAAAATGTCATGTAATGCTTGAAACTTGGCAGTGATGTTTTGAGTTTAAGGAGCTTGTCCTTAAAAATCTGTGCCTTGTTGGAGCCCTTTAAAACACACGTGCTTCCCCTTGAAGGTGCCTGGCTGTTATTAAGTCATAAAGCAGAGCTGTGTCTGTGGGCCAGCTGAAGCAAACCATATCTGGGCTGGAGGCTATTGGTTCCTCACCTCTGTTTTAAAATTAGTCCAATCATTTGCAGCGTGATTCATTTCTAAAAATGACTTGTCCATCTGTGCAGGGTGCCCTGGCTCCAGCCTGGCACTGCTGCTGGGGCACTGCTGGAGCTTGTGTTACTCTCAGGACATCTTGGAGCTGTTGTAGCCCACTTTTCTTGGATGAATCTGTTCATTCAGGCATGAAGCTGGGTGGTAAAAAGGGTGGTGTGGGTGATTTTAATTTTTCTAAATATCTAGCCAATGTTTCTACTCTTGAGACTCTACTAGTGAAAATGTAAATATGAAATCTTCGAGGAAAAAGAAATATATAATAATAATGTCTATTCTGCTTTCACTGCTAAAATATTTATCAACTTCTTAGGTGCTGGATCAAGCCCTAAATCTGAATTTTCATGAGTTGTAACTTCGCAAATGTCTTGGGGAACAAAACTTGTGACAAAGTCATGCTCCCCCCTAAGGTGGGCAGCTCCTTCATCCCCTGCTCCGGATTCCTGGGGATCACCTCCCACCTGGAGCCTTCTTCCCAGAGTTCTGGGGGTTCCTGAGCTTTTCCCTGTGCTCAAAACTTCACTTTCCCTTCCCTAAAAACTTCACAGTTATGAACCAGTTCTTAATCACCTTTTGTAACTCAGGTGCTTTGAAGGAAGTCCTGCTCAGGATCTGCAGGCACGTGGGGAGGTGAATTTAGGAGCATGTCCCTGGAACTTGAAACAGAAAATCTAGAGATTTTATTTTTAAACTTTTAAACAATATTTTTAATTTTCATTTTTATTTAAAGGGGACTTACATGCCAGTAAAAGTATTCCCATGTGTAAGAGCAGCATCATTTTTCTTAAATAATAATTATCAGACTAATAACTGCTGCTTTGTCAGAGAAGGAATATATAAACTTGAGAAGAGTCTGTTGGTGCATTTTTTTTCATTTTCCAAGAAAAAAAAAATCAAAAAGAATTGATCAACTTTCTCCAAGTATTGATCTATGCTAAGTAAAACTTAACTTTATTCAGGTTTTTTTTTTTTGATGGTATGGATTTGATAAAACAGCCTGAGACACACTTATCCCATAGATGAACAGTTGGATATTATTCTCATTTTTAATGTTACTGCATTCAAAAAACCAGTAAAAACCTGATAATATTCAGTCTTTGCTAATTATTACAAATAATTATAATACTTTGTGTGGAATTTATTGATCTATAAATTGATATATTGGTATATGTGAGTCTGGAATGTTTCTGTGCAGTTATAGAAAAAATGAAATGCTCTTTAGTCTGTGTTGTGGTAGATAGTAGTCAAATGCATTTGTAATGTAAAAAATGTTCAGTACAATGGTGGTGAATGTAAACTGAATTATTGCTGATGATGAACCTTAAATTGAGGAAATTTTAAGGCAACTCCAGTTGTTGTCTTGGAAGAAAGCTCTTTATGGAGGTTTTTATTTCATGTCCCAGTGCTGGGAGTTGCTTGTCCTGTGCTCCAAGGTCTTCACAGGCAGGTGGGATTTTAGGATTAGGTTCTCTGAACTTGAATGTTCATCAAAATTCACAAAATATTACTGTTTCTTTAACCTCTGCATTAATCCTGTCCAGTGTAATCCATAATTATTCCATCCTCAATTTGCAGGGACTCTCCTGCTGTTGACTCTTGCTTTACTCACCTGCTTCATTGTGCTCCAATAGACATTCCTGACAAGTTACTAACTCTGGGAATTGTCTGGTGCTCAGCTGCTTGGTTTTGGGGCAGAAAACCCATCAGACTTCAGGGAGAGCTTGCACCAGGTGGAAATATTTGGGTTTTAGTAGCCAGGCTGCTGCCGGGGGGAGGGGAGTTGTGCAGAGCTGCAAGGTGCAGCCTGTGGATAACCCTGCCCCTGCTCCCTGCGGCGTTCAGGGTTAGGGAGCGGGGCTTTGGCTCCCCGCGGGGGCAGGGCTCTAACCGAGAGCTGCTGGAGGGGCCTCGGGGCAGCGGGAGGAAGGAAACCAGCAGGGAGACGTTAGGGAGAGGCAGGGCTTTGGTGGTCAGGAGCAGAGGAGGGGGGCGTGGATGGCAGCAGGGAGGGGAGGGGATGGAGGCAGAGCTGGGGCAGAGGTGCTCAGGGATTTGGGGAATTTGGGGAGCAGGTGTGGGTGTGTGTGAGTTGTTTGCCGTGATGGAGAGGAGGAGATAGAGAGCCATGGAGTGGTTTGGGACAGAAGGGAGCTCAAAGCTCATCCCACCCTATTCCATGGGCAGGGAGACCTTCCACAATCTCAGGTTGCTTTAAGTGTCATCCAGCCTGGCCTTGGACATTTCCAGGGATCCAGGAGCAGCCACAGCTTCTCTGGGCACCCTTTGCCAGCCCCTGCCCACCCTCCTATTGGGAATTCCTTCCCAAGATCCCATCCAGCCCTGCCCTCTGGCAGTGGAAACCATTCCCTGTGTCCTGTCCCTCCATCCCTTGTCCCCAGTCCCTCTCCAACTCTCCTGGAGCCCCTTCAGGCCCTGCCAGGGGCTCTGAGCTCTGCCTGCAGCCTTCCCTTCTCCAGGGGAACATTCCCAGCTCTCCCAGCCTGACTCCAGCCCTGGGATCCCCAATGTGATGGGAAGGGGAGCTGCTGACTCCTGAAGGCAAACCCCACCTGGCAGCCTGGCTGAAGCCACAAGTATCAAGAATATTTTCACACAGTATCAACCAGAAAGTGCTGCTTAATCACAGCCTTTACATCCAGCAGCCTGAGAATGATTTGAAAAGGGAAGTAAACAGGCCTGTGAGTGTATAAATAATTCCATAATATTGCCACTGTTGCTGCCTCAACTTGGAAGAGCTGGGAGTTGCTGCAGCCCTGCTGAGCTGGGCACCCAGCCCTGCTGCTCTCAGACCTGTGTCAGTGCTCCAGGAGTGCTTTAACATCTTGGAGCTCTTTGGCCTGTTGGGTTTCCTCGAGGGAAGTCTCAATCCCTGACTGGAGCTCGGTGTCCTGCTGTGGTTCTGCTCTGTGTGGCTCTGGCTCTCCAGGCGAGCCCATGCCTGGCAATGTGGCTCTCCAGGCCAGCCCATCCCTGGCAGCGTGGCTCTCCAGGCCAGCCCATCCCTGGCAGCGTGGCTCTCCAGGAGAGCCCATGGCTGGCAGTGTGGCTCTCCAGGCCAGCCCATCCCTGGCAGCGTGGCTCTCCAGGCCAGCCCATCCCTGGCAGCGTGGCTCTCCAGGCCAGCCCATCCCTGGCAGCGTGGCTCTCCAGGCCAGCCCATCCCTGGCAGCGTGGCTCTCCAGGAGGGCCCATCCCTGGCTGTGTGGCTCTCCAGGCCAGCCCATCCCTGGCAGTGTGGCTCCAGGACGGCCCATGCCTGGCTCTGGCTCTCCAGGCCAGCCCATCCATGCCTTTCCCCATAAACATCCCACTCTGGAAGTGGCTGGAATGCTGGGCATGCCTTGCCTGTGTTGTGTTTACTTTGACTTTATTCTCCTTGCTCGTCCCCTGAGTAAACAATCCTAATCCAGTCCTGCACATCCAAGGCAGCTCTGCTGGGTCTTGCTGAAGCTCCCTGCATTTTTTTCTGCCTCCTTTTGCCATCAAACACCCTATTCCTAGGCAGGGAAAACCACTGATTTATATGGATTATTCTAATCCAACATCATGCAAGCAAAATCAAAAAATAGTTTGACTACCTAATGATTCAGAAATGCAGACGTGTTGCCAAAAATTTTAGCATTTGTTAGCTTTACACTTGAGCAAATGCATTCTGGTAGAGAATTGAACTTCTTTAACTCTTATCTGTAGAGTTTTAAGGCTTAGAAACTTATTCCACAAAAAAACTCACGTTTTACAATTAGAACAAATATGAAAATTAGTCTCTAAATTTCTTGTATCTTCTTTTTTGGACTCAATATTTCTGAACCTATATATACAGGGAGAAACATTTTCTTTAAATACAGCCAGAAAAGTTTCTTCTTTTATTAAACAGGAGCTCTAATATGATTTAGCATTTTCTGCTTTGAGATAATGAGTTGAAGCAGGGCTTTAATGAAATAAATTCAGTGTAGCTTGGTGAGGAAAGAGGGATTCTCTTGAATAACTCAGTTTCATTTGAGTGCTGAAGTATTTCACTAAAAACAGGAACCAAGTTTTTGGAGGAACCTCAGCAGAAGCAGGAGCCACATGTGTTGATTTTGTAAACATTAAACAATCTGCATTCTAAGAATTATTCTCTGATCCCTTTGAATTCAACGACTGACTAAATTATTTTGTGCCTCTCTATTGGACAGTGATTTTCTGTGCATTTGCCAATCAGAACCAGAGCCTTGAGATTTCTGTATAAAATATCAGGAACAATGTGGGAGTTTAATTTTTTGTCACTGTCTCCTGTAAAAATTGTTTTGGCTCTAATAAGGGGGATCATTTTACATAGTTCCATAAAGAATTTAAAAAAGTGGTAATTTAGGGTGAGCAGACCTCTTATCAGTACAGAAACTTGATTTCTGAATTTAATTTCTATGGGATAACTCAAATGATTATTGTTATAATTATTATTACGATATTATTCTGTGTTAGTTTCTGGTTAGCTGGAGCTTACTAAAAATTAACTTTATTTTAGATTTTTTTCCTATTCTACCTAAAAAAACCCCAAACCTGTCCCAAAGTCCTGTCTTTTTTCTCTAAATTACCACAGCTGTACATTTCAAATAAATATTCTCCTGTAGTTCTGTCACAAGGAAGAAAAAGGGATTTGTTCAATCAGCTGAAATGAAATTATCTGCAAACCAGCCATGAGTTATTTCTGCATTTCCCCCATGATTCACTGATTAAAAATATGTTAATATTTGGTATAATTTATAGACCAGATTTGAGAGGATTTGGGGTTTTATTTAGGTTTTTAGATAGTAATGCACAAGTCAATTGAGTCTTTGACATCACACAGACCAGGAGGGGCTTGAACCCAGTGAAATTCTGCATCAGTCTCTCAGAATCTTCCTTGTTACAACTTTTTCCTCACTATTCTAAAACACAAAATTTAAAAATCAAACTGAAATGTTTTGGAGAAAAGTGAGGAAAATAAAAAATTCCTGCAACTTTGCAGTCTGAAGTATTAAATGGGGAATACATGGATTTATTCAGTGTTCCAAAGTGCTGGTTTTGTTTTCATTCATAGCCAGGGAGCTTTGCATTGCCTCTACATGACTTTTACTTAATTTTAATTTTATATGTAGAAAAAAGATACATTCTTTCATTTAAAATATTTTTTTAGTATTATTTCCTCTGACTTGGTGCTGCCATAAATAATATTAAATATTAGCAACATGGTTTGGGTACAAAAAGTTTTAATTAATGCCTGGGCAGAGCACTGTGTGTGTTTCTGGAGGGAAATCTATTCAGGTTTAGGGGAGTAATTTCCTTTTCTGTGTATTTAGTTGGATTTTGGGGGGTTTTATCCCACTTCCCTCTGGGCTGCATGGGGCTGGTGCCTCTCCTACAGGTCACCTGATGTTTCTCACTGGAGTGCAGCATTTTTTTCTCTATGCAATGAAAAAAAAAAGAAGTTTTATGACCTGAGCAAAACACTTTCCCCATTTCTGTAGAGACTTTTAGTGTCCAAAAGCTTTTCATAAATACAGCTATAGAATACCTAAGGCTATTCAATTCATCTTCTCAAGGGCAAAGGAATTTTTTTTTCTTCTTCTTTCTTTTTTGATTAAATTTTTTGGAGAAAGGAAGCTGTCAGAACAGACTTTATAGTTTTGCCTTTGTTGAATTGACACTCTATAAAATTTGATTTCAGCAGATTCGATGCGAGCAGGGAAGCACACGACACCCTCCAAGTAGGGCAGAGGAGAAAGTTGGAGGTTATTAAATCTTTCCAAGGAGAAAAGGAAGCAGTTCAGTGTGCTCACCCAGGTTCCTGTGTCAGCACTTGGGGAGCCTGGCAGAGATTATCTCCAGCCAGCAGCAGGTTAAGGAGGACAGGCTGGGGAGGGAACTTCCAGCATGAAGGAAATGGAGATATTTCACCTGACTCACAACTGGCTTGGCTTTAGATCTCATTTTACTCTGCAGCCTTCCAGTTGCAGTGGGAGAGTTTGGAGCACTCAGGTTAAAAAGGGAATTTCAGTGTGTTGAAATAGGCATCTTAATAGAATTGTTATTTTTTTTTGAATGAATGTATCATTAAGGAAAAATGACAGCAACACAGCAGATAAATTGGAGTAGTTTAACATTAATTAAACACATGGGTTGGGTTTTGGGGGAGGGAGGGTTCCCACCCCATCCTGCTCTCCAGGGACATCCACAGGGGAGGGTTTCTCCCCCATCCTGCTCTCCTTAGACATCCAGGGGGGGGTCCATCCCATCCTGCTCTCCTTAGACATCCAGGGGGGGTTCCATCCCATCCTGCTCTCCATGGACATGCACAGGGCAGCAGTTTCCACCCCATCCTGCTCTCCTTAGACATCCATGGGGGGTTCCACCTCATCCTGCTCTCCTTGGACATCCACAGGCAGGGTTTCCACCTCATCCTGCTCTCCATGGACATGCACAGGGGAGGTTTCCACCCCATCCTGCTCTCCATGAGCATCCATGAAAGTCTTTTTGGGAGCTGCCCCTCTGCTGAGGACCTGGGTAGGATTAAAGGAATTATTTTGGGGTGGGGTCCATCCCATGTCTGTGCCGTGCTCTGTCAGCTCCTTCCTCTGTGCCAGGTGAGTTGGGTGTGAGGGGTGAGCTCAGCACCCCCTGAGCCCCCAGGTGGGTCTGTATCCAAAGCACTCAGCATTCCCATGGATCCCTGGGCTGTGCTCCCATCCCTGGAGCTGCCAGTGCCTCTGGAACACTCTGCTGTGGGTGGGGAGTGCAGCAGGTGGAGCCAGGTGAGCCATGGAGGCTCCCAGTCACGTCCCTGCCAGTTGGGACTTGTGGGAGACTGGCAGGCATCAGGAGCACAATCCCTCAGTGTCATCCTGACAGAAAAGTGCTGCTAGTTTTAGTTTTAGGGGATTGGCCTGGCTGTTAGCAACTGTTACCTCATTACTGACTGTGCTAATGAGGGGAAATCACAGACAGAAAATCCTAGAGATATTTTTATGTGGTCCTACGTGGGACTTCACTGGGAGAATTCCATTTGTGCTGTGTCTGGCCAGGGCAGTGAGAACTATTCCAGCAGGCTGACAGCAGGTGAACGTTCTCCAGACTGCAGCAGTTTGGGAATGAGACCTTCTGTTTTGGGAAGTTGTCATTTCTGCAGTCATGGAGACGCTCATTAGACATCTCACATTCAATATGCAGCTTATTGAGCAGTTGGCTGAGGAATGAGGAGCAGAACAATTGGATCTTGAGGGAAAGCTGCCTTTGGAGGGGATGGTCTTCCCTGGGTTAATCATCTACATGTAATTGGTTAATTTTTGCAATTGATCTGAAAATGCTGCTGGACATGGACACTTCTGATGGGAAGGGGTAGATCCAGGTGGTTTAGGGTCATATTTTTGCTTTGTGTGAAGATCTAGAAGGAGCAAACTCAGTGTAGTGGCAAGGATGTAACCTCTAAGTTTATTCTTTACATGCTGGTATTAGAAACGCTGAGACTTTTCAATAATGAGGTGAGGTGGGTGCAGTTCCTTGATTCTTCTTCCAAAACTTAAAATGACATTGCAATAAAAAATAAATAAAAAAAGCATTAAACAAACCAGAAGTACATAGGATGACATTCTGGTTTCTTGTGCCCTGATGAGTTCATAGTTAAAACAGTGAAAATAAAAATTGATGTAGAATTGTGCCCTTGGACACATTCTAAGGGTCCAGAATAGTCACTTTATATGCACTGAGACTTCCACTAAATTCAAATATTCTTCAGCTTCCCTAGCACACATAAGAGGGCCTGGATCAATGATATAATTTACCAATTTAGACCTTAGTTTCTATTTTTAAATGAGTGATATCTAATATTTGGTAGGGGGTTGGGAACATCTTGTGAAGAAACATTTCTCTCTGACCATTTTGGGTTCTAAGGCCAGAATAAATATGGGGGAGCAGACTGAATTTACAAACTATCAGTCTGAGCACAACAAAAGGATTGGGGCTTCTTTTCTTTGAGGTGGTTTTATTTTGTTATTCTTTTTATGTCCTAACTGAAAAATAGTCCAGTTCTTCCCCACCCCCAAGAGAGAGAAGAATTGGAGTGCACTAAGACAGGGAGAGAAGCAGAGAAGGTGAAAAGGCCCAAGCAGGCAGAGGAGGCCATAAAGGGTTTGTTGTGTGGTACACAGGTTGTTAATGCTGTTAATGATTGAGCTGTTTATGGGGGATTACAAAGGGCTAGGAAACGACTGTGCTCAGGAATTCCACTGAATCCCAGAGACAGCAACAAAAGTTTAGCAGGATGCAGGACTGGGACTGGGCTTGGCCAGCAGAAGCTGGTGAGGAGCACAAGCACAAGTGGCTTCAGGGTGATCCTGCTCTGAGGACGTGTCCTCCTGGGCCAGAGGCTCCTGGGACACCAACGAGTCCGTGGCACTCTTGAGTTACCTGGTAGGGTTACAGGAGCTGGGAGTTCACAGAAATATGCTGTCATACCTGCTAGACCTGTACATCGAGTTTGGGGGTTGGGCACTTTGGGGGTTTGTTTTCTAGGGGGTTTTAATCAATGCAGACTTCCTAAAACCCACTGATAGGTGGATATTTGTTAGGTGTTTGTTGTTTGCCCTGCTGCCTGTCCATTTGGGTTGTTAAAGATCAGGAACATGGTTTTACTGCTGGTTTCATGAATGCTTTGGACATCCAGCTTGCTCCCTCAGAAGTGTAATGTTATGGTTTATAAACTGGAAGGCTCTTCTATTTTCCCACATCAAAATCGAGTTTACAGCAGCTCTGGCTGCTTCTCTTCTGGTTGTGTTTCAGGCTCAGTGACTGGGATTCTTGGGCTGTGTCCCCAGGGGTGGGTGACCTTAGGGAGGGCTCTGAGGAGTGCTGGGACTTGCCCTGAGCTGTTCTGTTGCAGTCTGAAATCATCCTGCCCTGCTCACAGACCTATCATGCACAATCTGATCACCAGCTCTATATTTAGAAACCGAGGAGGAACCTTTCAGACTCCTCATAGGAGAGATGGGAAGAGTAGCCACACTTGTCCTTTCCCTGCAAAAGAGGCTCCTCAGTCTCTAGAAACATTTCTGGTGCTGTTGAGGGGTTTTATCCAGCCTCTAGTTGTGTTTTCAGTTAATAAAGCCTATTTTTGATGTTTCTCCCAAAGCCATAGGCTTGTCTTTACCCTTGTTAGTTTTTGGGCTCGTTATGATTGTTATAGATGGTGCAAAGTGGTGAAAATGCTCCTTTGAATGCCAAGTTTTAGCATCAGAAGGTTCAGGGAATACTGGGACATCCTGGCCATTGGAGTGCTCTAACATATCAAATTACACACACACACCCCCATTTGTGCAAAAATCATTAATCCCAACCTCTTGTTAGTTGGGCATGATTTGATTTCACCTATTGATGGTACCAGCTCTGGGCTGAGACATCTCAGAGAGTTAAACCCCTGGCATATTCCAAACTGGAATCCAACCTCAAACCCTGGATCAGGTTAGCACCATTTACATGAATTAGCAAAAGCCATCAGCTGCCAATCCAACTGCTGCAACTTTTGGCTGGAAATTTAGGTTTTTTGGGGCTAACCTGGGTGTAAGAACTCAAGGGCAGTGGCTGCTGCAGCAGTTGGAGCTGGCTCTGGCTGGGAAGGGCAGCACTGGCTCACAAGGAAGCCCCCAAACCTTGGAAGTTGTTCCTGCAGCAAATGTTGACAGTGTTTGGTGTGCAGGCTTCCTGCTCCTGGCTCTTCATAACCTGTGAAATACAGAGTGCAAAGTGCAGGGATGAATCCTGTATCAGTTTGGGATAAATGGCACTGTTTTAGGGGTTTTCTCTGAAGTTGTTCAGAACTGGATGTAAAATGTTGCATTAAACCTTGGCAGGCAGCAATGTGCCACTTTGCTGTGTAAGTTTGGGTTCATCTGTGAAGGGGGTTTTGGAGAAATACCACTGATATTTTCATTTTCTTCAGAAAAAACAGAAATGTGCTGCTAAAAACTGGTGATTCTCTTACAGCTGTTTTGGACACTGAGGAGGAGGGGCAGTGGATGTGTGTGAATTCTCTCTGGAGCATTTCAGAGTATCATTTAGGAATATTTGACCCTACAGTTGTGTTCTGCAAAAGTCACAGGATCCATACTCATAAATAATTCGTGCTTTTTCTGAAGTGCCCTCCTTTAGAGGCTGCTCTGTTCAGCAGCAAGTGCAGAATGAAGCCTCACATGGTGCACGTGGCTCTGGCAGTTGATGAGCAGCCAATTAAGGGGCTGCTCTGGACCTGGAAGGAGGTGCTGTGGAAATGGCTATCCAGGAAAACAGCTCTTAAACCACCCAAAACATCTCCTGGATTTCTGGGATGGAGCTGGAGAGAGTCTCCCATTTGTCCCAGTCAAGGAATGAGTGATAGTATCACGTTTTCTATTTTATGTGTGGATATTTACAGACAGATTGTTCATCTCTGCCTATTTCTTCCCCAGTACAGGAAGTTTTGCTGGCATTTAAGTAGCTTGTCTCAATTTGGATTTTTCCTTCTAAAACCCAAAGCTTTTCACTGCAAAAGAAAGCAAAGGGAAAAGTTCTCTGAAACCAGGATGTGTGTGCAGAATGATGGCTGGGTGTCCACCCACAGATAAAAACATTCCTGCCAAGGGTAGCTCTGTTCAGATACAGCAAAATAGTTGTGTGGGGATTGAGAGTGGTAAAAAGTTGCTGTTGCCTGTTCTGAGAAAGTACAGAAGAGAACAAAAATCTGACTTTAGTTGAGAACTTGAATTAGAAAGCACTGAGAAGCAGGATGGAAATCCTGCAGCCTGCAGTGGCATTTATTGCCCAGGATACAGGTTGGTGTTATTCCCTTTAAGAAGCTTTGCAGGACTGTTTGTGTCTGAAGTTCTGAACCTGAGACAGGTTTTTGATGCTCCTGCTAGAGGATGAAGTAGGCTCTCGAGTAAATTTGTAGGTAAAGCAGGCTGAGCTCTCCTTGTCACTCCCTGGGTCTGTCAGGCCTGGAGAAGTGTTGGGAAAATCCTGGAAAATCCTCTCCACGTGCAGGAATTGCAGGAGCTGCTGCTGGGCTGTGCTGCAGCTGGGAAAGGAGCAGGGCTGCAGCTCAGGGGGGGTTCTGTCCCTCTGCTCCCCTCAGTGAGACCCCACCTGCAGAGCTCATCCAGCACAGGAATAACCTGGAGCTGCTGGAGAGAGGCCAGAGGATGTCCTGGAGCTGTTCCAGGGCTGGAGCCCCTCTGGAGCCAGGCTGGGAGAGCTGGGAATGTTCCCCTGGAGAAGGGAAGGCTCCAGGGAGAGCTCAGAGCCCCTGGCAGGGCCTGAAGGGGCTCCAGAAGAGCTGGAGAGGGACTGGGGACAAGGGATGGAGGGACAGGACACAGGGAATGGCTCCCACTGCCAGAGGGCAGGGCTGGATGGGATCTTGGGCAGGAATTCCTGGCTGGGCTGGAATTGCCAGAGCAGCTGTGGCTGCCCCTGGATCCCTGGAAATGTCCAAAGCCACCCTGGGATAGTGGAAGATGTCCCTGCCCATGGCAGGGGTGGGAATGGATGGGCTTTAATGACCCTTCCAACCCAGAGCCCAACTTCCACTCAATTCCATGACCTTTCCCATCCTGGGTGCTGTGCAGGATCCTGTGTGTGTCCCTGCCCTTACCTGTGCAGGTGTCACAGGGCTGGGATGCAGCCACCTCCTCCCTCCCTTGGCCAGCAAAGCCCAGGTGCAAAAATGGCCCAGTTTTTTGTGCAGAACCTCCCTTTGAACACCTCCAGTCACAAATCAGGAATTGCCTGACAGGATCCATTTGGATCCTACCAAGACTTCTCAGTCACCAGCTGTGTGTTCACAGAAATGGGAATTTGTCACAAACCCACAACAAATTGGAAAGGAAACAGACACTGCAGGTGCATCTGGAGGCTGAGTTTGTAAACCCAGACAAGTTCTGTGCCAGAACCTTCTCTGAAACTCAAGGTGTGGCAGCTGCCTTTTATTACTGGTGTGTCTGATTGGAAACCATCACCATGCTGTTAATTAAAGAACTGAAAAGGGGTGGTTGGTATCGTGTTGAAGTCCCTTTGGAAGCTGGAAAAGTGCCACTGGATGCAGAGTTCAGTCAGTGCAGCTGAGGTGGAGGTGCAGAATCCCTGATCTTGGCTCTGCAGTGATGGCTCTGATGGACACAGGGGGTGATTTTGGGGTTTTCCATGCCAGCATTAAGATGACAGAACAAGTGAACTGGGAGAGCTTTATCTTCAGGAGCAGTGAACTTTGCATTTTAATTTTTCCTGTAGAAACTTCCCAAACTTTAAAGAGAGAAGAATATTTTATCCTTCCTCATCTTCCCCTCTCCTTGCCTTTTCTGCCCCAGAAATGTTGTTATAATTTAAGGAAAGGACTCAGCATTTTGGCATTCCTCAAGGACACATCCCTTCAGTGGGAAATAGCACTCAGGTGTGGGATCATTCCTAAAGATGGGAGAGGAGAGGAAAATGAAAAAGCTGCCAGTCACTTTCTGCTTTTTCATGGAGAGCAGAGCCAGAGGAAATGGGAAGAGAGGAGCTCTGCCATGATCCTATAGGAGACTTCTCTTCAGCTCAAGTGGCTGTGCTGGCCTGGAAATGGCCAGGAATTCTCCTCTGTGGGGACTCAGTGTCTCTGCTGGGCTCAGGGGTTCCCTCAGCTGGGGCCTGGCAGTGTGACTGGAGCAGACTGAGGCACAAAAAGGCCCAAAGCTGCAGAGGGACAGGCTGGGACACGCTGGAGCCACTCTGCAGGCTGGGGACAGGGAATCTGGGTCATGTCTGTCTGTCTGTCTGTCCAACACCCTCAGAACTCCATGGCTCAGCCAGCCACACCTGAAAAGAGGATTTCCCTGCCCTCTCCCCCTTTTCCTCCCCAGCCACCCCAAAGCAGGGGCAGTCAGGGGGGATCCAGTGTTGGATCAGAGGAAAAGGCTCTTGTGCTGCTTTGGTAACACCCCAGAGTTTTACAGGGCAGAGAGGCAGCACTTGGCTGCTTCAGGAGCTGCAAAATGAGCGTGGATGCACATGTTCATAAAATATTTAATTCCAGCATGTCGATTATGCCATTACCTGAGCTTAGGTGAGTGTGTGAAAGGCTGAGCTGGGCTCTTTGCTGTGGCCAGGATGCTCAGAGCCCTGCCTGGCCTCCTCCCCACTGCCATTCCCAAGCCATTTCTCATGCCCACGTGTCTCATGCACAGCAATTCCAGGCTATGGTCATTATGTCCTAAAAAGAGAAAACATTTCCAGTCCAAAATAACCAAGGTTTACTGAAGTCATTCATATTCACAGTGGCAAATGGCCAAACATCCTTCTTTTTGCCTACTTCCTTTCCCATCCTCCAGCCTGCATGGGTTCTTTTCCTTCCAGAAAAGAAACTTTCACTTCTAGATTTCAATGCTTTTTCTTGCTGTAAATCTCAAAATAGGAAGGGAAGAGACCCTCAGGTGAAAATTTAAAAGCTAATTTTGTCCTGGCTGGGACATTCATTCCTTATTTGTATCTTCAGTTTGAAATATGCAGATTTCTTTATTTTTATCCTGTGATCTGCTTGACAGAGGCAGTGTCAGAGTGGTGGTTTATACCTGTGGAGGGGTTTTTGTGTGTGGAATTCCTGGAGCTGGGAGAGATGCTGTAATCAGATAGGAATTTGGGAAATGTATAGGTCTTTTAGGAATGCATAGCTCATGTTGTCATCATTTTTCAGCTCTCCACCATCCAAACTTTGCTTTAGCTAATGCAGGCCAGATGGGTTATTGCTGTTTTATCCACTAATATTTGTATTTAGGGGTTTTTTATGATCTCTGCTAATACTGCTGAGGCAGTATGAATTATATAATCATGATTAAGGAAATTATTTTTTTTAACTTCAGTTGTTTTATTTGTTTCTCTGGGCCGGTCACGGATCAGGTGTTGCAGAGATTTGATTATTTTATATTTCACTAAGGAGGGAAAAAAAAAAAGGTTGCTTTAAGATGGATTTCTGATCTGCTTTGGGAGAAAGAAACAGAGTGGTTTGTACAAATGCAATAAATAAATAAATAACTCTGGGGGAAAAAAAAAAAGCTGCATGTGAGTACAATACTGCAGGAAACATGAGACAGCAGAAATCCAGCCTTCCTTGCAGAAATACTTCATCAGGCATTCTTCTCCCCTGAAGTGAAATTCAGATTAATAATGGTGACAGTTGTCAACTTCAAACCAGCCTCAGTTTTAGAAGCTCAATTACAATCTATTTTCTTTGTAGATAATAATTGCAGATAAATATTGCTAAAAGCGAGGAGACAAAGCAATTAAATCCCACATTAATTTGTTTACCAGTGTCACAGGGAATAAATGGAGTGTAAGTCTTCATGAATGATCTGGAGGTGCTGGGGAGGGTGTTTTTTGTGGGATATTGCAGAGGGGGAAATGTGGATTCTTTGCAGGAGTCACGTGCTTAATTAGACATTATGTAAATGATACTTTCCAAGACAAAAATAATCCTGGCTGAGCTCTGTGGTGATGCCAGGGCTGCCTTGGCCATGGAAAGGTAAAAAAGGGGAGGAGGGAAGTGGGCAGGAGCTCAGTGAGCAGAATTCCAACAGCAGCACTGGCTCATTTCCCTCTTTTGAAACAGTGCAACAGCAGCCCCATCCATGCAGGAGCACATCAGAGCTTGAAAAGATCAATTTGGAACTCTTTTGGATTTAAAGATAACCTTTTAAATGTGTGCCAGAGCAGCCTGGAGTTCCCAGGAACACAAACAGAATCAGTGCTCCTGCCTCCAACCTCCCTGAATGGCAAAGCAGCAGCAGGAAAAAAAAAATAAAATTGTGAGATGGTTTTTTTTTTTTTTAGGTTTGATTTTTCCCTTTTTTCTTCGGGCAGTGTGAAAATTAAGACAAACATCTTGATTTTTATGCTGTTTGGAAAAATCTGTGAGTAGGAAGAGAAGCTTCACTTCTGGATATCCTTAGGTTGTTATCCATTGCTGTAATTATTTTATGATGCCTTCAGAGCACCTGATTTGGTTTTTATCTTTTGTGGTACTTTAGTTTTCTGGTTTTTTTGCTTTTTAATGATTTCAAGGCTGTATCTATTGCTGCATCCTCACAGTACTTAAAAGGCAAAGAAAAAAAGATCTCATTTGCCAAGTGGCAGCTGAGGGAGATTAAATAACTTGCTCAAGTCAGTGTCAGAGTTGGGATTAGAAATCTGGTCCTGCTGTGGTCTCTGAAAATAAGATTATGCTACTTCTGCCCTGAATTATAGTCAAATAAAAGAGATTTTAGAGCCTTTTTTTCAAATGTTGCCATTTGTCATGTCTGGGTAATAAACAAGAATTCCTGTATTAATTTAGTGGGAATTTTGAAATGGATTCAGCAGGTAGCAGGATTTTATATATAAATATATATATATAAACCCATGCTGGTTTGTGGGTCCATCATCTTTTCAGTTCATGGATGAAATGTTAAATTCACCCTGTGAAATTACCTGGGCAGAGCTAAAAGTACAAACAGGGATTGGTCTGATAAAGGGCAAGGGGAATTCAGATTTTAGGCAATAATTAAGCACCATAATGATAGACATCACTGGATTCATGAGAGGAATTAACAGCAAAAAATAATAAGGGAAACTTTTGCTGCTCTTTGGCATTTTTGTGCTACAAATGGAGTGAGGAAGGACAATTCAGGAAACTTTTTTAATATCTAAAGCTAAGGAAAAGAAAGCAGAATGCTTTTCATGGTTGGCACTGTGCTGTCTAAATAATACCAGATATCAACAGAGTATGAAAAAAATTAGTCTCAAATAGATTATTTAGCATTTCGAGAAATTAATGTTTTAATGAAAACTTGTTTGGTGTTCAGGATACTGAATTAGACTGATTTTTTTTATTTTAATGTCTTTTAGATTTTGGTCTTTGATTGAAAGTAAATTGTGCAAAAACTTGTATAACTCAGTTAAAAAGAAGAAAATGTGGAGTCAACAGATTCAAAATACAAAAAAGTGATCCAAATATCCCTTTACTTTTCCATTGGACAGAGAATTGGTAATTTTTAGTGGATAAAGAAGAGTGAATGATGCTCAGGTGAAGAACTTGACTGTGCCCAGGTTTGAGCAGAGTTAATTATTACCTCACAAGAGATCATAAAACACAGCTGGGCTTTAAAAAGGAAAACCCATATTTTTCTGCCCCTTCTTCAAAGCTCATCCTTTACAAATATCTCTAGACAGGTAACTATCATGCATTCTTATCTTAGTGAGAGAACAGCTTTTATCCAGAAAAAAACCCCAAATTTGCCATCAGAATCCTCAGTGTCTGCACCTCACCTGGAGGGCTCTGCATCCCTGGCACATCTCCAGGACTTTTTGGGAGTTTTTGGAGAAGGATGGAAGTTCTTTCTCTTTATTTTTTCTTATTTTCAAGCAGCTTTTCCTTTCTTTTTGGTGCTTCCCGATGTCCCAGCGGGCAGGAGGAGCGAATGCTGGGATTACTGGGAGAGATAACCCTGCCAATCCCTTCCCAGCTTTTGCCTCCATGCTAGAAGAAGTAGAAGAACAGAATCAGGATTATTTAGAGCCTAGATGAGAGGTGTGGGACTCCAGAGGGCTCCTCAAAATGCTGTTTATTGCACAGTTCCAGCAGTGCCGGGCACACCAAGCCTGAAGCTGCTCCAGGAGAGCCTCAAGTCTGGAGCTGCTTTAGTTCTGGTTACTCTGCATTGGATATTTTTCTTTGCTGAGCATTTTAATACATAACAACCAATCAGCATCACACACAATACTTTTATATTTGCCTATAGCCTATCAAAACTAAAATTACTATATTTCGTATAGTAACTAAAATTACTATATTTTGTTAGTAACTATCCAATATTATGAGTTAATAAGTTATATTTTAAGATCAAAGTTGTTTTTCTGTTTTCTTGCAGTGGAAAATTTTTCTACTTGGTAAAAACGTTTTTTGCTTACCTGTGCTTTTGCTAAGACATTTCTATTTGGTAAAAACATCTTTTTGTTTGTGGTCAACAAATCCTTTGGTCTGGTCATAAAACCTTCTTTTCAGGTCATTGAACCTTTGTTTCCTTGGTTATCCAATAACAACTGGCTCAGCAATCCTTACTTCAGACATCTTCTATTTTTCTATATCAAAAACTGCTTTACTCTCTGTTTCTCTTACTGTTTCTATAGTCAAAGAACCTTCTGCTAAGCATTCTTATCTGTAAAGTTTTCCTGTTCAACTTTCATCCTTCCCAACAATTCAGGTTGGAAAATCCCTCTCAGACCATCCCGTCCAACCATTCCCAGCACCGCCAAAGCCACCAAGTGCCACTTTTAAATCCTTGCAGGGGCAGGGACTCCACCTGAGCAGCTGTACCAGGGCTGGACTTGCTTTCAGGGAGTTATTCCTCCTAATTCCTATCCCAAATCTCTCAGGCATTGCTGCATCCCACGTGTTGGATGTGGCAGCAGTGGGAGCTGTTTCTGGAGCTCGCAGCGCGTCATTAGCAGGCACCGGGGCTCTGCGAGCGCTTCCCAGTGTTTGCGTGGCTAATTGCAAAAAAAAAAAAAAAAAAAAAAAAAAAAAAAAAAAGGAGGTGTGTTCGGAGCAGTCTGGCTCAACAAAAACGAGTGTGGGAAAAAAGGTTGTGCGGTTGTTAGGGCCGTGCTGGGCTGCCAGGGGAGCATATGGTCCGTGGTGAGAGGTGTGGGGCTCTTCCTTCCCCCGTGCTGCTCCCGGCCTCCCGCATCTGCGCCGGCAGCAGGGGCTGACTGCTGGAGCTGTAACAGCGTGTGGGGAGAGGGCTGGAGCTTTATAACAGCGTGTGAGGACATGACGGCTCTGACACAGGCAGGGGCTGCGGGCCAGCCTTGCCTCGCAAGGGTTCGCCGCGGTGTCATTCGCGAGTGAGGTTCAGCCATGGAAATGATGTCTGAGTCACGCTCGCAGCGAGTCAAAGGCAGCTTTGCAAAGACGCTCTGGGAAGTTTTCAGTGCTGCGAACACACGGCTGAGGCAAAGAGCAGAACATGCGAGCGATAAACACAAGATCAGCAGGCTCGGAGCTTTCTTGGCACTTGTGTAACTCCGATATAAATTTGCATTCGTCTATTTTGTTGTGCTTTTAAGTGGCCTTTTGCGTGATATCTTTACTTTTCCCATTTATAATGAGGGAAAAAACTGACTGCTATCAGAGCTGAGACGTGCCAAAAAGGGTAGGAGCTTATCACTTGTGAACTTGCAGAATGATTTTCTGTCATACTCCGTGTGCTTCGCAGGAGTTCATCATTGCAACTATTGAAAATGTCACAGGAGAAATTTCATGTTTGATTTTGTAATTAGAGAAGTTCCAACCTGATTTGTTTGGGGTTTGTTGGGGCGGATTTTTTT